>CM054116.1:47858902-48326402 GCA_028673005.1 Tanypteryx hageni | reverse complement strand
GTTGTTTCAAAATACAAAGGCAATTTCGCTTCGTCGCCCGACATACTAGCTTTTTGCGCTCCGACTGTAGGATTCGTTCATCCTTCCCAGCCTTCATACCCACAAGCCCCTCTAGCAGGGAGGGTGTGGTTTCTAGTCTGGAGACGGGACATGAGAGGGAGGAAAGAAGGGAGAGAGGGAGAGGGGGAGAGAGAGAAGAGGGAGGAGAAAGAGAGAGAGAAGAGGGAGGAGTGAGAAGAGAAGTGAGAGGGATAAGAGAAGGGAGAGGGAGGAGAGAGTAGAGAGGGAGGAGAGAGAAGAGACGAAGGAGAGAGAAGAGAGGGAGATGAAAGAGAGGAAGGAGAGAGAAGAGATGGAGGAGAGAGAAGAGAGATGAGAGGGAGGAGGAGGAGGGAGAGGAGAGAGATGAGAGGGAGAAGGAGGAGGGAGAGAAGAGTGGATGGAGAAGAGAAGGGAAAGGGATGACAGAAGAGAGGGAGGAGAGAGAAGAGATGGAGGAGAGAGAAGAGAGGGAGGAGAGAGAGGAGAAGGGAAGGAGAGAGGAGAGGGAGGAGAGAGAGAGGAGAGGGAGGAAAGAGAGAGAGGAGAGGGAGGAAAGAGATAGAGGAGAGGGGGGAAGGAGAGGGAGGAAAGAGAGGGAGGAAAGAGAGGGTGGAGAGAGAGAGGAGAGGGAGGAGAGAGAGAGGAGAGGGAGGAGAGAGAGAGGAGAGGAAGTACAGAGAGGAAGTAGGAGGAAGAAGAGAGGAGTGGAAGAAGAGAGGAGTGAAAGAAGAGGAGTGTAAGAAGAGGAAAGGAAGGAGAGAGAGGAAGGAGAGAGGAGGAAGGAAAGAAGAGAGGATGGAGAGAAGAGAGGAAGGAGAGAGGAGAGGAAGAAGAGAGGATAGGAAGGAGAGAGGAGAGGAAGGAGAGGAAGGAAGGACAGGGAGGCAAAAAGGAGAGACGGAGAGAAAGCGACGATAAATGGAAGCTGTGAAGGGGAAATTTTTGAATTTTATTTGCACCAGATGAGATGGAGGGGGGGGGGGGTTTAGATGGGAATCAAGGTACCAAGTGCTGCTCCTCTTTTATGGAAGTCCGATCCCATCTGATGGTTAAAGCCCTCTTTCGGCAAATGGTACTCCGGAGAGAGTGAGGCAGTAACGGCGTGGTATAGCACGTCTATAACTGTCCCCGAGTTTTCAGCGTGCCCGTTTTAGTTCAAAATTTTATATTTAAATTTTCTGGAAAGATTGTTTATTTAAATAAACATATTCCGCGAGAAAATTAAATATTTTCTAATACATATGCGGTTATAGCGAAAAAGCTTTCGTTACAACGGATTCACGTACCATTAGGACTACTCTGAGCGGAATGGGACATCTCGCCGCAGCCGACTCGCTGCGAGACAACTCGCCACGACCATCTCACCGCAGACCCATCTCGCCGCAGACCCATCTCGCCGCAGACCCATCTCGCCGCAGACCCAACTCGCCGCAGACCCAACTGGCCGCATACACAACTCGCCGCAGACACAACTCGCCGTAGACCCAATTCGCCGCAGACAAAACTCGCCTCAGACCTATCTCGCCGCAGACCCAACTTGCCACAAAAACGCAAATAGCTCAATCAAATACTCAAATATAAACTTGAAGTTTGGCAGATATAATCTATTTCGATATAAAAATGCTGCATTGAAAGAAAATTTACGACATACACCCAGGGTTCGACTCCAGGGGATGATTTGCATTCCCCATAAGATATCACGTAAAAACCGACCTTTTGACATGCAGGCTTTTCTTCTTTTGGGGATAATAATAAAAAGCGTTCCTACTCTGTTTGATTAACTAGGGAAGAGCTGTAACGTACACTGCAAGCCTTTTTTCGTTATAAATTTAAAATATCATTAACTAAAGCCCGGACGACGTTTATTTAAATCCCACCCCAGATGCCGAAGTAGATTTTTTAAAATTGGCGATAGCAAAAAGATATATATATATAAGGTAAGTGAGCTTCGAATAATTTTTTGGCATATTGTAGGAAGCTGAGAATTTTTATAACGTTAGTATCTGTAAAGAACTATTCAGGAAAAAATATTTTTTTGACATCCTCAGTTAAATCAGAGTAACAAGAATTGGGAAAAAATTGTGAAAGTGTCGGAATTTAGACCCTATGATGCGACACGGGAGGGGTCCTAATTCTGGCACTTGGTAGAACTAATAGGAGACTGCATACACAAAAATGAGATAGTAAATTTTACTTGTGAACCATAATACTATATATTTATAACATTTAACAAAAAAATTAGAACATTTTTATTAAAATTGAAACATTTACGAAAAGAAAAAGTGCTCACAAAATTTTTATGAAAATGTTCGTGAAAATTGAAATCTAAAAAAAATGTGAAGTTAGGCTGGGTTACTTTAGCACTATTCAAAAATCTTAAGAAACATTTCAATATTTCATCAGTATTTTAAAATTATGCAGAAATAAATTATGTTACTCACATAACTTAAATAAAACAATCGGAATTAGGGATCCCTTGCTTTTTGTTATTAATTGGTCTGCTACAAGAATAAGATTAATAATTTCTCCTATCTATGAACGCCATGTTAAATAGTTAAATTTGCTTTTATGTGATGTATTGGATGAATTACTTGTTTTCAATTTATATTACAAATTTAGAAAAATATCACACCTTAAATCGACACCAAGCTCCAACAAAACCAAGATGTGCTCTGACAGCGACAATGTTACGGCCAGGGAGATGAAACAAGCTCTACGTTGCTGCCATTAAAGATAGATTAAGGAAGTACTGCGATCTACCCGTTAAGATCAATACTATGACCAATAGAGTAGAGTGTCGTAATTAGGTCCGTGTCGGAATATGGCTTATATAATCACCATTATACTGGAATTTTAAGAAATATTTTGGGGATTTGCGCAAAACATTACATTTTAAAACTAACTTTTAGGCTAGCTTGTAATAATTAGAGATTCATTGCTGCATACTGGCCCGTTTCCTATCCACTGCGCGCCCGCGCTTTCATATAATAATCAATATCGTGAAGACTATAGATGTTATTGGCGCGCAACCTCCTTCAAATATAAATTTAAACTATTCTGAACATTTCATTTACTGCATGGCCCCCGATATACCAATTAGAGAAAAAGTTTCGAGCAGGTGAACTTTTTCATGTCTCGACTGAAAATTTTAGATAAATGTTAGGATTATTATTTTTTTAAGGCAGTTAATAATTTTTATTTATACTCGAGTTACTTTGTCGTTATTCAGAATCATAACAGAAGTCGCATAAAAAAATTGTCCCGTTTTATTCAATGAAAGCCGAATTATGACGTTATATGTATACGTAAGGACGATATACGCAGAATACAAAAAATACAAAAAGTTTTTCCAAGTTTTAAGGTATTTACCGATTTTTCAGAATGTTTTACTGGGGTCACAACGATCGAGTTCTCAGTATATTTAAGCAAAAATATTTGCGGTGGCAGCATTTTAACAGGCATTTTACTTTGCGACCAATTTCTGCCTGGCTAAAACAATTCGGAGATAACCCCATGTGAAAGAAAACTGCAGCTAAATGTCTCGCAAAAAATTCATCACAAATCGATTCGTAATGTTTCGCAACGTGCGAAACGTCTATTTCCGCGTCGCGCCTTAAGCCGCGTTTACACTTGGCGAACGAGCACGAGCGAACACGAACAAGCATACAAACGCACATTGACGAATACAGTGTGGACGTGTCATCGAACACGAACGAACGCGAAAGAACACGAACGAACGCGAACTAACACGAACGAACAACGATCCGCCGTCTGTCGGTACATCAAAGGGAAATGTTCGTTCGCGTTCGTTCGGGTTCAGTGTCTACAGAGATGGAATGGTCGGACGACGTCACCGTTTCTTTTGTTGCGAATATAGAAGGCCTTCCCATTTTATGGGACACCAAAAGCCCTCAAGAATTGGGCAAGAAGAAGTTTTGATGCTTAGATGCTTTTCACGGCTCAGGTCCATTAGTAAATCAGAAACACTATAGAGACTCCTATTCTTAAACGCTGAAGTCGATCATAAGCGGCGTTTTCTCCCTACTTCTATCATTACTTTCAAGCAACTTATGCGTTACAATAAAGGCCGCACTTGCAACAATGGCAGTTTTCCTACGCATTATATCGTGTCTAGAAGGCAACAAAAGAACTGAAGACTGCAAAGAGTTGGAACATGAACGAACGAAGCGTCGAATCTAGGAATGTCTCTCAAATATCGTTTGTCATTGTTCGTTCGGGTGCGTCTATGTTCGTTCGCGTGCGTTCATGGTCTTTATTGCTCGTCTACTCCTGTTCGTGATAGTATGCTCGTTCCTGTTCGTTTGCCAAGTGTGGACCCACCTTTATGAGTGTCCTTACACCATTCGCACGATTTCCAAGCTTAAACCGTCCTCCCGCGCCTTTCCTGTTGCTACGAAATGAGTATCTGGATGGAGCCGGTCCACCTGAGCACACGAGACTCGCAGCCTTGTCTCGTCCGAGACGACGATCGTTTTCCCCTCCCACCCCAATCCCACCTCTTTCATATACCTCTCATCCCCCTCGCAGTATTTATGCGTCTACCACTCTTGGAGAGAGCTCTCATATCCCATCTCTCCTTATATTGCGCCCTCCGCTTCCACGCTCCCAGGAGCAACCTCGAAACAGTTCGAGGAAGAAGGGGGTAGGAAAGAAGGACCCTAGAGGAAAATTCTTCCGACCGACTATTTCCATCCCCCGGTGCGATCACCTTTCAATGTTCTATCCTGCATTACCCATTCTACTTCCTCTCAGATCCTTATACTACCTGCGCTTCCCGCAAAACTACCTTCAACGCTCAAAACTCCTTTTTCCTTCTACGTCGCTCTTCTTTCTCCCCTCTTTCCTTCTCTCTCTCTTTCTCTCTCTCTCTCTCTCTCAGCCTTCCCTCGTTCCTTAACCTCGCACGTTCCCCCGCCCCAACTTTTTCCTTTCCCCCTCCCCACATGTAATCTCCCAATTTCCGGGCCGGCGGATCTGCTCAAGATTCCAGTCCTGTCCCCTTCATCTCTTTACTCCTCCACTCCTCCTCTGATCGATTGCTCTTTCTCCTTCGGACGAACGATACATCGGGAAGGAGGAGGAGAAAAGAATCGTATCCTACGCCTACCTCCAAAAAAGAGAGACCCCTCTTCCTTACTGCTTTAATCTTTTCATCCTTTTCTCGCAACCTCGGCTCAAAATTTGACCCAGAAGAGGGACTCATCCTATTCCGGATTCAACAGGATTTTAAAAAAAGACAGTACGGGTTTGTTTGGGTTTATAAGAATGAAAAAGACTTATCTTGGGTGAACATTTGGAATGGAATAACTACTTCTACTGTGAATTCTTTGCTTTGGCTTAAATATTAGCAGCTTCTATGACAACCGACTACAATTAAGGTGAGTGGTATCTCTCAAAACTTCCAGATACAAGCTCCATTTTCGTGACATATGTCGAAGAAGTGTACCATGGAAATAATAGCCATAATATCACACTTTTCGTACTGATGGATATTGTATTGCGTAAATGGATATAAATAAGGATAGGTAAGATCTTGTTTACAGATTTAAAGTGAAGGTAAGCGGCTATGAGAAAAAATGCGCAGATTCATCGGTAAATAAAGGTAGTTCGTCATTTTATATACGTACTGGAATCAAAATTGAAAGGGTCTGTTTTGAACACGGTTCAGGAGCGGATCCTGAAACATCCCAACAGGTGTAATATTCTGTCCACTTACGCAGCTACGTTGTAGAGCAGCATGAAAAGGTGTAATACAAAAAGGGACAAAGGGCGCATCCTATGGAAGGTGGAGGATCCGCCAATGGCACTGTCGGTCATGTAATTGTATGCAGTTTCAATAACACAACATTAGCATAAAGTTAAATTGATTATAGGAATGTGTGCTCTCAGTCTTTCGTGGGGCAAGAGATGCAAGTGTTTAATTCAAGCGTTCATTGGCTATTGCGATATTTCTCGATCGCAAGGATGAAGCTTATGGCAATGAACAAGAGCAGATTGGTGGCATTTAATATTCTACTATAGTTTTTAATTTTTTATCACGATTAAAATAAATAAAATAAATAAAATAAATAAAATAAATAAAATAAATAAAATAAATAAAATAAATAAAATAAATAAAATAAATAAAATAAATAAAATAAATAAAATAAAATAAATAAATAAAATAAATAAAATAAATAAAATAAATAAATAAATAAAATAAATAAAATAACTAAAATAAATAAAATAAATAAAATAAATCATCCTTATTCAACTGTTAATGCACAATCATTCTTCTTTTGGTCATTTATCTTTTAGATACCGTAGCACAAATCTGTAACTTATATCCCGTCATTAAGCATAGTCTAGTTCATCTTGCATACTCAATGACACATTTTAGAGCACGTCAGTTCGGCGTGCCTTAATGCCGCGCCGGGGTTTATTCGCACTAACTTTCTAGGACGATTCCACCGGACGGCGGCCCAGGCCGACCAAACCGCAGATGCGGACCTTCATGCATACATTCACACGCATCCAGCACGAGAGAGAGAGAAAACGCAAGAGGGGGACATTTTCCCAAGGGAACGCCCCACGAAATAACCTAGTGATGTGCTACGGACATCCTCCTCGCAAAGCAGCCGGAAAGAGAAGGGGCAAGCCAATTTTCGAAAACCATGTCCTCATCGAATCTGGGTTCGCTTCTTGGCCGTTAAAACCACTGAAATTCCACCCCAAATCATCCATCTTTGCAGAATTTTTCCTACCTAATGACGACAAATTGTGACTCACAGTTATGATAATCTACATTTAAAACGACTACTTTACCTCGCTTAGTTTCAAGGCAAGCGGATAAAGCTTGTGGAAAAAAGGAGGCCAACGAAAAGTAAACGGAACTAATTTGATCCATTAAACGACCTTATCACACACACACTCCGTCACGTTTTTATTATCGCTACATAAAGGAAGTTCCCCACCGTAAGCTCATTTATTCCCGAGGTTAATTTACCCGTTTAAGACTATAATAGAAGCAATGAATAGGGCACTAAAATTGCATTAATAGCAAAACAGAATATGGCGCATGTCGGATGGCGGCGAAGATGAGGGGGTAAGAGGAGGAGGGGGAGCTACTTCCAGGCGAGGTCAGATTAGGTACGTCATACTCTCCTCCCATATCAATTTTAGATAATCCTCTTTCAGAACGAGAGAGTTCTGCGTCATAAATATTCAAGTGGACCCACTCCTACTCCTTTTTAACTTCCATTCCCTCTCCCCTACCCACCTCTGACTCGCCTCCTCAACCAATCCCACTCCTCCCAATTCTTCTTCCCCTCCCGCCCCCTTCATCACCTCCACCTAGGAACAGAACTATTTCATTGCTCGTTCCCTCTATGAATTTTAAAGTCGCTTATTTTACTGCTCACCTCTTTCCCCGGTCTCGACTCCCGAGTAAAAAATAAGCACAAATTCTCTCGCACTTGTTAACTCAGTAGGAGATTTTGTTTCTTTTACTAAAAAATTTCCCAATGAAAATTTTCACAATATTATTAATACCTCAAATTTGAACAAGAGTCTTTTTGGTATCGCATAAATAATTTTGCCCGATTTTACTAATGATCAGCGCAGCTGCTTCTAATCCATAAAAAAGTACACTAGTTATTGCAGATTATCCACAAAATCGATTACCAAGCTTGAGCTCACACCATGTAGCTGGAATTATAAAAGCATAACTTTTAGATTCAACTATCGGTGGATCGCCACCGAAGACGCCTGTTCTGTAACCCATATATGATTTTTCCGAGCGTTATTTGGCTTCTTCATCAATTGAACACCCTTTTCCAAAGTAAAATGATATCTACAAAATGCAAGAAAAAGGAATAATATACTTGATTGTAACCCGCTCCTTAATGGCAATCGATAAAACAAATCCCAACGGCTAATAAAAATGAAGTTTTTTAACACGAATTGACTACGCCGAAGTTCTCCCGAAAACTTCTTAATGGCCGCACATGACCGTATCAGAGTTCAGGCCGCCTTACCCAGCTCAGAAGCGTAAGGCTTTCCCAGAAATACTCTTAGCGACTTCGGAAGCGAGAAATTTAGAAGTTTTCCTTTGGAAATTAAGTGTATCGAAGAGGATGACGGTTCGGAATATTGAGAAAGAAAGAGGGAGTTGTAAGAAAGGATTTAATGAGAAAAGAGACATCATGAGTCGAGGGTGCATTGCATATGAAAAGAGGAATGCATAAGAATAAGAGAAAGAGGGCTGGAGAAGAGAGGAAATGGGGAGTCGAAGAGATAGGAGGGAGAGGGAAGGTGGACAAGGGAATGGAGGGGAAATGGGAGAGAAGGGGGCAAGAAGAGAGAGAGAAGGGGACAAAAAGGGAAAGAGAAGGGCAAGAGGAGAGAGGAGGTAAGAAAAGAGAGGAGAAAAGAGAGGGTGCAGGGAGGGAGAGAGAGGGGGGCAAGGAGGGAGAGAGAAGGAGGCAAGGAGGGAGAGAGAAGGAGGCAAGGAGGGAGAGAGAAGGAGGCAAGGAGGGAGAGAGAAAGGGGCAAGGAGGAAGAGAGAAGGAAGCAAGGAGGGTGAGAGAAGGGGGCAAGGAGGGAGAGAGAAGGAAGCAAGGAGGGAGAGACAGACAGACAGACAAACGACTTTATTAGGGCGAAATTGAGACTATGTAGTCCCTTCTTACATTTAAAGAGATGGAAGGGCAAGGAGAAAGAAAGGATAGACAGAACGAGAAGAAAAGGGAGGGAAAGAAGAGGGAAAGAAGAGGAGAGAGAAGAGGAAGAAGGACAGAGATAGGTAGAAGGAGAGAGGGAAGTGTAATAAGAGTGAAGGGAGGTGACAAGAATGGCAGAGGCTAGGAGGGGGGGAGGAAGAGAGAGAACTAAGCAAAGGGAGGGAGAAAGAGAACCGAGAGGAGGGAGAGAGAAAACCAGGGAGATGAAAGGAGAAAACTGCTGAGGAGGGATGAGAGAACCAGGAGGATGAGAGGTCGAAGGGGGAAGAAAGGTTTGAGATACAGGGAGGAATTAAAAAGATGACAAAATGAGGGAGGGAAGAGTTGATGGTACTGAAAATAGAAAACGTAGAGAGGAGGGAGATGGAGGGAATAGTAAGTCAGAGGAGCTCCCGTCTTGCCTCCACCCCACCTAAGAAACGCCCATTCCGACACGTCTTGTCCTTCCCCCTCTCTCCGCCCCCTCAACCGTGTGACCCTAAGCGGACTAACGACCCGAATTTCCGGACGTCTCCTTTCTTCCTCCCCCTCCCCTCCCCATCTCTCTCTCTCTCTCTCTCTCTCTCTTATGCAGACCAAAAGACGCGACCACCTCCTCTTCGCTCAAGTGTTTGTCATCTCCTCCGCGAGAGAAACTTAAAATGGAAGCGAAGCTGAAAACAAAAACGGAGCACAGAGCTGTCTCGTGCGGGTATGATTTATAGGCGCTCCGCCGTTCGAAAACAAAATCGGGCGACGAAGGCAGGGTGTGGAGATTTGAGCGATGAGGAGAGACAGATGGATGATTAAGTTTGGATCAAATTCTGTTTGGTGTTTGTCGTAACCGTGTATTTATAATACTGGACAAATACTATCTATCTATTCGTATTTTAAACTAGTCAATTTTTATTTCTGGTGCTTATGCAAAAGAAACATTTTTTTTAATTGTTCACGCAAAATTAAAAAAATATCTCTTCCGTATCGGCGTTGGAGACTAAACCAAAAGGGAGCGAGCAGTTATGATTATTCATGGTAGCATTTGCCGAAAAACCCATTTTGGAATCATTTTCCACGATGTATACCTTCTGATAAGGCTTTATTTTTATTGAAATGAGCCCGAATTGAAAAAAAGTGAAAAAATGGACGCGTTTGAAAAGTTTAATCGAGTTGAAAAATGGGTTCGACAATTTTCTTCAGACGGCGCTTCCGTTTATTAGCTTTTAACCCTTCAGGTGTTTTTTTTAAAACACCATCACTAAGAAGAGAGTAGCTTGTACCGGACTTTTTATTTTAATCGGACGCCAACGAAGCCTTTCCTTGCTGATCCGTTTAATAAGGCTTAAAAGCTCATCCCACGAAATGGCCGCTTGAAACTTATCTGGGCGGCTTAATGAGACGAATCCCAAGCGCGTAGAAAACCGGTCCACCGCGACCGCACAATAGTTGTCATCCGCAAGGTCCTCTCTTTTTTGCTTTTCGCCGGGTCGACCCGGGCAAATTTTAAGGCACTTCCCCGGTTCCCATTCGTCTCTAATGGATCGCAAAACTCCCGTCTCCGGCACGTGCTCATCGCCAAGCCGAGAAACGAGGGCAACTCGAGCGAATCCGCCACTTTTCTAAATGTAAAGCGTATAAGAATGGACTTGAAGGAAACAACTCGGGAGGTTATATTCTTTTAAGTGCGCTCGAGTTCACGTTAAGATCGAGATACTTGGGGGAATTCAAATGAGAACGTTTAATTTCTATATTTTTCCTCTCGGAGTAATTTAATCGCGCAAGAATGACTTTGTAATGGCAACTGGTGAACAGCGCATATAAATTAGTGGCATTCATACTAATCGCCATAAACTCATTCAATGCAACTCCTTCAACCTTCAATCGCTTCTAAATTAAAAAAAACAACATTGCCTTAGATAAAATATTTTATATATGGATTAAAATCACGAAAAGGAATTTTTATAAGTACAAATTTCCAAATCTGAATGGTATTAGCCTAAATTGGTAGGTTTTGAGATGCAAGTCTATAAATATTGATGTCGGTTAAAACATTTTATAAAATGCGTTAACCCTAAACCTTTTACCACAATATAAACCGAAAACCATAATCCACGGATCATAAATTGTATTGCGGTGTACCTTTACTCGGCGCTGCTTGAATTAGAGCGTAATTAACTCTTATGGCGTAGGTTTCATAAAAGATGTTTAATGTCGATGACCTCGGGTAGTTCCAATAACTCCCATAAACAAAAATTTCTGGAAGAGAAAATTAACGGGAAATTGTCAAGGTCCCGGTGATATTTATAAAAGCTCAGTCGCCCTTTTTTACGAGCTAATCTTGAAGGTTTTTCATAGATATACCAATCATATTTCAGGATTCGACGCTAAAATATTTACTACAAGGTCCGATGTGCGATCTTGTTTTGTACTAGCCCTAGCGAAATATTCAACATTTACAAGTTTGTCTAACAAAACACGGTCATAACAGCATCATAATGACTAAAGTAGGGATTTTTCAAATTCGTTATTGATATTGAATTTATCGCCCTTTTCACATAAACGAATTTTTAACAATAAATCGAACCAATCTGATCATAGAAAGGAAACCGTAAAAATGACGAAGTTAAAATGACGCAAAGGGTTAAAATTATCGCCGTTTTCTTCTTATTCAAGAAGTTGAAAATCGACACAAATTTTAATCCGCGGAAGGATTCTAGTCTCTTTCCTTAAGCGGCTTAGCGAATGTTTTCAACCATTAATTTGAGCCAGCCTGGAGACTGACCAAAAGCTTAAGCAATCTTTAAAATAGCGGGAAACCCTGTAAATCGGCTTCGCCGGTTCGTGAAACCGTTACGTCCTTTGTCCCGTCCCCACGGGTTTGTTTTTATCCCACGACCACAGACCGCTTTCGGAGGACTGCGTCGAAAGATAAGAAGGTTCGCGCATGTAAATGGAAGTGCGACATCCCCTAGACATTGCGACAAAACCACCATACATCGTCCATCCCTGCGTGTGCGGTGTACGTTCAATCTCTGTGATTGACGGAAAACGGAGCAACTGAACAGGATATGTATATGGGAGGATAGCTTTCGTGCGACGGGAGGACGATTCGGCCAAGGAAAACACGAGGTCCTTAGCAAGGATAGATATATACATAGATATCCGTCTTTATTTGGTCTATATATATATATATAATTATATTTATTTACACACACACACACACACACACACACATATATATATATATATATATATATATATATATATATATATATATATATACATACATATACACACATATTCCCTAACCCAACCCTCTCGTTTCCGGACGCTAGAAAACAATAATAAACCTAAACGAAAACAATTCTCATTCACTCACGACGGTCAAAATAATAAACATCGCCCATCCGCGCAACACACGAAAACGTACCGCAGGAATCCACACACAATCACACGCGCGGTGAGGACGCACCTAAATAAAATAAACGTCTAGACCATTGAACAGAAAAAAAATAAAGGAAAAAGGATGGCACGTACAAAACGGCCGAAGGAGAGGCCTCTTCCCCCTAGGCAAAGAAGGAATGGAAGGATAGTTTGTAATTAAAGAAAACGAACGAGGCGAGTTAAGAGAGGAAAATAAGGAAAAGAGCCCTAAGTGTAAGCGAGGGAAAGTGCGAGCGAAGGAAGAATATAAAAAAAACGCGCGTGCGTGTTTTCCGCCGTTTTACTCCTTTATATCTCCTGGTACTCGAAAATGGGAGGGGGGGATGGTGTTGGACTTTTTCCCCCCTCCTCCGATCTCCACGCCCACATCACCCGTCGCTCACACCACTTTAACCCTCGAGTAAAGACCGGTCAGAGAGCATCCCTTCGCCAAAAGAAATGGAGAGAGAGCGGACACTGTCCATGCCAGTCACGGTTTTTAACGGAAGGGAGTGAGAAAAGGGGTCGGAGGACAACGTGAGGTGGTGGTTGAAGGTCTCGAGGGTCCAAAGGGAGCGAGAGAGGGAAGATGAAGCAATCTCAATTTCAAATGCGGCGCTCCCAGGACGCGAGGACTTCGTCACGAAGCCCTAATGGTCCATGATGTTACCCTAGTGTTTGAGGTGGAAGCATTAGGGAGGGGGGTGAATGAATTCCGCCCACCTTCCTCTATTCCGAAATCCCGACGGAATAAGAGCGACAGTTGTAGCAGAAAAAGGAGAGAGAGAGAGGTGGAGATATTAATCTGAGAAAATCTCCCCTTTACCTCTCCTAACCTCTCTCATTCGGTGGAGTAAGCGCTCGTCGAGTTCGGGAACGGACTTTTATTTTTATTACTCACGCGTGCGGAATGAGAGAGGAAAAGGACCCATTGGAATGAATGAAAGGGGACTCTATCCCGTGGAAAATAAAATAATAAAAAAAGAAAAGACCTTGACGCCGCCACCTTAGCAACTCCCCGTAATCACGGAGAGGAGATGGCCGTGGAGTGGCCCTTTCCCTTCCCCTCGATTTTCAACTCCAAAGCAGTGCCGAAAACGATGTCTGTGGGTTTGTGTGTGTAAACGTACGTGCGATACATCCCAAAAAAAGATTCTCACCGATCGAAAACCCGGAGACGATTCGATTAATTTTTATTTTCACTTAACAGCCTTCAGCTTATCCATTTCTCCTCCGCGTTCATCTTTTCACGTCCGTATCACGTGATGTCCCATACCTTACCTCTCTCCAAGCATTTCCGTACTCGATTTTTTCAGGAAAACTTTTTTCTGGTACATGGGTAGAAGCGCGGACATATTTATGGAGAGTATAAGGAAGAGCGCGGCGATTGAGAATCGCGAGGGCCGAAATTTTAAATGTTCGAACTGGACAGGGTTCTCCTTTAACCCTCCTCTAAGTTGCCTCTCTTCTACGTACCTCTCCTACACATACATACCCTTTCTTCACCGCCGTAGTTTTTTGGTGCATTCTGAATATGTCTGGTCAAGCCTACGAGTCCCAAGTGGAAAGTCATTCGACTTTGTAAAAACATTTTTGTGCGGAGCACGAATTAGAAATAAAAATTAAAAGATACTCATGCGTATGGTGATTGTTAAATTGAAAGAGGAGCAGTAAGTGGCATAACAACAAAGTGGCGGGGGTGGCCACATTCTACGGGCCCAGGGGAGCCCTGACGGCCCTCGAATTTTCCGATTAAGGAAAAAAAAGAATTCTTTAGAGATTATACTTTTTTATCCAAATTTCTGAATAACTTTTCAGTTGATCATTATTTTTGGACAGAGTAATTTAACAAGTCTAACCATTTCAGCATATTTCTTTTAATTGATCAACACAACTTGGCGGGTTTCAGTTTTAAATGAACATATGTATTTGTTGGGCGAGGGGTCCTCTATAATATTTTGCCGCTGATCCTTCCGCTCCTAGTCATGCCACTGGAGGAGAGAAGCTTTATACGCAATACTTTGCTGTCAGAAGATTAAAAATGACTGCGATTCCTCTCTTTCTTCCTTAATCTAGAAGGGGAGGAATTTGCATGTAGTTGCGTCTTTTGTCACGGGGAAAAAGTTCCCTGTGAATCTGACGGAATCGCTGGTTGATAGAACTGAACATCAAGGGGAAAAAACGAAGACTCGATGCAACGGTTTGTTGCCCTGAAAAAAACGATGTAATTTGCATTTTGTGCGTTCTGCCTCACGACAAGGTTATTTTATAAGGTTTTTTCCTCTCATCCAATTTTGGACCTGCGCTATTCTTACGAATTCTCGTGACGCTTGGTTGCCTGAATTATGTTCCAAGAGCGAAAAATAGGGCGCGGAATTCTTTTCCATCTGGTTCGTTTGATTTTTCCCCTGAATTAATATTACCTCCTCGCCCTCGCTTGGAAAAAGCGCGATTCTACGTGACGAATAAGTCCGTCGAGGGAAAAGAATCGCTGCCGTGTCACGCGAAGAATTCATCGTGTTTTGTGCGATATGCATCGTGATATTAATTCGAAATTCCTAGCATCCCTTTGCTTTTTTTCTTAATTTCTAATCGATAACGTTCTGCATGTGCAAGATGGATGTCCCATTCAACATTTATAATTCGGTTCAATATGATTTCGGTGAACGAACGTATTTTACTTAAATAATAGGTTCGATAAATCAGTAACATACGATTTCATTTTGTTATTCGATTCGCGTGGAATAGAAAAATCGATTAGTTTTGTTGGAGTGTTTAATTGTCGATTAAAATCTTTACAGAAAAAATTGACTATCTTACATCCATTTCAATCAAATCTTAAAGGGAATTCTACTATATGAAATAACTGAACGAGCTCCAAGATATTTCATCGTATAGCTTATTAACTGAAGAAAAGATTATATTGTATAATTCACTAGGCAAGCCTTAATTTTGTGGAATTCCATCTTGAGAAAATGAAACAATACCTTGACAAAAATATAATAAAAGTGGAATTTGTCAAAGTATTGTTTTATTTCTTTAAGATTATATTGCATCGAATTAAAGGAACGAATTTCATGTCTTCCTTTATGTTGCTAGAAAAATATACTTTTCGTTGATTAAAAAACTAAGGCACTACTAAGTAATATAGTCTAATGTTGAAATGATATTTTTCAATTCTGAAATCGTGTTTATGTTTAGCTCAAATTAATTCTTATTTGTAGCGTAATTTTTAACTAGAAATTTTTAAGCTTTAGATTTTGAAAATGTTTTCCTGGAAACCAACTATGTATCTCGCGAAATATCTCGAAATTACCTAGAAACTTGAAACTTTAATACAGGCAGGGCATGGAGCTCTTTATATCACAATCAGTCGTCAAATATTGCTGAAAAGTATAGCATTCTTCGCTGACATAAAAGAATACGATATTGACAGAAATTGATAAAATTATCACGTCTTATTACGGCAATATTTGCATCGAGTGCACCACCATACCATAGAGTAATAATGGATGCAAGTCTAGTGTATCGTAATAAACGCCCTTCTCCCCAAGTTAACAAAACACTGCGCTTTTGCTTCAAATTTTCCTCAAGGACCGCGTTTTATTAGGGTAGTCTTATAGCAAGAGGCACGGGCCAATATTACTTATCTTCGATGTTTCACCGAAGAGTTAGAAATCATATTAGTCCGGATTAAAAAATAATTACCCACGTTTTTTTACGGTATATTTAAATTATGCATGCACGGTGCACATCGAAATTATGCTGGCATTTAACGAAAGCTTGCTAAAGGATAATCCTACGGGCAATATTCCAACGGGGTAGGAAAAACAACGGCCATGCAAGAGAGGCTTTGAAGTAATAAAAAATTTTAAAAATCACGAAATAATTTTAACAAGATTGACTCGTACCCGACCTGACCTGATTTCAATTTAACTATTCTCTTGTCGTGTGCAAGCCGCGTCTTGATTTAGTAAGGTATTATTTCAACGGTTTTCCCGCGATGAAATAAGGGGACGAACCCGAGAGCAATTCCCCGGGTCCATGAATCTACACCGCTCCCATAGTCCTTTCTCTTTATGAAATATTCTTCTCGCCACTCCATCTTCCCCCTTTGTGGACAGAGAGCGTCGCAGGGAGTAATTCATCTGCGAAAGTAAGCAAAAGGCGCTTTTAGTTTCGGCCTGTCTTTTGCAAGGCAGGATCACGAAAAACGAAAATGATCCTTTGTTCCATACACGACCGAGATGGAGAGCGACCCATTAAAAGCAGAGAGGAAAAAAGACGTTTTTGGCGACCCCGCTTATTTTTCGCCGCAGGAATGAAGGTGATTATATTCACAAGACTCGCGAAATACGTGCTGGAGTCATCAAATGGCTGTAATTTATAGAATAAAGTGGTAATCAAATTAATCATCTTGAGCCGATTGTCAGCGACAGCGGCATATCCATTGTTGGTTTACATTCAGCAATGACGCTGATGATGAATTTGTCGACATTTATCAAAATGAAAGCCCTAAATTTGAGATCGAAATTCAAAACACAATAAACGTATTTGACTACGGTACACGGCCTTTCATATACTCCTGCAACGATGACACCTCGAGAAAATAAATACATTCAAACTGCACCCCATAATAACATGGCTTCGCCCTCTAAGTTCACGGTGACATACAAAGCGTTCTTTTTTTAAAATCGGTGTTCTCTCCAAGTTTTGTTCGAATCCCCCTCTTGTATAGAAAAAGACGTGTTTCATTAGCACGATGCACGACGTCTTTTATGAAAAAATTTCAAAAAAGTATGTAACTCAAATCCAAGACTTCTTAAACGGCAAAAGATCCGTGCGAAAAGGGAGGATAGAAATAAAAATTGAACGAATTCCGTCTACAGTCACCTGACTTGTGACTTTGCTCCTCTCTCGCATTTGGTCCGCCATCGCGCAAAAAAAATACTTCAAGACAACTTCGAATCGTTTTTTTCTGAAAGCGTTCCCCGCGACTGTCTCTACATTCCCACTTCTCCCACTTTCTGGATTCTTCCATTTAATTTCGGGAACGCCGCCGAGCGGACGTCCCTCACCTCTCCTTTTCCCCTTAATGCTTCCTCCTATTTCACGGAAAAAATTAAATTAACTGGGGGAAAAGGTGGCGCCATCTCGCGCTCGAAATAAAAAATGGCGTGAAAAAAGAAAGGCGAAAGATGGGATCGTCGCGGTTTATAACCGCTTCCAAGAACAGAAAGATCGCGACAGAACAAAAGAATGCTCCGACGTATCCACGCAAAAATAAAGGGCTCTCGCCCTATGCATCGCAGAAATAACAAAATGATAATGATTCACATCTGTAGATTTTTATAAATTTTAAACAAAAAACATCGCCTTTCCCATCAATCGCCCCCGAGGTTCGAAAGTGTGAAGCAGACATGTTTTTGATACTCATAACAAATTACACGGTCGTTATTCGAACATTTTAACATTCGATCCCTGGGGTTACAAAATGACTTCAAAAAAGCATCCATTACACGAAATTAAAATTTAAAAAGCTGTCCACTTCATGTGGCCTGGTTCGTTTAAAAATGTTTTATTACCTCATCCGTGAACATTTTCTAGTTTAGAGGTTATTTTAAATAACAATCACTTGGTAAAATGTAATTTTTAAGTCCTAACACGAGTAACCTAGTTCATATAACCCTGCTAGAGGTTTCATTTTTCCGAATTCATAAGAAATTCGAAGCGGAATTCGGAAGATTATTACTGCCGATAAATACCACACTAAGACTCGCTAAAAAGAAAACTAAAATAGCTCTCTAAATCAGAGGTTTGCAACCGTGTGCTCGCGAGCACCGCCGTGTTCATTGGCGCTTCTAGGATGCTTAAAATCGCCTTCCTAGTACCAGTAATTTCATTTGTTCGCCTGCTTTCTTTCTATACTTCATAAGGACATTTTCAATAACTTTGACGTTGATTTGATTACATTTATGACCATTCCTGTTCTTAAAAAAGTATACTGATCCTCACTGTATGTTCTAAAAGGTAACTTGGTGCTCGCTACATCGAAAAGATTGCGGACTCCTCCTCTAAATCTACCCTAGGGTGTGCAATAAGTAATCGCTTTCGGAGGTAATTCCCTCCCCTCGAGCAAGCGAAGAAAACGAGCCAAAGGCGAGAATTAATCGAATTTCGTTTTCCGCCAAAAAAAAACAAAAAAAAGAGAAAACCCATTCCTCGCGATAAATTATGGCAAATTAATACCAACAACCGGCAACAGCTTTTTAACGGTCGATTAGCTTGCCGTTCGGCGCACCCGAAATCGCCCATTATTTAGCATTATTATCTCTTCCCGCGCATAAGAAGCACTCTGAAATACCTCAGCTGTCGTTAAAGCCGAACGTTATAGGGTCGCACAAATAATGCAAATTTTCTAAATGACCCGGAATAAGGGTGGAGAGAAGGGCGAAGAACCTAGGTATTGGAAGGTGGTGACCGCCGAGGGATTCGAGGTAGTTCCACTCCTCTCCCTCCCTCTCCCCCTCACTCCCGTTCTCACACGCTCAGGGGAAAAACAAATGGAGAGAACCCCTGAAAAGGGAAGCGAGGAGGAATGCAATATAGCAGACCGTGGTGGAGCGTGCGAAGGACGTAATGAGGAAAAAGATAGGGCTGAATAGGTGGATAGAGAGGGAGTAAGGTGGGGTAAATTAAACAATAAAAAAAACCGCTCGCTCCATTTAAGGGGCTCTGTGTTCCTTTTCCTTCCGCACGATATCAAAGGCCGGACGCAGTCCAACTAAACCGAGGTCGTTAGCCACTCCTTTCTCGCCCGTCCAAAGTCGGCCTCCATCCCATTTCTTGAAATGACCGAATAGAAAACACCGGACAAAAATTATTGGAATAAGGGTATATTAGGGCAGTGTTATAATACGCCCTTTTTCAATGAGTGATTGGCATCGATTTTAAAACATTTCCAATCACTGAAAGCCATTCACCCGATAGTAAAAAAAACAGTTGCTTTAAAAAGACATCTCAATAGCATAAATCTCATGCAATCATTGATTAAACTCAAACTCATTTGTTTATTGAATTGAGAAAGTAGCGAGTCTATTGTTGTTAACGAGTGTGATACCTGACCAATTGACTACGAAGATATATTACACTTGCATTACATTTTTTCACACTTGGCATATTAACACCTTGATGTACAACAACCAACTCGCTAAATGTCACCAATTGCGCTGTGATGGTAAAAATGGGGAGTCTAAAATAATCTAGGCATCAAGGACGTACCCGGGGGAGGGGTCCGAACCTTCCCTCCTAGCGTACAGACATTTGTGGAATCAGCGATTACCACGCTACAAATTTGCTACGTTGCCTCTTGCTACGCTGCCACTTGCTGCGTTGAGTTATGAGAACTAAAAACGCTGTACAGATCTATTAAAAGCTTATGGCACCTAAATGCGCGAAGAGTCACGTGATGTAGGGGAAGGTGGCGTGGAGGGGGAAAGCTTAAGGGGAAGGTGGCTGTGGAGAATGACTGATTACCCCATGCGTATATACCCTCACCCTCGCGTAGCTCGCTTTCGAGAATGGACGACTCTTACATGCTGAATTCGTGTTTGTGCGCAGGATCCATAAGCTTTGGGTTCCGGTGGTGTAGTGGTTAGGACGCTGGCTGCTACTCGCCTGCTGCTTGGAAAGGTAGTGGGTACGAATCCTGCGCAAGTAGGATTTTTCCAAGGTCGCCCGGCCCCCTGTTTGTGAGGTTTGAGGAGACCGCGCAAATTCAGCTGTTCCGTCCTTCGGAAGGGACGTTAAGAGCAGGCAAATGTTTCCTTCCTCCCTTCCCAGGCTATTCATTGCACTACCTCTGAGATACCCACTGTACGTAGGACAGAGGCGAATCGGCTGGGCATTCAAATTCAATCCATAAGCTTTCAATAGATCTGTAGAGGTTTATATTATTTGAATAGGAATAGAAATAAATTTATTGGTACGTGCATGCTTGGCATTACAAAATTGAACTTAAATTATTTCCTGCGGCCATAAATATCGGAATCAACGATGCAGAATACGAAAATACTAGCATTAGGTGTATTAAAATACACGAACATCAAAGAGAAAAAGTATTTCCCTGACTGCTAGTTTGTGGCATGATTAAAATGCATATGCGCATTTAAAAACTAAATTTTTTGCCTCAGCACATTAGATTGGTGCGTTTGCACTGTTCTGTATCGGAAACGGGACGATTTGACGTGAAAGCTAACTTGGGCATTCAGACTCTGGTTGGAAATTGGGGAATAAGGTATATTTTAAGCCCATTTTTTCCGGGCACATCAATTCAAATTCCTAACAGCTCTTTTATACCAGCATGGCTTCCCTTATCAACGTTCGTGCAGCTATGCATTCAAGACACCAAATGTAGAATTATATTCCAATTGATTTAATTTATGTTAAATATATCTCTAAAATGTACCTATGTGGTTATGAAATCTAAATTTTTATATTTCACCGATCAATTCTATAAATAAATGTTATCTTCTCCGAAGATCAAGCATTGCTGATCTCAAGAGTAAAATTCTTTCTTCCCTATGCATACTGCATGCAGAGGATAGGTAATGGTTTCAATCAGAAAAATTATTATGGATCGCAAACTATTGTAGGCCCTAGATGAATAACGTTCTTTTAGAATATCTTTCGAGTCGTGCAAATTAAGCACCCAGATGAAATTATTAAAACAAATTCAGACAAAAAATAAAAAAACTATGTCAGCATATGAAATCGTTTTTGCGAAATGAGTTCAAATCGAACGCAAGAATAAGGAATAGGCGTGTTCCTGATACAACTTTTCTTTCATGCAAGGATATGCACCCCAAGATTATGAAAAATATACTGTTTTTCTCTGTATTCCTCTCTGTTTTAATATCGCGAAGAATATCAGTTGAGCTACAATTATTAGACACCCCTTTCCGACTGTCTTCTTTGATTTATATTTTTCATTTTCCTTTCAGCCATTCAAGTACGTAACTTGCTTTCCTAGCTGCTGAGCGTCCGATATCCATGCCTCTCTCTCATTCCAGGATGCCGATAGATATACCAGAAATCTCTATTAATAAAAGGCAATGTGTGTGTGTATGTGTGGACAGCATATCTCGAAAACCAAGAAACTTCGAGACTTAAAACTTGGTACACTTACTAATGGGACCATGAAGATGTGCACCTCATAGCCAGAATTTTGATTTTTGGTGGAAGGGGGAAGTGGAGGTGGTGCCATTTTGCATAAGATAATACGTAAAAATCGATTTTTTGACTTACAGACTTTTACTCTTTTGCAAATTAAAATTAAAAAGAATTAATCTACGATATTTGGGCCTGGATCATTTTAAAGAAAAATAAATAACGTTTCTTATTCTTATCGTCACATTTTGCCTAAGATAAATAATCGCTTAAATTCTACGTTTAAATCGTATTTATTTGAAAATTTTAAGCTTTTTAACGAGATATTGCCTTGGCGACCGTGTCATTGTTAAACCTCGAGATTGTATTGTCATCGTAATCTTTATACTATACTAGCTGAAAGTACCCGGCGATTCCCGGGCTACGCCAGACGTCTTCGGCGAATAAAATTATGGTAACAATCATTTCAACTTTTGCGCATTTATTCATGTTCATAAAAACAATACTTTCCCCTATGCTACATAAGGAGAAAGTAAAAATCCTATCACATACAGACAGACCTACAGCCACACATTGCGAAAATAGTCGAAACGTGTTCAGGGTAACCTCAAAACGTGTATTTCCGTTGAAATTTCGAATTCGAATTTTTTCATGATAACAGTAATTCCTCTATACTACGTATATGTAGAAAATAAAAACTAATTCTGAGATATCTCTGATACCTATGAATTGGACCGGGAGGGTCCATGGAGGTTCGGAGAGAACGGGAGCATATGTGAGAGTAATAGGATTTCGAGTTCAACAATGCAATCGGTTGGCAAGGCAACTTCTCCTTAAAAACGCTAAATGTTGTCAAAATATGATATTAAAACGTTAAATTCGATAGATTTTGATACGAATAAGATAAATCTATTGTCATTTTTCTTTAATGCAGTCCTAGTCCGGAGATTTTAATAAGCCAAAGAAAATAAGCTTGCAGGTCGAAATATCGATTTCTCCATGTTATCTTATGGGGAATAAAAATCATTCTCAGGAATCAAACCCGGGACGATTTTGCTAAAATTGTTTTCGTAAATGGCTTTTACTTTAAGAGTAAAACATTCACACCAAATGCCAATCTTCTAACTACTCGGAAAGTTTGTTAAAAATAGCATTACCGTTCCGCTTTCCCACCCACCGACGACGACGAAGTCATTTTTATAATATTAGATGCGTAAGGAAAGCGTGTTTTGAATACTTTAATACAAGAGAGAGAGAGCAGGAGAGATAGGAAGAGAGAGATAAAGAAAGAAAGAAGATAGACCGAGAGGGAGAGAGAAACAGAGATGGAGAGAGACAAAACTAAATGTTCCATAATTCTATTATATATTTTGAAGAGATTGTGGGTTTGTGCAAAATGAAGTCATACTTCCCGAATAGCTGAAGATACGAAGTTTTGAACAAACAATCCAACCACTAAAATTAGCTAAATGCGCTAATTTTTATACCGAAATATTTTATGTAAAAGGTTTAAATAATTATTTGCGTTTATTACCAGATTCATTTATTGTTGAGAGGCATTAATATATTGCATGGCAACGCACGTTCATATTTGTTTACTCATTTACTCTTTACGTTCATATTTGTTTTGTTACTTACTTTTTAAGATATATATTCGTATATTACCTATTAAAATGGTAATATGCTAAATAATCATAATTGATTGCTTGACAACATTGTCTAAACTTTTTGTGATAGTAACGTTTTTCGAGTTCGATTGTTTACTTTGATAATTATTTCGGACAACATGGTTTCGGTTACCCACGAAGAATACTTCTGTTGTCACTCGTAGGGTTCCTTTTTGGTGTCGTTATCGTATAAGCGAGTTTAACATCTATTAAAGAACATATTTAATGCTTTTGGGATAATTGAAATGAAGGTAAGATTCTGTACTTACCATGGAAAAGTTGTGGATTATACGTTTCCGGTCGTTGTGTTACACAACGATAAAACTGAATATAAAAAACTTGCGTATCTGAACAATCAACCCTTTATTTCTATAACAATCTCACTTTAATTGTTATTATTTTCACCAAATCAATGGTTCAAATAAAAAAATCATGCCTAAACGAAGCGGAAGATTATTCTCAGATTCAATTAAGATCAATTCCAAACGAAAGGTTCTCACCAGAGCAGCAGAAAATGTCGATAAAAGAAAGAAAAGACTTGAAGAGCAAAGAGTAAGGCAGGCAAACGTCAGAGCAATAAAAACTACTGACCGAATGAATTTAACACACGAAGAAGAAAGACTGAGACAGGCGAGTGCAAAAGCAAAGGAAACTAATGACCAAAGGGATTTAAGACTCCAAGAGCAAAGTGAAAGATACCACAGGAGGTACTATAAGAAAACTTCTATAACAATTCTTTAATTTCAACCAAAATAATATAATCATTAACTTCTTCCCCCCTTAAATACCATTATGCACACCTTACTTTCTCTTCCACTGAACATTCTTATGCGTCAATTAAGCCAATTATACTTATTAGATTATAATAACACTTTCCATGTCATACCAACACACTTTTTATCGCCAAATTCTATTTCAAAGAAACTCATTTTTTCGTAAATTTGACTTTGAAATATTCACGCGACTAATTAGATCCACAAAATCAGCCTTTGCATAGGATAACGTATGGCTAAGCTAAATTTGAATATATCTTCAAAAGTGTGTCCACCGGTTGCATCCCTAGAGCTTGCAATTCCTGCCCAGGATTTTAATGTTTTTGAGATTCATGATCACATAATATCATGCAGTTTTTCCACTGGAAATCAATTCGAGTGAAATAACTATATTTCCATCATCTGTTTATTATGATTATTTGATAAAAATACAGTCACCAAATTTGTCGATCAAGGATGCGGGAAAATTTATTTATATGGGCAAAAATGGGATGACAAGAAATATTGCATACCCTTAAGCATTACAATACATATTTACTTGGTGTCATTACTTGCTTTTATTCTCAAATCTTACTCGATATTTTTTGTCTTGACTTAAAACCCCGAGCAATGACGGGAGCTTACAGCTAGCAGATTATAAAGTAAAGGACAAGGTGAATAATGTAAATTGCTAAATTCCTGTACTCCGAGCTTTGAACAAATACCGATAAAAATCTCGTGATAAAAGGACTAAGGGTTAATAATGTGGATATCGTATAGCCATGGATCTATGGTATGCGTCAATTCTTTTGGAAAAATTTAATTCTTTTACTTCTAAAATTATAAAAACATTAAACGTCCATAATTTCATTCCTAGTACAAGCTTATTAATAAAACATTTTTACCATATTTAGTACTACTGTTGAAGATCATGCATGCATACTAAACCATGCAATTAACTTATTGTGCTTGTGTAAAGTTGACTGTATTTAAAAAATACTTGGCTCTGATATCTCCAATAACCTCAACAAATCAAAAACCAAATGCGCATTTCTGCTCTCAATTACGAAATTCAATTTTGGACAATTCTTTCAGTAAATGCATTTCAAATGCTTTTATTCTTTGTTATTATTTTGTTATCAATATATTTATTTTGGTTTTAATTATTGTAGTGAATATGTTTTCGTAAATGGTTAGATGTAATAGTGGGCTACTTAGCCTCAACCTCGCCAAAAAGGCATTTTTCTTTCTCTCTCTCTCTTCCCTGTAAATATTTCACGATGCATCAATTGCATTTCCCTATAGATTAGTTAAATCAAAGAACCTTTAATTGAAATTTAATGTTTATTGTGTTTTTAAATAAAATTTAAACAACTTCAAGTTTACATATGTAAATTTTAAAGTTGAATATTCTCTAGATTAATTCCTTTTGTTGAAGAAATCGCGAATTTTTTCTCGTTTTCTGTTTATTCCAGTTTATTGTACCTTATTTCGCAACGCCAGCAATGCGGTTATCCTTGGTGACGAAAGACTTTTCACCCAAAAAATGCGAAAATATCGTGTTGAAACAAATTTTTTGATGGATTCCAGGCGAATTTGCGTTCTTTGCTTCACGTCCCTAATTTTTATTATGAATATAAATAATTTTAACACGCAAATTAAAAGGATCTTATTTCAATGTTAAAGCGAGTAACAAGTTTCCTGAAATCGCCGGAAATCCTGGTCAAATCAGCTCAAAATTTAATAGACTAATTTTGGTATTACCAAAATCTAAATCTACTCTTTTATCAAAATCCAACCAAGCTCACTGCCATAATTTAAGCCCATAAAAGCTTTCCTCACAGATAAACTAACGACAACACCAGCCATTACAATAAGCGATTGTTTCGGATAATGTCGTTTTTTCATGCTATTCCCTGCACTCCCTCACAATACTTTTCCCGCTTGCCTTAGCAGCGCATAAGTTTCGGATAGACAAAAAAGCAAACCTCAAATGTGATGCTGAAAAACGAGCGAGATACGAGCTTCATATTAAACAACTTTCAAACTATATGCACAACAACCCTGGAGTTATTACCTCGACCCGAGCCATCCGCCCCAAACTCTTAGCGCCAAAAAGCCAAAAATCCCATCCCGGTATAATAGACAACAAATCTAATCCCCACACTCCTTTCGGAGGCCCAGGACAGGATATTGACGAGTAGGAGAGACATCGCAGGTGCTCGCACTCCCGCACACGATTAATTCCTCCCCGCTCCCAAAACTCCGACATCACCTCTCTCCTGTATTCCCCCAACCCCATTCAGGATATCATAATCGATCATCGATCTTCCATCGATTTCGAGACTCCCCAGATGGACGCATTTTTTCCGGGTTCCTTTCAAAGCGTGGGTCGGGGGAGGTGCGGGGGGGGGGAGGGGGGGAGGACGCATAGCATTGATGCAATGCTGCGGACAAACAGCACCAGCGTCGCCCCAATAAAAAATTCGCGCACCTATCTCCCCACCTCTCGCCTCCGAAAACTCAACAAAAATCGAAAAAAATAATAAGATCTATTCTCCTGCTCGTTGAAGTCTCACCCCCTCCCTCCTTCGGTATTTTTCCCCTGGAATGGACGATACCACGCCGGAGAAAAACGAGATTTTTTTGTCCTCTTTTTTTAAAGTTCGTTGCGTTTCGAAAATTAAATTCCAAAATCCGCACCGGTGCAACAGAAAAAAACGAAGGGAGAGAGGGAGGGAGGAGTGAAACATCCGCGAAGTGCGGAAGGTTTCGGCATTTTTTTCTGTCCGGCGGTTAGAGAGGCTAATTCTGAAAGCTGTCATAGGATAGACGGTGACTGGCGGTTAAACGGTCTACACCCAAGCGAGTTAATTTTTTTCCTTTAGTTTTTCTTTTCGGAATTTTTGCTTTTGGAAGCCGAAAAATTTCTCCTTTCCTGAGATTTCGTCATAAAAATTGGGTCGTGCGCTTTTAGCCGGAAATGTAAAGACGATGGATTTTTACTATTCTTTAAAATATAGAATTGAATGTCGATTGTTAAGGGATATAACTCGATGAATTTTATGAAACGATGGACTGTGCGTTTGTTTTACCTCGGTTACGAAACGCCGTCAGGATCTCGACGAATTGATTTGCCATTACCTTCTAAAGGGAGACGTATTACCTGTAGAAACAAGATTGGAAAGGTGTACTCCATGTTCTTTGGTATTTCACAATGTTCTCAATATTTTTCGCTCAGATGAGTATTTAACGAGAAGCTAGCAAGGAACGTTGTAAAATACGTTTAAGTCCTTATGTAAAGTTGTCGTTATTATTGTCCGCTTTTAACCAAAATTGCAATCGGTCGACAAATTTTAGTAAAACTTCTTAATACCTAATTTCATCCAAATACTTCCTGCGGTTCCCGAGATGAAACAGAAGAACATTGTAAACTACGTGTAGGTCTTCATGTAAAGTGGTCGTAATTGTTGTCCGATTTTAACAAAAATTGGAATTGGTCGACTAATTTTACTAAACCCAATACCAATTTCATCAAAATACGTCCAGCGGTTTCCGAGTTTTAGCATGCGGACGGACGGACGGACAGAAGGTAACGACCCCTACTTCGTGCAAAGAACGCATAATAATGGTAGTCTGCGAGTAAAAAAGGGAATCATTGCAAGTTAAGGTTGATGGTGTACAACATATGGACACTTGAGCGGTTATGAAATGAATTTACAATAATTTAGGGTTATATATGTACCAAAATGCAGAACTGATTATTTTTTAGGTTAAAAGATGTCAATAGTGGAGGTTGACCGAATGTCATAAAATAAAAAATAAACTAGCTCCTCCGTAGTTCATCCATTAGTCTTTTTAATCATCCTTAATGTAACCCTCTTATGAAAATGTAATATTTTATAATGATAACGAGATATCTCCAAAAGAATTATAAAATTAGATCAACAAAGAAATTTCTCTTCTCCAAGTTTACGAAAAAAATTCCAAAACATAATCGAAACGAAAATTATTCTTAAACACGCTTAATCACGGACGAGAACGGTTTTCCCGCTGCGCGGGAACAAATACATGGCAGATCCGAAAAAAACTTATCATTCCGTCATGAACAGAAACTAATCACAATCCGGGAAAAGGAGAAGAGAAAATGAAAAAAAGTAAAAATCGTACGAACAACACGCTTCGGTATCTTTCGTTTATTTTCCGAAAACTTGAGATCTTTCCGATTTAAATGTAATACAATCCGTTTTCGTAGCAAAGTGATTCTGCTGTATTGTGCGCACACCCGTCCTTTCTACAGCGACCTAGCACACCCGACTCTGCCATGCGGACCATCTCGAGCAGAAAGAGATAGAGAGAGGAAGGTTTTTCACCTGGGCCACCGTCTGGACGGGGGGTCGTTGAGCTGCTCGAGCGGCGGGAACCGAGGTGTGCGGAGAAGACGGCAGGGCTAGGATTGGATGAAAGAATTCACTCCTCTTTAGTTCCAAGAGAAAAAGGTTGGGGTTGTAGACGAAAAGCTAAACACTTTGCGATTGAGGGAGGGAGGGAGAGATCGTGGCGACTCGGGCATACGAGAAATAATTCATCGTTCTCGGGATAAAGGAGAGACACGGTGATGGAAACATCGTCTAAGGGGAAACACAGCGCTCGAGATAGTCCCAAGAGCACCGCAGCAAATATTTTAACATGCAAAAATTATGTGATCTCAGGCAAAAGATGAAAAAATTTCATTGCAACATGTATTATACAAAAAATTAAAATTCAAAAGCGATATTTTCCAAACATTTCTGACGAATCGTTTAAATAATGAAACCGACTAGTGATTCGTAAATTGTGGTCCCTTCCCTGCGGTGTCCGTGTCGACAGTCACACTCGTCCCTCCCTCGATACGTCTCTAGGTGGGAAGGTATGAGTGGAGGAGAAAGTGGGAGGCAGGGGAAAGGAAGAGGGAGATGAGTGAAAAGGAGGTGAAACGGGAGAGGGAAGCAGAAAGAGGGGATGCGGGCGACGGAACGAGAAAGAATAAGGGAAAACGAGAAAAGAAAAGAGGGAGGAATAAATGGGAACGGAGAGAATGCACCGAAAAGATAAAGGTAGAGGAGGAAGATGGGAAGCAAGAAAAGGAGGGAAATCTAAACGAGCGAAAAAGCGGAAGTGAGGGGCGTGGGAGCGCACAAGAATGAATGAGTAGGTGTTGAGAGAGGAGAGAGCAAGAAAAAAAACGAGAGGAGAAGGAGACCGTCGTGTGTATAGACGTGATGGCGTACGGCCTTTTTTCTTGGCTGCGGTGAGGACGCGTCAGAGACAGGTCCCTGATTAAACTGGAAAAGTCGGGTCAAGGTAAAAAAAAACGAGGGAAAAATCACGAAGAGGAAACGAGGTAGGCCAAATATTGGAAAGAGGAAGGACATCATCTTCCCCTCCTATTTTTTTGCGAAGATAAGGTGAGCCCTGCTGAATCTTATGAATGTAGAGAGGAAATAGGGTGGCGTGAAGTGCGGAGGAGAGGAATAGGTGCGGTTTTGGACACCGTCGAAAAAAAACGAACGGGGATAAGGACGGATCAGGAACAGATGTTATGAGGACACTACCTAAGTCGTCTTCTCGTTGGCGGGATTATCGAATCACTTTAGGCAAATGGGTGAGACTCGCAAGTTCCCGGACCTTATTTCATTTGGTCTTACAAGCACTTCAGACGGATAGAATTATTCTTGATTTAACGAGTCTCATTAAGCTCTGTCAACTTTTCGAAATATTTCATTATCCGAAAATCAATTTTTCAAATTTAATAAATATTATTGATAATATTCGATGAGTATATAACGACAAATATTGTTATGGATACGGGAATTCATTCCTAAAAACACATTATTACATTATTTCTTATAGAAATTTTTAAAATGTCTCGGGCGACGACTAGTATTCCTTTTCTATCTGGATGTACGTTTGTAGACAATATAAAAAATTAAATAGGATTATATTATATGCTTGTTGGTATCAGCGCAAAAAGGCATATGGATTCTAAAAGATGACTACGCAGTGTTTTTCCTAGTCAATGTTTGCATAGTTTAAAATATTCCACACTGGACGATCCAAGTTTCAACATCAAAGAAAGAAAAACGGCCAATTTACTTATTCAATGCATTTGTATTGCTTTTTCTATTGCAATAACCATTTTTATAAAATTAAAACATCAAGCATCCCATAACCCCAATGTTAATATCTCATCCATTCATTCAACCGTTCACCAGAGAAACCTCAGTCCGCTAGCTTTACCTAACATCTTATAAATTCTGTAACAGGCTTCTAAGAATATTGGACCTTTGAAACTCTCTTCGCCTAAAAAAATAACAGGTAAAATTCTGCTTTTTCTGGTCCAAATTAATTTGCTATGAAAATTCATGGTGAAAAAACCACAAAAAGACCTTACAGAAGAGCTTACAAATCTGCGTTTGTCCTCGGTCAAAAAAAAACCTAGAGAGCTGGTATAGGAAACATCGTAAAGCAAAAAGCAATTGCTGAAGAAAAAAATAGAACAAACGAGTTCGCGTCTCCTTAAAAGATGAGGAGAGTGAGAGAAATAGCGAGAAAATATAGAGACATTCGTCTTAAAAAGAGGTGTGGCAGCTTTCCCAAACCAACCACAATCACCGTTCCTTTGCTCTTTGACAGTCCTTAACCTCCACCCACCTAAACCTTTACATCTCTGCCCACCATTCTATATCTCCTTTTACATCCTCAAGGCACACCACCCCTTTCCTCCCACAAAGATATTTTCGAACGCAAGATGCGGGGGAGGAGAAACTCCACCCTCCCCTTTCCACCCTTTCGATCTTATAATCTTTCCATTCCCTCCGTCGTATTTATTTTTAAACCTCAAATCTTAATACAAGATCCATCAGCGTCTTTTTTCGAGAGTTTCGAATGGGCGAAAGGAGGCTAAAAAATATTTTTTTTTCCGTCCAGTACAAAGAAAAAACAAGGAGAGGACGGTGCGTCGAGCGAAAAAGGAGGTGGTGTCAGTGGTTAAGGTGGGCATTGAGGAGAATGGGCTTTTATTTGGAAAGGTGACTTCTTCGTGTGGGAGGGTGAATAGGCGATTATATGAGATAAGGGGTTGGGAGTAACGAAGAGGGGTGGAAAAGGAGGTTTTTAGGGAAGGGGAAAATGAGAGGGCGGCGATGATTGAAGGAGGTGTTAGCAAAAAAAGGAGCAACTCTGCGTAAGAGAGAGATACTCCGCTGGAGATTCTCATACAAGAAGCACTACCCTTGATGCGCAAACCAGGATATCCTCGTACCATTCTTTTTCAAAATAAAGGAAAAATTCTCTCTTCCCTCTCCTCCAAAAGGTTCGCGGATTTGTTGTTCCTCCTTTCACTCACTCTTTCTTTACAAAAAAATACGTTCAGTTACAATGTCTCCGCCTCTAATCTTTTATTCTCTGTGTTTTTCCATCGCTTGGCGTCTCAAGGCGCCAAAAATATTTTGTCGCGTTTTTTTTTAAGTCTCTCCGTGTTTTATTCCCCTTTGGAAATACCTTGTCGCCTCTTGCAGTTATTTCTTAGTTTGGAATTCTCTTTCATTTCTTATAAAAAAAGTACTTTTGCTGTGCATAAGATATCATTCAACAAGCTTTGGGCTCACACGTCTACGTCAACGTTCCTCCACAAACACGGACGCGACTGGTAACAAAAAGTGGAGCAAATGGAGATCTGTTTGTATAACTCCTTTCTTATAATGAGCAAAGTACAATATTTACTGTTTGATTGCAATTTAATGGATTTTTTAAAAAATTGTTAATATACATATGATAAGAGTTAAGTATACCAGATCGTAAAATTAGCTAGATATCTGTTATTCTAAATTCATTTGATTGAACTGGACATTATTTAACCCGACAAGGAGCGTAACCTCTAAAGATGGTTTTTAATAATACTAATAATTTTCAATGATAACTGTAGAGTGAAAAACGATACAAACCTATCTATATGAATAATTCGGCGACAATTTCAAAATTATTATGTGAACTAGTTTTTCCCGCGTTACATTAAGGTAAGCGAAGACACCATTACGAAAAACAACCTTGAAAGCAACCTTTATCCCAGTATAGGTAATTCAAAGCAATGAACTCATTGGCCCGGTGGGGACTTTTTACCTAGCCACTAAAAAAAACAACCTCCCGTTTTTATTTTATTCGCACAACTACAAATTCTGCGTTGATGGGCGACTTCTTCAAGAGACCTACATTTGGCAATAGCTACTATTATATACTCAGTAAAAATAACGTGCGCAATTCAGTATAAACCGTATTTCAAACCACCCGTCACGAGCTATAGATTTTTTTCCTACCGCGAAGAGAGAGAGGAATGCACGGAATGAAATGGTCGAGAGACTTAAGAGATTCGCTTCCTTGAGCGGAACGAATAAAAAGGGCCAAAAGTAAACACGCCCTGGAATCGCAACCCATCGCACAACTCGCTCGCGCAAGAGGATTGTTCTCTCCCACCCTCTCGCCATTTACTTTCCAACCCATTTCATCTCGCACCCACGCCCTTTCACCGCTCTTCTCCATTCCCGTCCAAAAATAAAAGATACCGACGCCATCTATCCTTCATCTAACTAGACAAGGAGAGGGCGGGGCGGTGACTTCGGGTAAGGGTAGAAAACGGCGAGATAGAGAGAAAGCAAGAGATATGAAAAAGGGAAAAAGGAATTGCGCGAACCTTGTCGGAGGAAAAAAGTTGGCGAAAGTGCCGCTAGGGCAACACGATCGCAGTGAGGAACAGTTTAGCCTAAAAGATGGGAATCACTCGCTCAGGCTATATTCGCGGAAAAAAAGGAAAATATAAACGGAGTGCTCCTCGGAATGGGCGCATAACTGCTCTTTCCACTTTCCCTGGCGACGTTACTAAGGCCGACAAAAGGTTCCGTCGGCGAAAATCATAAACGGCGCAACGGACATTGCACAAACTTTCTCATATACGCATGTATATAAGTTTGGTCGACTGTGTACGTTTATAAAAGAAAAACGCTTATTAATCAAAGTTAACCGTAGTTTACTGTATATTTTAATCCCACTGGTCGACATTTAGTAATTTTTGGGACATATGACTTAGTAAGTATTATTTGTGACATTAGGCTGTACGATTTGATGGATTTTAATCAAAATCCTTTTAGCAATTTTTGAGTAAATCGAATTTTGTTTCAAAATATCCTAGAATAAAATACCCTTAATTGTTGCGCAATATCGTTCATCTCTTCAGAGAGTCTATTATGAATGATATTATCCACAAATATGAGATATCATTCGATTCAGTTTAACCGTTTAGGCTGTAATAAGATTTTTAGTGGATCGCGGCGGAGGCCTGACGTCATAGGGCTTGAGTAAGGTAGCTTAGCGTACATTGTAATGCCACTGGAAGCCAAATAGTGATTTAAAGAGATATATGGCTTACGTAGTATTATTTTTGACATCAGGCTCTACAATTGAATTGATTTTAATCAAATTCTCTGTCGCCATTTTTGAGTAAATTAAAGTTTTCTAAAAATCGCCAAGAATAAACTACCCTTAATTTTTGCGCAAAATCATTTTCATGAAAAAGATGATTTATTGCACAAATACAAAATATCATTCGATTTCATTTACGCGTTTGGGCCCTAGAACAGCGAACAGACCGACAGACAGACGGCATGGCGAAAACCACTTTTATGGACTCAGGCACCCCTAAAACATGTATTTCAAAATCTCGATAATTCACGATAACAATACTTTTTCAATATACTACGTATATGAGAAAGTAAACAATATACTACGTATATGAGAAAGTAAACAATATACTACATATATGAGAAAGTAAAATAAGGGAGAAACCACCGAATAAATACCACGTAAGTTTTAAAGCGGGAACGGATGCTTCATGTTAAGCAGGGACGGCTTGTGCAATAATGCATTTATGAAGGGCAGGGGGAAACATAGCGGTCCCACTCGCGCCTCTCTCCCTTTTTTCCCGACCGTGGAGAGCTGCGGTTGCAGGGATGACGTGATCTGGGTGGAATTCCGGCGGAAAAAACTCGCCCGGAAAAAACAAACGAAGCGGGCCGGATGACTGTTTAATAAGCTTTTCTCCGACGTGCCCCGACTCTAGCATGCATTATCGAACGTGCCGACTCGATTTCCCTCCATCTCGCGGTCCAAGTGATAAAGAAGGCTCAGAAAAAATTATCTCGAAACAATTAAGCTCGCAAAAAAAAAACAAAAATAAACAAAAAATATAGTACTAACAAAAAAATAGAGAAAATACATCACGATTCGATCCGTAACAACTTGATTCGACCGCGAATAAAATAACGTGAGAACGAACAACAAAGTTCGTGCAGGTGTAAGATAATTCATGCAGGACCAACAATAAATTCCGAGCTCGATAAAAAAAATGGATCGGTCAGAAAAATCGAACGGTCGGCCTGGAACCATAGTGGTATTTCCAGTAGTACCTTCTGCCTTTGTCGGGAAAGATACTTTCAGAGAATTGTAGATTGGAAAGGGCTAGAGGGAGATGTAGATTGTAAACGGCTAGAGAAAGGAGAGGGAGAGATAAAATAAAGATGGAGAGAGAGAGAGAAAGAGGGATAGAAAGAGGGAAAGCGGGAGAGAGAAAGAGGGAGAGAGAGAGGGAGAGAAAGAGGGAGGGAGAGAAAGAGAGAGAGGGAGAGAAAGAGGAAGGAATAGAAAGAGGGAGAGAGGGAGGAAGAGGGAGGGAGAGAAAGAGAGAGAAAGAGGGAGAGAGAGGGAGGGAGAGAGAGGGAGGGAGAGAGAGGGAGGGAGGGGGAGAGAGGGAGAAAGGAAGAGAGAAAGAGGAAAAGAGAAAGAGGGAGAGAGAGGAAGAGGGAGAGAGAGGAAGAGGGAGAGAGAGGAAGAGGGAGAGAGAGGAAGAGGGAGAGAGAGGAAGAGGGAGAGAGAGGAAGAGGGAGAGAGAGGAAGAGGGAGAGAGAGGAAGAGGGAGAGAGAGGAAGAGGGAGAGAGAGGAAGAGGGAGAGAGAGGAAGAGGGAGAGAGAGGAAGAGGGAGAGAGAGGAAGAGGGAGAGAGAGGGAGAGAGAGGAAGAGAGAGAAAGAGGGAGAGATAAAGCGGGAGGGAGGAAGAGAGAAAGAGGGAGGGAGAGAGACAAAGGGATTTGGTCAGGCGATAAGAGGGTAGAATCGTGCCCGAGGATAGGGGACGGGAAGAAAAAGAGAGGGCGTTTACAAAAGGGAGGTAAAATATCACCCTCTCCCATGGCCCGAGAGCTTACTTGTTACAACGGGACGATGTAAAGAAAAGAGAACTTGCTCCCGCACACTATCGTCAAACCTCTCCCACTCTCTCCCCGTCTCTCTCTACCCCGTCTCCTTCGAAAACGTGACGGCGGAACTAGAGAGAGAAAAAATGTGGAGAGGAGAGAGGAAAGCTACAGAAAGAATGATACGATAGAAGAAAAGGAAAAAATCGTAAATAAAAAAAGTTTTTTCCCCTCGCGACGCGACCGGCAGAACCATTAGGCAGATGAAAGGTGTGAAGAGCCGGTGGAGAAAGAGCGCTTTTTCCTACGGCCGTCCCGAGTTTAAGGGTCCCTAGCCATTTGGTCGTAGTGCTTTCGTATCGATCTGCCGACTGGCCCCGATCTTCTCCCTCCGCCTCTCTCCAACCCCACGCTCTCCTCCGCCTCTCTCCAACCCCACGCTCTCCTCCGCAAGCCCGGTCAGCCGTTCCACCCCTCCTCTCGCGCGTACCTTACCCTCCGTATTCCCATCCCCTTTCCCCTAGCCCATGCATTGCTCCACCCACAAAAACTCTCCCATTCCTATCGCATTCGAATAGAAATGTAAAACTTCGGCCATACCTTGATTCGAGTCCTCGCTCTTTCTTGCCTCCGCTACCACCCAACTCCCCACCCCCATTCCATTTCTACGCCCGCGGATTAATGCTGCGACATCCGTAACATTCAAGAACAAGAAGTGGGGCAAGAGGGAGAGCGCACGTTACCGCCAATTTTTGGCTCTCTGTTTTAATCTTGTTCATGAAGGGTAGGCTGGGGACGAATTTCCCTCGCTATTTGCTCTCTCTCATTTTTTACTCCCGGTCGTAACTCGCGTCCGACCAATAGAAAAGGAGAATTTTTAAACGCGTTCGCACTCTCGTAGAAAGGTGCGATATTTTTTTAACAGCGGAAGAAAAAAAACCGGCTAAATTTCCGACTAATCCGGCAAAAATAAAAATCTTTCCTCCCTTCCCCTACCTCCTTTGCATTTGGCTCTTCCTAATCCGACGCTTATCCCACCACAACGACCTTTAAGAGGACTCCCGACGATAATTTTCCGCGGATTTTAAAAATAGTTCACTCTCCCCCAAGCCATCTACACGGCTCACCATCCCTGCCCGAATACGACCCTTTAAAAAAAGAGACCAGAATTAATAATGTGAAATGGCGTGACCGCGACGCGGCATCAGACTTGTTTCATTTTTCCTCCTCGCTCGAGTTGCAACCAAACTATCTCCACCCCAACCAAAACCCACTTTAACTATAACGCCATTCCTTCGTCAGCCCTTATGACGTTCTGCGGGAAAAAATAAATGGAAGTGAACTAAACCAATGCGAAAACGAGAAGACTACTGATTTGCGATAAGATTAAAATGTAGGAGACGAGGTAAGGTAAGACACGAGGACTACTGCGAAAACCGAAGGTGTAGATTGAGGTGTAAGTGCTTAAAAAGCTCCTCCTCATGATCCCGCCCATAATGAAGGTATTAAAATGTTTTCTTCCAAAATAAATATCTTCCCCAAAGACTGTTTTGAGGAATAAGTCGTAATTGCGGCCTGTGTGTGTGTGTGTGTGCGTGCTAGCGACGATCTTTTAAGGGAAAACATCCACAACTCTCGCGCGCCGAGAGAAGAGCTTCCTTTTTGACTGTGCCCGCCCGTTATGTGGCTTTCAAACTAACGGCTCCTCCTCGCAGTGATCTTCAACGTTCGTTCCTGGTTTATTAAAAGATCTGGTCTATCCTCTTCATTTCCCTCCATATTTCCGTTTCCGTAGTTGAAAAGAGCTGTTGAAAAGGTAGTGTGTAACAGCGGAAAAAATGGCAGTGCGGATGACAATGATTTATCGCAAAACTTTCTTTCCCCGAGTCACACATATGTATGCATAGGTATATACTCAATCATATATACACACATGCAGGAAAGTAGTGTTGCAACAGCATGGCCCGATATAACTGCCACCTTTACGGCTTTGATAACATTGGCAAGAAATTAATTACTCTTTGGAGACATTACATGTTTATGCTAGAAGTTGAGTAAAGTAAAGTAAAGTCTATATAATGTGAACTAAACTAAATTCAGAAACTAGAGAAACGTATAGCATATATAAGACGCGCAAGAGTGATCCTTTTTTAACTCGCATAGTTATGGTAGTATTTACAAGTTAGCTTAGTCAATTTTATATTTCTATGCAAGTATTTTATTAAAATGGGAAACCCACACGACGATCCTTTTACTCGAAAATAAGACGGCACAAAGCTTGACGAAAAGAGTGTCGAATTTGTGTAAATATTCTCTTAAATTCGCGTGGCTTTCAAAGTATGATTATTTTCTGAGAAAGCACATTACAGCCACTATAACAAAATAACACTACAGAATTTTAATATGATTGATGGCTTTTAAAAATCTTAAGAGGCGATTCTAATTTGTTTTTTATAAAATTCCATTTGTTCTCTCGAGTTCAAATCGATGTTAATACCACCAAACCCAGTCCGTTTTCCGAAAACCATAGCTGTCAAAACGAGCATCTTGCAGTCTTTCATTTTAACTAACCGATTTTAACCTTAACCGACGCTCGACAACGTTAATTATGATCGCGAGCTTTATGATCGATCCAAAGTCATAAGGAATAACATAACTCTTGTTAAATTATTTCAGCTAGTTTCGTCGTTGGAACCTATGCAAGGGACTCCAGCTAAATATGTGCATAAAATAACATGTTTTTCATAGCTACGCGGAGGAAAATCCGTGGGAAATTTTCCTTAGCAATAGGTTTGGCAAACTGAATAGTTTTACGATGCATTAAGCGTGCGCTGGGTTACCTAATGAATTCCAATGGAATCCAATGAGGTTTCGCGTTGTAAAATCCAAGAATTACTCGGTGCAATAGCGTAAATGAGGTCACCTGGGGAATCTTGTGTTTAAAAGGCATGAGCCCATTAACAGTTGCCCGTAACCTTCGGCTGATACATTCGCGGATATTGGAATAGAATCGCAAATGAAAATTTTCCTCTGATGGAAATTCTCGAAGAATATATCCTTTAAACAGTGAATCGTGAGATGCTTGGCTAAAGAAAAAATGACATCTTCTGTGTTTATTTACTTAATATATTTTCAGGAATAAACGCAATGAATTGAAGGCAAATATTTTAAAAGCTTTCATTCCCTTATCCTGATATCATTAGAATTTTCCCCCATAGCTAGAGCTATTTTCGAGAGAATTTATTCCTCAATGAAATATTGAAAACCACGTTTTTATATCAAACAGGTTAATGCCACAATTCCATTATATTCCCGTTGTGACAGCAAATAACGTAATAAAAAACAAAAAATATGGTGTGATTTTCAATTAATTTTGCTTATTTACACGTTTCGAATCAAATAATGAAAGACTTTATTGTCAGTTAATCCGTGAAAGTTTTAAATAAACATCGAAAATCACTTAGATTAAGCACGGCTATAACGATCAAATAAATATTTAAAATCCCTATTCCCAATGGTCTTTCTTTCTGAAACATACGATAAACTAAAAAATATGGTAAGTATTTTCCTTGGAAGAATACTGTAGATGAATACAGCTTGGAGCATGCATGGAAAACTACGTAGTCGAGCAAAATAAAAAGTATTTTAAAACTAATATTTCATTAAATTATTTTTATTTAGCGATAGAAATTTTTCCAACGATCTTGCAAATATCAACACTCTAAGTTGTACACATTCACCTCCTTAGCGACTAAAATGTATGCCCCACACAGAAAATGTTTGAATTTCAATTCTAAGTCTGTAGATCAAAATTTATCATTTTTCAATGCCTTCCAATCTAAATCATCCTCTCTCTCTCTCTTCCTCTTAGCTTCCTTCTACGGAGCGAGTTACGTTGCAGTGCCTCTACAGGATGCGAAGAGCACGACGGATCTCAGGCTTCGCTTCAGGACAAAGCGGTCCGACGCCATGCTCTTCCTAGCTGCCGGAAGGACAGACTACTGCCTCGTTCGACTGGAAACAGGTCGCCTCAAGGTTAGAAACGAGAAAGATTACTTCGTGGGATTGGAAAGTGTAAGAGAGACAACCAAACGAATTATCGCGCATTTTCTGACCAATATTGCGAGATATAAAAGATTTTACGCAAGCGTAAATGTGCAGATATAGATATTTGACAAGATATTAGCCTGAAATACTCGAGAAACACTTCGATGATAAATTCGATGATAAATTTTGATGGTGATACTACCATTTACGGAAGCCACCTGAAAATTTTTAGCTATATTTAGCATGAAAAAATGGTTTTGATATGGCTAAGGATTATTACCCATAATCGGATCTAAGTTTTCGTATTATCAGGGTAGATAAATTGCATTTGATAGTTGAAAAATAAACAACGACGGTGCTATTAAACCTCTGAATAAGTCATATAATTTGCGATTGTATTATCAATATTCTTGAAAATGCTATCACGTTTCGCTTTATCCGTAAGAATGAAAAATTGTAAATACTCCTCAATACATTCGACTTTGCTTTTCTTAAGACAGATACTAGCATCCAATTCCTGGAAGGAAATGTTCGCATAGACCTGACCCTACAAAAAATAAAGGATGGCCCACAGGAACCACCTGTGGCCACATTTTGATCAATTGCTGAAGTTTGCCAAAATAATCGTCTTTGCAAAAAATTCTTTAAGCATACGGTACACTTTTTTCCAAACGAGTTTGACCCAGTGAGAAATGGCACCTTCAATGGCTCAGAAGTTATATTTCACGTTTGAAACCATCCCTTTACGACTATTCTGCCAAGAAATTACCAGAACGAAAAAACAAATGTGGCGATAACTTATTTTTTAAAGAAATTTTTAAGACAAAGTGAACGGGCTCAGCATGTAAAGTGTCCCTATTTTATAAGAACTTCTGCCTCAACTAGCGCACTAAGGGACATTAAAACGCAGCGGTTACTTTTCCTCTTTCCAAATTTATGGCATCGCACGAATTACGCAAATGTCCTCGTTCCTAAAGTTTACACGAAGACTTTAAGTTAGCCCAAGCGTCCGAATTTACCGGTGAAACGTGAACAATTAAAGAAAATGGAAATGCACATCTTTTAAAAACGTGCATTAAAAATTAACTGCAGGAGATAAGAGCCATGCACGAAATAATTCTATCCGCTTTTTGAGAAATAAATGCTTTTATTGTGTTCCATCTTAACTCGAATTTTCATTACTGCATTTCAGTCGAATCAAAATATTTTTTATTTGCTTGCAAGTATACTATCGAACAATTTGTTAATATCATGATAAAATTCAACAGCATTCTAATAATTCTGTTAAGATGAAGGAATGCGATTTAACGCCAAGTTTGGAAGGTATTTTTATTTACTTTCTCAATTTGCGTATTTATTTTCGCGTTAGAATGCAAGCGCATATCGGTGATCTCATCTTTCTTGAGATTTAAGATAATTAATTGAACGCTGAAATTCAATAATTACTCGAGTATATTTTGATAAAAAGCCTAATAACGCTATAACAACCAATTAATTCAGTTTAATAATAAAAAAATTTCTTTTTAAATATGGGGCACTAGGCGAGTAGCTTCTTGAAGGGCAATATTTTCGTAAATTATGAAAGATTTTTACTTGCTATTTTCCCGTTATTAATGTAATGCTATTAGATCCATGTGGTTGATTTTACGTAGTAGAGATCATTAATGCACACACTACGTGTACATTCAAAATTGATTTAGCGAGAACCATAAAATCCACGACATGCAATATTTAGAGTATGTATGATAACATGGATGCTAAGTTTTATTCGAATTTTTCTTCGCATTGACCCGGAATTTATGAAATCATTATCACCAATTACAATTTTAGGTGCACATCAACCTCGGCGCCGGGGAATCGGAAGTGGCGTCCGCCAAAGGTCTCCGTTTAGATGACCTCATGTGGCACGATGTGGTCATCACGCGGAAGGACGGAGATATGACGCTTCAGGTGGACTCCATACACGTTACGAGGTAACGATTTCGTTAGTTTCTTCGCAGGACTTTCAAGGTTGTCATATTGTTGAAGAATACGCAAATCAAGACTATCGTGAATGCGTAGAAATCTACGTAAAACCTCGCGGAGGCATTCATCAGAAATTAATGAAAATTTTGCTTAGTTAAAATTTGCAAAAGGATCATAAATATTTTGCCATTTTTATGAAAACAAAAAGATCGAATGAATAAAGCCGAGCGGCAAAACTTTAAAGAAAATGCGTGCAGTTGAATTATCTTTATATTAAGTGCGTGTTGTCAGTGTGTCAGCAAAAGAACAAAGACCCCTAAAATGCCATTGTCACGGGTCACCACATCATGACAATTAACTTTGTTATGCGCCCGCTGATCCATTTCTTGCCTGCGCGCAATGGTTATCTAAGAGGTAGTGCAATGAATAGTTGGATTGCAAGAGAAGAGAGGACCTGGGGCGCGATCACGGATCTTTATAACGCGCTGGCGTTATCGTTATCGTAACGCGACGGATAACGACATGGCGATCACCGTTCTTTTAATTTTCGCGCTACGGAGGCGATCTCTTTATGATAACGCGATTCTTAGCGCTACCACAAATCTTTCGGGGGGTGCCGGTGGTGTAGTGGTTAGGACGCTGGCTGCTACTCGCCCGATGTCATCGGGTACGAATCCTGCGCGAGTAGGATTTTTCTCAAGGTCACCCGGCCCCGTTTGCGTAGTTTGAGGAGACCGCGCAAATTCAGCTGTTCCGTCCTTCGGAAGGGACGTTAAGCTGTTGGCCCCCCTGGTGTTCTTCGTAAGAGCAGGCAAATGCCGGCACCGGGTTTCCCTCCTCCCTCCCCGGTTATTCATTGCACTACCTCTGAGATACCCATTTGTGCTGTAAGAGAGGCGAATTGACTGGGCATTCAAACAAACAAACAATCTTTCGACCTAAGCCGCGTTATGATAAAGCGCTAGAAGGTAGAGAGAAAGATGGCGGAATGCGCACATCACATATATATTTATATTTCTTCATACGAACTTATTTCAGTCTTCAGTGGTGTATTTCTTCTTTTGTAATTCATAAAACCTTTTGCTTATTATTTCAGAATGGAAAATATTCAAATCTTCGTTTAGCTAATTGCTATTTCATTTAGTCGCTTATAAGGTATAGAGACGGTAACGTTACGCTTTGATGTTTATGTTATTTAAAGTGATATTAATACGGATATTTAGCGATATACTGAATAATATTCAGACAATTCTGATAATTAAGAATTTCTTATTTCCATGCTTTGACGCTGTTAAGATATTATCTTCAGTATTACTTATAGTAAAATACTATATATGTGTGTGTTTGGGTCTATCACAATTCGGAAATATTGATATAATTAAATACGTTTTCGTGTCAAGCTAAATATCTCTTATAACATCTTGGGTGGAGGTAGTTAAACATGTTGATGTTATCGCATGGTGCTTTTATTCTTTGATTTTTTCTTGATAATACTGAATTATGTGATGTTGATTAGTTTTATGCACAGCAAGTGAATGGATTGGTGAATGATATTTTCTTAGAAATTTCGAGGGAATGAGTGCCAGTATATTTTCTGTCAGCACTGTGACAACTGAAATACCATATATTGATGGGTAATCGTGGATGGGGTAGTTCACATAGTATTTAGTCATATAACATTGCACTTGTTCCAATAACAGCTCTATAACAATGGCTCTAGCATTGCTTGCTATTGATGTTATTGCGGAGGAGTACATCGAACATGTTGATGTCATGAGAGTACAGAGGAGAAGACTTAGGGACTCCATGGATCCCTTTGCTCTGGAGGAGGAGCAATTTCGGGTGCTGTTCAGGGTGTCGAGGGAGATGGCTCACGACCTGAGTGATGCTCTGAGACCCCACCTAACAAGGGAACGGTCTCACGGGCTGTCAGTGGAGTTGCAGGCATTTATCAAAATTCAGTTTCTTTGTCATAACCATTTGTTATGGAACTCTGCAATATTTTCAATTTAAATTTGTCAATACCACCATAATAGGTCATTTGTGCTCTCAGATTTTTTGCAACGGGCTCCTATCAGAGATCTGTGGGCCAAGATTTTTTAATATCAGTGTGCCAGTCAGGCATTTTTAAAATTTTGAAGCATGTCATCTGGGCGATAAACCGCCACTTGGTTAGGCAGTGGGTTAAATTTCCTGCCATGCAAGCAGAGAGAATTGCTGCAAAAAGAACATTTAGTTTCGGGACCAACCCCTTCCCTGGTGCCATGGCAGCAATAGACTTCACGCATGTAGCTGTCATAGCTCCTAAGCAGCATGAAGATGCCTATGTCAACCGCCACCATTACCATCACTGAATGTTCAGATGGCAAGTATAAACATTACTAAAAAAAATAATCCATTACCGAAAATATTCTTGAGGAATATTTGAGGGGGCTTCACCCATATTTCTGAAAATCTAGACCATTGCCTCATGACTGCCTTTTCATTGAAATGTTAGATTTGTGGAGCTGACATGAGGATTTACAATGTTTGTGCCAAATTCCGGGGGTCACGGCATTATGCTGGGATATGGCTGCAAAGTCCAGCAAGGGCTATAATGGAGCTGTGGCATGGCAGGGGAGAGAGATTAACATGGCTTCTGGGTAGGCAGTTGCAACATTTTTAAAGGACTACAAATGTATTCCCTCTATTACTGTCCCCACCCCTCAGAATTCTAAAATTTAATAAACCTACCTATTTAGTGGTTGTCATTTATTACTGCTTAATTTACTATATACATGGTGGGAGGAGTAAGGCCTTAAGGGAAAGGTTATAGGTTCATATTTTTATACCATACATTCTACCATAATTGATCCATTTTCTATTGAATTTTCAATTTGGGTATTTTGGATAAGCTCTCCATGATCACTGCTTTCACAAAAAAGGTGTGCACCAAAAATGTTATATATAAGGTTGGAAATTGATGTTTTATGATATATGTATATGCTAGGGTGTTTGTTGAAGTAACTGAGTACATTCATTAAAAAGTTATATATAATTTGGTGAACAAATGAAGAGTCCCTAATTTTGTACTTGAAATAATTTTCGGGTGAACGTTAGACATTTGTTAATGACTATGAAACTGTTAGTCATGTTGAGACCTTTACTTTATTTATAAAGGTGATTCTGGTTATCCCATTGAGCCATGGATTCTGACGCCATTACTACATGCAGAGCCAAGAACACCTGAGTACAGGTACACACTGGCTCATTCAAAGGCATGGTCGGTGATTGAAAGGCTTTTTGGTGTGCTGAAGGCTACGTGAAGATGCCTTTCCCGCCAATGGGTACTTCTCTATGAGCCTAGGAGAACAGGGCAAATTGTAACAGCTTGTGCCGTGCTACACAATATGCGGCTCAAGTATCGCCTAGCGGAGGTGGATGAAATAGGGGATGAGATCCAGCTTTCAATGTGATGAACCCAGAAGAACCCGTTGAAGGCCGAGCTCGCCTTGCTGAAGGCCAACGTGTGAGGAGGGCAGTAATTGCTGAGCATTTCACTATTAGGAATTATTAATCTGATTTTTAAATAATAAAACTCGAGCAAATTCTACACATCTCTGAGAAGGAAAAAGATTCAAATTCATCATTAAACTTTATTGTTTATGTCCTCCACCAGACCTTCCACGACCTTGCCGAGGCACTCTAGGAGGCCATTTCTATTGGCCTCATTTCTTGACTGTATTGTCATTGCCTCAGACATTTTCAGCAATGCCTCTGCCATAGTCTGGAAGATTGAAAATCCCATTTGGTTAAAAGCTGACATACAAAAAAAACTTTAATGCTGACACATGAAATCATCACAACAATTTTCTTACTTTGGAGTTTTCACTCTGCCTCTCCTCTAATTGAATTATCTGCCTGCGGGATTCCTCCAAATCTTTTCTAAAAGATTTTCTGGCCTTTGGTGATGGGTCTGTAATAGATGGTATTCGGTATATTATATGGCTTAAAAGAATATCAATCATCTAGCAGTTGTCCATAAATTCCATGTCAGTGCTTACTTTGACCTGGCAACTTCCTTTTCTTCCCCATCTGCATTGAAACTTGGGGAATCCCGGCAGAGCTGCTTGCTTCACTATCAATGACATCATCTTCTTCATCACCTTCTGCATCTGTTGTGATTTTTTTGCCAATGAGAGGGTAGGAGGAAGTTATTATTTTACATGCATTTGGCTTGTCAGTAATGAATTTACCTTAAAACTAAGGAAAAGTAACAGGAAACTTTGTTCTTTCCTGGATAAATACTTTGAGACGGCATTAATTTTGATTAGTTGAGAATTTTATTTTTGATTTTAACCATCAGTTCCTTTTAGCATCTTGTGATGCTCAAAGATATCTTTCATTTCATTTACCATGAATGACTTCTTCTGCAGGGCTCCAACCCAAGTTTTCCTGCATCTGTTGGGATGGGCCTGCATCATCATCCATCAACATAATGATCAATGCCTAAAGTTAAAGTGAAAAGTTGTAGTTATAATGATTTTTTTTGTTTTTTGCATGTGTATGCTTTTTTTGGTGGAATGTTTTTGAAAATTACTTCAAGTGCTGTCTGGTGGAAAGGATGTTATTTCAGGTGACTGCATGGCTTTCTTTTTTAAGAATAGACTGGTGCTGGGTTTCTCTACCCATCCCCTTTACCTTGCATCCTATCTGCCCTCATCCAATCACTAAGGGTTGTCATGTATATGAATCCCTTTCAGCACTATCTGTGCTTAGAAAATATGAGTAACTCCTTGAAAGTGAAGAGGAGTAGGTTATCTTGAGTATGTATTCTCAAAACTAAATTGTTACCTGAGAGTTTTATATGACAGCAAGATACTGTCTGTGCTATTAAGAATTGAATAAAAGGATTCCCTAAACCATGTGATTAATTTCGGTTATTCTTGATTTCCCAAGGGCCTAATAATGTTAAAAAACTTATTTCTAGTGTGTGACATGAATATATTTATTCTCTATATTTAAGAGGTGTTGCGTGAAGGGCTTTTATGCATCCAGATGTTTCAATTGGCTTTTTTCTTCATTACCTCTGTGTTTATATGTGATATTTCTTATCTATTTATAAAATTTGAGTAGCACTATTAGACTTTACACGGGCAGCTAAAAAAACCATCAGTACTCAACTGTTGTACACACACACACATATATATAACTGAATGAAGAATGTTATGGACTGATATTTGAGGTCTTGATTGTGAAAGTGCCTTAAATGTTTCATTTGAGACAGTGGAAATGTAGTGCTTACATTTGATACATATGATTACTGAACAGTAATCAAGAAAAAATACAACTAAACAGGTACGTACATGATCTTCTGGAAGTGTGTCATTGTGGCACACTCTCGGAGTAGATTCTTTGCCGATTACTACCAGAATCTTCTCTTCCCAGGCAGAGAGAACAGGGACAGTTACAGTATTCCCTGTCCTAAGCCGTGCAGCTTTGATGGTCCCCACCTTTGCTCTTACACAGCTTTTTGTGTCAGTCCAAGCCTATATGATAGCAAAAATTATCTTTTACATTTAATATCTTATATGATAAATTTGATGATGATTAATTAATGATACACCATACCTTTTGCCAATGACCAATGTCTTTGGGAGTCCCGATTTTGTTTGCCTCCTCGGCAAATTTCTCCCACGTCTAAGTAATGATATAAGTAATGAATTAAAACTAAATCAACCCTCAGAATTAAATAAACAATACTATGTAACTTACTGTGTTTCAAATATTGAGAGATATAAAATAGAAATGTTAGAAATAAGTGCTTAAAATCTCATTTATTTTTAATAGCGAATATTTTTTTCATATTCCGTCGGTGTAATTTGAATGAATGCTAATTTTATAACATATTACAACTATTAGTACGAAATCTTTAATTAGGTAAAAATTGTTTGAAAACAGATAAACTAATAGATTTACGTCACATACTCCCGTTTCGTACCGACATTTTCTATTCAAGAGACAAACTTTCGCAATCCACGAACATCATTTATGATGCATATTTATTGATTCCGTAATTACAAAATGACATGTTCCTTTAACAGTTAAAAAATGTAAGTAATGTTACTTACCGGGCGAATTTCTTCTCTTCCATTTTTCAATATTCCAATTTACCGCCCTTTCTCTCTTCCTTTAGCAAAGTAAACAAACTTCGTTTAGGCTCATTCAAATGTTTCCAAGATTTTCATTGGTCGAAAATCCTAGCCTCTCACACAGGCGCCAAGGTATGATTTTTCGATAGCGATACCTCTAAACTTCCCATTGTAACGCGCTTCGCTATTTAACGCGAGATCCGTGATCGCAAACAAAGCGCTACAAGAGGGGATTCGCGTTATGGTAGCGATAGCGATAACGCGCAGGAAAGATCCGTGATCGCGCCCCTGGTGCCGGCTTTTAGTCTGCTCTTAACGAGGAGCACCAAGGGAGACAACGGCTTAACGTTCTTTCGAAGGACGGAGTGTTGATTTGAGTGTGTTTCTCATTCATCTTTTTCTCGTTGGCTCGTCCTCGTCTCCTTAGTTCCAACACGAACAAGTAGGGGACGGGCGTCCTCGGAAAAAATCCTTAAGGATTCGAACCGCGAACCACCGGCTCCCCCATGGCAATTTAAGTACTGTTATGCTACAATTGGTTGAAGTTGCCCTTCAACCTGTTTCCCTTCTGCTCTGTAGAAAATATGGAGAATGCGCTAACGTCGCTCGCCCAGGTCGAACCGCCGCGGCGACTTTGACAATTTAATGTAATAATGTATGTTCCCAGCTGATTCACCTCTTGCCTACGCGCAATGGGTATCTAAGAGGTAGTGCAATGAATAGCTGGATAGCAAGGGAGAAGAAAAACCCGGTGCTGGCGTTAGCCTACTCCTAACGAAGAACACCAGGGGGGCCAACGGCTTTACGTCCCTTTCGAAGGACGGAAAAGCTGAATTTGCGCGGTCTCCTCAAACCACACAAACAGGAGGCCGGGCGACCTTGGAAAAAATGCTACTTGCGCAGGATTCGTGCCAGCTGCCTTTTCAAACAGCAGGCGAATAGCAGCCAGCGTTATAACCACTACACCACCCCCGACAATTTAACATCATCTTATGTCCCCAATGGTTATTCGACAACACTGATCCATGGCCTGTTAACTCTGTTGTTGAAATTTATTAGAAGTACATATGATTCCTTTTTTGGTCGCAAATGACGCCTAAAACATTAAAATTGAAAAAAGTACGAATATATAACAATGGCAATTGTTGTAAAGCTTAATTTGAACACAAAAGTTTGATAGAAAATATTTATGTTGTGCAATTTTACATTATTGCCATATCTTGGCCGTACAAGGAGCTGGTATAACCTTAAAAGCGGGATAGTTAAAGTGTTCTCCATCCGGAGGCTCTGTAGCATTACGAAATATATTTCTAAAAAGTAGACACGCACACATTATCGATTTCCATTGCATTAATTTACCATTCCTGGAGGCAGTAAGCACATATATTATTGGTGCTCCAAGCAACGCTGCAATATGCAGCTAGTGCTGGTTCAAGTCATGACATTATCATGGTAACATTTCTACTATCACTCTTGTACTACAGATATTGGTATATTTATCTGCTATCTAATTCAGAATTCTGCGTCATAAAAACAAGCAATAAGATAGCAAACCTGATATACGTATTTGATATTTTTTAAACAGTAAAAATCCAAATATTTTAAACACAAACAAATGTTATAATATTTTTATTGCCTTTAATCGTGTCAATAGCACTAAGTTATTTTCATTTTACAAAATTGAAAAAGTGCAAATTAATCCTTATAACAATTTATGAATAAATATAAGTATATGAAACTACTTCATGTTCCAATTTTTTCTAAAGTTTATAAATTTTATCAAGGTATGAAACAATTTTTATTGTGACTTTTCAAACAATATCAGATTTCGATTTCTGCTTGTTAATATGGGCCACTTTAAAATATCTAATTAGTTGGATGTGACAGAAATGCCAATCACGTATCTTCCTCCTTTCATGAAATAGATTACTAGAGAAAGGCTGTCTTTGAATAATTCATCACTTGGATACAAATAACACATCTTTAGCAATTCTTGCAGAAAATTAAATCGAGGAAAAATTTCCTCGAATGTTTTAGGCTTAACTAAAAGAGTCCTTAAATACCCGTATACACGGCAGTGCTGCACTTTGATTAAATGTAAATTTAACGTTCAACAATTTTTTAAAATTCCATTCCAAACATTGAAATATTTCCTCTCCGTATAAACGCAGGATTTACTATGTCAGTGTCATGACAGTCGCGTTTTCAAACATTTACATAGCCATATTGATGTAATTTACTTTTTCCTTTTTCTATCAAAAACTTTTCTTATTGCTTAAAAATTTTTGTTCAACATAAATGGTAATTTTCGTAATATATTTGATCAAGTTCTTTTTAAATGACATTTTTAACGGTCAGGAGAAACATTGGAAATAGCTATCTATATTATAAATTTTGTGTAATAAAGTCAACCTTTCTTCCTCAATCTGAACAGGGAGGCTCTCCCGGGACGCTTCTACGAGCTCAACATCCACTTCGGCCTCTTCGTCGGCGGTCGAGGGGACTTCTCCGAACTGTTCCTAGGTCACGTGGACAACCTTCGCGGCTGCATCGCCGACGTGATTTACAACGGTGTGGACGTTCTTTCGCGGGCAAGGGAGAGGATAGGTTCGGTGGACGTCCACGGGGTGACATGGAGCTGTGCGGAGGAGTTCGACGCCGGAAGGGACAGGGACATAAGTTTCGTGGAGGAAGGGGCCTTCATGGCGCTTCCAAACGCCATCACCAGGACAGGCGCGAGGTACATACGAGACACTCCCATAATCATCTCGCATTGTCGTGAATTGGAATTGAATATTAAAAAGAATCTCGTTTAGATCAATCCATCTCTTGTATTCGATAAAAATTTAAAATTGATATAAACTGCCAAAAATATGAGATCGAAAATATTTTCAGTCGCGATGCCAGGATTTCTTATTGGCTTCGCCATGACAATCTGCATGCACACACATTAAATTCACTTACCACGAAAAGCCAAGCTATATTTATTAAACGTCGGAAACAATGCCAATTGTTTTGTCACCTAATGCATTATAACGGAATAGCCTATTAACAGTGCATGGTAATCGTCAATCACGAAATTAATCTAAACAAGGTTATAGATGGCCAAATTTGCTACGTGAGTCGATTAAAGAGAATTCGATTAGCCGGAACAAATGCGTCGATTCATCTATGATTCGAATCGGAATCGACCATACTTAAGCAGGGTCATCTGCGTTGGAATTCGATGTTTCCATTCCATTTATCAATATTAAATTCGAATTTTGAATCTGCGCCTCTCTCAATCTCCGCGCTGCAAATCGGCGCAATAAAATGCGAACTGTTTCATTACGAATCAGCTTTTCAGCCGCAAACTGTTACATGAAGCGAAAAGAAACAAAATTTCGGCGATACCGGGGATCACTTTTTCCTTAAACGTATAGGTACCCAAGAACACGCACGAGGAGAGTGCGCGATTTTAAACGTGACATTTGAATATTTGCAACTAGTTGGCGGATAATGAAACAAATGGCTATAAAAATACTCCAGAAACGCAGTGTGAGCGAATATTCCAACTGGATAGCGGCCCGAACTAATCGAGCACGCAGAAGGTATAATAAAGCACTGACGAAGAATAAATCGCAACCAGCACCTTACTCTCCTATTTCAACATATTCTCGGAAGACGTTTGAAAAAGTCGTTTCCTTATTTTAGTAACTGCTTAAACACATTTCCGAAGTTTATTTTTTAGTTTTAAAAACTCCCGTCGTCGGAAAGTTTATGGTTCCGCTCTTCGCTCACTTTAAAAATATATTTACAAGTCGCGAAACGTCGGAGGCCTTAAAATAAAACAAGTCGGATTTTAAGTACTTAGCGATTCAAAATTCACGTCCCGTTGCTCATGTCTCGTGACACGTGGATATACCTATATGTTTCCTGGGGATTTGAAATGATTTAAAGCCCACGGAGTTTCAGGAGATTTATGCCTCCGTCGTTATAATATGGGTCAAAAGCAAAAGAGCCGAAGTCGGAGGTGAAGAAGTTGGAATGGGAGGAGGGATTTAGCATAGAAGATAAAGGGAAAGAAGAAAAGTGAAAGATTAGCAAAGTAAGGAAAGCAGAACTGAAATAAGAGGCGAATGGAAAGGTTAAGATAAGAGTAAAATGGATGATAACGAGAAAAGGATGAATGGCAAAGAAAAATATGTTGAAAAAAGAAACGAAAATATGAGAATTATTAATAGCACGTGGATAAGTGCATTAAAAAGAAATACCAAATATATACATAAAAAGTTATTTAAGTACGTGCCAACGGAAAGCATACGAAGTTTCTGGCGTTTTCATGCGAAGTTTCCTCTTTATCTCATCGTCTATTAATTATGATGTCTCTAAACTGGATATATTTAATAGGTGGATTATTTTCAGATTTAAATGCAATTTCATAAGATTCCGATAATTTTTTGTAATTAGTCATGGCGTGAAGAAATTAGATCCCAACACGGTTAATTTTTAACTGCAACAAAAATAAACTTTTTTATTCGTGTGCGCCACGCGAGGGAAATCGATGCGATCACTCGTTACGCATAACCGCCAACGGTGTAGAGGGCCTCCTAGACAGAGTCAGAAGCCGTAAATTGAATAAAAGGAGCGCGGTAGAAGACAGATAAGGTATGGAGTGGTATATTTATATCTCTCGCAATTTTATTGCTCTCATTTTCCAGTCTCGGTCACGGCGGGAGATTTATAGGCGTAGGCACGAGGTAACCCGTGAGCGTGACGCGAACACGGGATCAAGGGTTATATAGCGTTAAAAAAGATAAAGAGCCGATTTCGCTACCTTTACGCGAAAGCAGAGAGAGGGGAGGAGGAGGCAGGAGGGGCACGAATACCGAAGAAAGTCGAGAGGATGCAAAACATAAGACGTTCGCAACGGTGGTCTAAACCTCCCACAGCTCTTAACTCCCTCTTTCCCTTACTCCGCCCTCACTCCGTCTCTATTTATATCCATTCGACTATTTCTGACCGACTCCCGTCCAGATTCATATTTTTAGTGCCCCGAATCCCTAAAAGCTTAAAAGTCCTCTTTTATATTTTTTTATCGCGGGAATATAATTTTTCTATTTTTCTCGTATGAAGTGTTGCTAGACACGAAATATGAAAAATGTCTCGGCGTCTGAATTGCAACGTTTTGATTTCTATTTCTTTTTTGGTTCGCAGAACCTCCCATATGAAAGAAAATTCGGGCAAGTTATTGACGCAGAAATACTACACAAAAACCATTGCGGAAACTTGAAAATTCGTAAACTTAAAGAAAATAGCGCCTAAGAGATTTTTGGGAGGGGATGAAGTTAGTAACCACTTGCTATGATAGTTTACGCGCTTTTAACTCGCGTCGAGCGTGGACTTGGAGGTAAAATCCTTGCAAGAAAATACGCCGAAATTCAGCCAAGCAATCAAATAAAGTAAATCGGTTCGACGTTACTGTGTTTGATGACTGGCAATATCCTGTCTCTCTACGATCCCTGTTATCGGCGCGGGACTAACTTCGGGAACGTTTTCCAAAATACGACTGACGGCGCAGAATAGTGAAGTAACTTAACCCTCAATAGATGACCCCGACAGCTGTTACATCTTTGATGACGTGGGGTCTCTACCGACCCCAAATGAAATTAGGTAGTTAAATGGTACCTATAATTCGACTTTTGTCATGATAACAGTCGATCTGTTTTAACTGAATTCTAGTGCAGTAATCTAACCCGAAAATTATAAACGAATCTTCTTAAAACCTATGAATAATAAATAACTTATTTTTTTAGGCGGTTCTGAGTCAACTGATTATTATGTCAAACTAAAAAAATATTAACAGTAATTTTTTTAGGGTAATTCATTTAATAACTTCATTTTTCTTGTAAAATACAAGTTTTACAATTAAGGAAAAATGAAAACTTTGAAGTAGTTTAGTGTATTCCCAGAAATCACAATGGATAGAAATCGTACATAGTATGCTTATCCTTACACTAAGAAAGTGGGACAAATGACCATAATACTTTAATTTGAAACTCAATAATACACCTTAACAATAATGATAAGAAAAGAATATAATATCACTCAATTTTCTTTCTACATTCTTTGCATATATTTTTTATGGAGTATATGAAGTACGGCGGTTTTTTCCGAAAAAATATGATGCTCTGGCTTCTCGAGGGGAGGGGATATTTGAAGTCCGATCATAGTCTTGAATCTCAGAGCTATGGGCAGATTGAGTAGGACGATTCACCACCTCTTCTTCATCTGCAGATTGTTCCGAGTCGGTTTGTAAGTTTACAGTAATGTTTGGATCATCAGGGTCATCAATGTCGCTAAATTCACTATTAGACTCCGCCAATACGCTGTCCAATATGTCGGATAAATTTTCATCGTCCAGGTCTCCAAAGTCCATTTTCTTAAGCTAAAAACATAAAGAAAAAGAAAATAAGTTGAACAAAAACAAACTTACGTAGATGATGAAGTGGGGTCACCAGCGACCCCATGCGACACATAAGGTCCTCTTACCTGTAGTTGAAGAGTTGTAGAGGGGGGTACAAGCACAGCCGCCTGCCCAGGCTAGACTGACTGAAAGGTACTGTGAATCTGAAGAATGCTGCAAGTGCTGCCACCTAGTGAATAGACAATGAAAACAGGAAGGGGTCCCCAGTGACCCCACGTCACCAATTAAGAGTTCAAGATTTAGTCCTATACCAGAGATTTTGCAATGTAGTAAAATACGCGATTTCGCACTCGCATTGCATTGACTGTTTAGGTTTTGTTGCATATTCCAGTGTCTATTTTAAGGGTTATGCGATTGGTATAAAATAAAAGTATAAAGTAATAATAATATAAAGCATTTTTATATAACATACATATTCCTGGATTGCTAAAAATGTTTCTCTTTTTCATAAATTCAACATTCACAGATTGAAAAATGTGAATACCTCTATCCCATAAAACATTCCTTAAGTTGCGACTTTCGTAACGTAGCCCGAAGAGAGTACTTCTCCCTCCAGCACTACTCTCCGAAAGGCCAACATATTCATCTAGCGTATTAAATGACAATTGTTATTTTTAACTGCATTCGAAAAAACATTGTTTCCTTCACGTATTGTTTACTCGCGTCAAAACATATAGGCGTTAAAAAAATAAAATTATTGACCTAGTCTCTTGTTTAAGCACGGAAATAAATGTATCTAACAATGACGGTGTGGATGGGTTGCTCAAACATATGATCAAGCAGCAACGATCAAGCGAAAACAACCGAGTTTTTAGGCCAACATAACAAGCGCGTGAAAGAGAATTTTCAAATGGAACCATTGGCAAACTTAGGTTAAGGTAAAAACTCGTTTATAATTTGACCTATCGCCGAGAAATTTAACGAGATCGATATCAGCCTCGCTTTCAGCCAACCAATAGTCGCGTAATTGTCACCGCGTTCTTCCAAAGCCACCACGCCCTTTTTTGTACGCGATCGCGCCGCACATCAGCGGATATCCAAATATTTAAACAACGCCGCTCACCCTGCTGCTAACGAACGCGTTTTATTGTATTTCCGCCTTCCGTGGCATATTAAATAAAATTCATTACACTCCCACAATCTCTCCTCTGCTCACCATTTGAACGTTCGCTGACGCAAAAGCCGCGATCGTTACACATTTCCATCTTTTCGGCCTCCCTCATCTGGTTCCCCCTTTCTCCGCCAGGTGGCAGCTGGAACTGAAGACGTCTTCGCGGCGGGGCACCCTGCTCTACAACACGGGTCCCTCGTCCCGTTCCGATTTTGTGGGCGTCGAGCTATGGGAAGGCCGGGTGAGGCTCACCGTGGACAAGGGTAACGGACCGGCCGAACTGATAAGCGAAGCCTCCGTGTCCGACGGACGGTGGCATTCCGTCGCGGTGCAATTCAACCCGGCTTACTTGGAGATCACCGTGGACGGACGGGTGTCGAGCCTGAGGCTACCGCTTACGGGGTCCGGAAGCCGGTATCTCGACCTCGCCGAGACGGTATACGTGGGAGGCATAGAACTGAACAAGAGGGCACGCGCCTTGCACCAGGTGATAAATAAATACACCAATACCCCGATATGCGCGACCCTGATAAACGTGGATTTGTTACTACGTTACGCGCTTGATAAAATATTTATTTTGTATTATTGAATAACAAAATTAAAAATTGTAAAAACAAAAATTCAAAAGTAGCGCCAACTTCTCCAGCCAATCAGCAGCAATCGAGAGAACTCTCATAAAGTAAAAATTGTTTGGTGACTTGATAATTAAGCATGCCGAAGAACATAAAATCTTGAAAAGCTTCCAGCTACGCAACTGCTGTAACCAGTAAGTAGTCCTAATGCTAATTTCATCGTATGGTATTTGTCCTCAATGATAACGAATGCCATTTAAGAACCAATAATTGAAGAAAAACAGCCGAGTTACGCATCCACTTACGGGCACAGAAATAACAGTTATTTGAGTTCAAACCAAACAAGTCATTAACTAATTCAGTTCCCATTTAGCATTTTTTGCTCTCAAGCATCCTACAAGTTTCTTTTGTTAACAATAAACAACAATTCCCCTAATTTTGACTTTTATTTTCTTTATGCAAAAATTCCCAATCCCACAAGTACAACCACTCAGTGAGTTGCTACGTTCCATGCTCGTCAAATATCACTCAACTAATCAATTAAACCGACGCGAGGCAACTTTCACATTCTGCCTGCGCAAACCGCGGGTGACCTATAAGGATAGCTTTAATAGTAATTTACAGCTTTTAATTCGAAATTTGATAAGCATCAGTCGACGCAAACCGCGTAAAAACTCGACCCTCCTCCATATCCGCAGGGATTATGTCGCAGAAACCGCGGGCATACTGAAACTTAGGTACTAAAAGCTTATGGGGAAAGCGAGGCTAAAAGGAATTAATTGCTCTTCTACTTTTGTCTCGTTAAAAATTGCTTCAATAATCACCGAGCGAATAAGTGAAGCCGTAAACTAAAAACTCGCGAAAATAGAGGGATTGATATGATCCCGATGTTTCACTCTCTCACGGCGCCTAAAGCTATTCCAATCGCTAATCGAGCGCGCCGGTATGAAACTTAGGTGGCTCGCGGCGATCGACTCATTCGCCCGTACAACGCTACACCTGATTAACTAATTCATTCCATCTGTCTCTTACCTCCACATTCGTCCTGGCAGGGGGTGAGGTCCGCCGAAGAGAGCTTCAAAGGATGCCTCCGTGGAATGGAGCTCGACGGCCGACGGTTGGGAATCCCGGAAGCAAGGATCACCATGGGAATACGCGCAGACTGCGTCTGGGAATATCCGTGCACCGGAGATCCCTGCGTGCAGGGTGCGGTGTGTCTTCAGCAGGGCGTGGACTCCTTCCGGTGCGAATGCGGACAGCCTCTCTGCGTTAAACCTGACTACGCGACGAGTTACAAGGTGAATCCTCGACCCACCTCTTATCGCCCACTCGTAAGACTAAGGACACCAGTAAGTCTTTCAAGCAACAGCGCACTCTGGTGGCCGTGAAAACTGACAACAGTGCCCGATGACGTATCCCGTAATAATGTCTTCACCGAACGTCGAGTCTCGAACAGCGCAATGGGGGTGCCGGTGGTGTAGTGGTTAGGACGCTGGCTGCTACTCGCCCGATGCTTGAAAAAGTCATCGGGTACGAATCCTGCGCGAGTAGGATTTTTCTCAAGGTCACCCGGCCCCCTGTTTGCGTAGTTTGAGGAGACCGCGCAAATTCAGCTGTTCCGTCCTTCGGAAGGGACGTTAAGCTGTTGGCCCCCCTGGTGTTCTTCGTAAGAGCAGGCAAATGCCGGCACCGGGTTTCCCTCCTCCCTCCCCGGTTATTCATTGCACTACCTCTGAGATACCCATTTGTGCTGTAAGAGAGGCGAATTGACTGGGCATTCAAACAATCTCGAACAGCGGACCCATTAGATGGAATGAGAGTTAGAGCGAAAAGGATGGGTTTGACTCGGCGGAGAGTCGTGGATGAGTAAAAGGCGAGGAAAAACGCCGGATGGCCAGGTTTGAAGGGAAGGAACGCTGGCAGAAGGTCGTGCTTGGCAACGTGAGTGAGGAAGGGTCTGCAACTGGCGCTCGGCCAGGATGCGTTTTAACAGAAATTCTCCTTAATGCACCCATTCTATTGAAGAATTTGTGTGACTTTGCCATTATAGATACTAAGATCCACACTTCAGAAGAGTGCTAACGTGGAGTCCCACCAGTTAATAGCAATATTTTTGGAAAATAAAATTTTCACGATGTTTGGTCCTTATTCCGACTCAAGGTTTCCTTTCGTAAAATTTCTTGTAGTCTTAAGGAAAACAGAATCCATCCCAAATAGCGTAGAAAACAAATCAAACCTTGTAGAAACTGTCGGCACTATATAAAGTGCAAATTTCGGTAATCTCCAAAATTATCCAGGTTTTGAAAAAAAAATCATTAGTTCACCATTAGCTGGAAACACCTTTGATATCAAATAAATTAAAATTCCATATTTTTAATCAGAAAGAACTAATATTTTGAGGCCCGTTTCCATAATATTGTTTCTATAAAGGCCATTTTATTTATGGCATAACCTGCCACCGAATACGTTTATTTCCTAATATATCGCAATACATGGGGATTTGTCGATTTTTCACGCACTCAGCTACAAAAAAATAAGTTCAATCAATTATCTGCTGGAAATCGATGGCTTTTTACGTTGATTTTTAGAAGACAGTAATGGATATTTTATTCTGATTAATTTCATTTTTAATGCTTACACCTCGCATAAATTGCTTTGAAACCGTTCCTCTAGGAATGCTTGGTGATCTTGATCTCGTATTCTTTCGTATAAGATGGTTTCGTCCGTGAAAAGCATAATTTTAACAATGCTGGGAATTTTTTCATTCCTTCACATTCACCGTCTCTCGGAAAATCGCGAATGTAGGACACGGAAAAAAATCACGACAATAATAATTCCATCGATATCTCTGGTCTTGAAAAAGAAAAACACTATGGACTCATAACTTCGAACATCGCGTACGAGGCCAGCGACGTATGTATTTCGTTACGCTCCGGCGGGAGCGAACTTTCCGGGAGTTGCTCATCTTCGCAAGATGTATCCCAACCCGCGCGTCTCCCTTGCCCGCAAAGGTTCGCTGCGCCGTGGAAAAATCGCGGCTCATCAAGAAGAGGAAACGTCTAATTAATAACGGCCATAGCGCTGCTGAGCCAAGGGGAATGGACGAGATAAAGGTTGGATTCGGTCCAAATGGAAACCTCTTTCTGAAAGGTCTTCGGAATTGATCACCTAGCCGTTAAGGGAGGATGTCAAGGTCGTCTCTTGGTCAATAAACGATAAGGGAGCATCGATAAAAAAGTAGCTGGATGAATCCCGGCGATATATGGCGGTATTTCGAAGAAAGGGAGGAAATGAGTGAGGCTGAGAAAAAAAGCCCATCGCTTGTCTTCTCGAAAATTTTTATTTATATATAGAGTGATAAACCGGTCGATGGTGAAGAACCTCGCAATAGAAACATTCAGTCGTTAATAAGTGAAAAAAATCTTCCCCGAATGCAGTCAGAATGTTTATCCCAGTGGTTGTTAAACTTTCAATTGTCGCAGCCTCCCTGAATACCATGCGGCCCTCTTTGAATTGAAGACAGCAAAAATAAGAAACTTGAATACAAATTTATCCATTGCATGTAACTATGAATAATTTTTATAACGTAGAATTTCCTAAATTTTCCCGATAAAAATTTATTATTCGTTAAATTACTATTTTTTGAAAATTCACCTCACTTCCAAAATAAGTTAGCGGGTCCCTGAGGTGCCGGGGTTCCTATTTTGAGATACGCTGTTTCATTCGATTCTATTTTTGAAGAGGTTTTGTACATATTTCATTAATATAAACTAAAGAATATTTCTTTGCTATAAGAAAAGATACTTCTATATTTGATAATTTGAAAATTTGATAGTTAGATAATTTGAAATATGAGATAAAAAAGTACAGTAAAATTCCGTTCTACCGGTGCCCGAAATACCGGAAAACTTGCTCCAACGGCATCTTCGACACGGAAATGTTACTTACACATGCGGCCACTAGGTTACGCCATAGTGGTGATCAGGACCGTGCCGATAGGTGAGGCGCCTCTCGAAATGGGCGCCAAAATGGCCATGATGAAAATCTTTCCATAAGCGTTCCTAGAATACCATTTTTCGATGTTGTTGGCCTGCGCTGTAACATTATTGTAACGGAATTCCTTTGAAAAGTATTAAACTTTTGTACTTTCTCATATACGTAGTACATTGAGAAAGTATTGTTATCGTGAAAAAATTCGACTTCGAGATTTTGAAATACATGTTTTAGGTGTGCCAGAGTCCAGCAAAGTGATTTTCGCCATGCCGTCTGTCTGTCGGTCTGTTCGCTGTTCTAGGGCCCAAACGTGTAAATGAAATCTAATGATATTTCGTATTTGTGCAATATATCATCTTTTGAGGACCCTTTTTCATGAAAATGATATTGCGCAAAAATTAAGGGTAGTTTATTGTTGGCGATTTTTAGAAAACTTTTATTTACTCAAAAATGGCTAAAGAGAATTTGATTAAATCAATCCAATTGTAGAACCTGATGTCAAAAATAATACTACGTAAGCCATATATCTCTTTAAATCACTATTTGGCTTCCAGTGGCATTACAATGTACGCTAAGCTACCTTACTCAAGCCCTATGACGTCAGGCCTCCGCCGCGATCCACTAAAAATCTAATTACAGCCTAAACGGTTAAACTGAATCGAATGATATCTCATATTTGTGGATAATATCATTCATAATAGACTCTCTGAAGAGATGAACGATATTGCGCAACAATTAAGGGTATTTTATTCTAGGATATTTTGAAACAAAATTCGATTTACTCAAAAATTGCTAAAAGGATTTTGATTAAAATCCATCAAATCGTACAGCCTAATGTCACAAATAATACTTACTAAGTCATATGTCCCAAAAATTACTAAATGTCGACCAGTGGGATTAAAATATACAGTAAACTACGGTTAACTTTGATTAATAAGCGTTTTTCTTTTATAAACGTACACAGTCGACCAAACTTATATACATGCGTATATGAGAAAGTTTGTGCAATGTCCGTTGCGCCGTTTATGATTTTCGCCGACGGAACCTTTTGTCGGCCTTAGTAACGTCGCCAGGGAAAGTGGAAAGAGCAGTTATGCGCCCATTCCGAGGAGCACTCCGTTTATATTTTCCTTTTTTTCCGCGAATATAGCCTGAGCGAGTGATTTGTGATTTGTGCAATGTATATTGCGCCGTTTCCGTAGTTTGGAGTTCGTCACATTTCCAGTTCGCAACACGCCCTTTCTTAAGCTTCATATGATTCTTTAAGGGCATGATAGCAGCTCTTCAAACAATTAATTCCTTTTGGCTGAAATAGGCAGATAATCTAAGTACTGGCGCGTTGTCTACCGGTTAGCTGTGTCCGCCAGTCCATTTCAAGGTTAGGATAGTGAGCAAGAAAACTCATTGAAATTTTAAGCCGAATGTTTACTGCATGCATTAGTGCATGTAGAGTCAACGAGTGCCGCCTTTGGAGATCGAAGCCGCTGAGGGATGCGTGGCGAAGAGTATTTTTGTCTAAATGAGCCGATATATTTTTACAATACCATCCGCCAGCCTCCCTTAAACATTTCTTTAAGATCTGCTAAATTAGTAGACACAGTTCTGTAGGATTTTCGCCCTTATACTGTCGTAAAAGCGGTTGTAGTGGAATCTATTTTATTTTCTTCAATTTATATAAAATACATTTAATGTCGGCAAGCTAATCTCTTACGTTGCTATTTTACTGCCGTTTGCCCTCCACAGCTAGACCACATTCTATATTGGCTGATATTTTTCAAAACTGCGTTATGTTTCATGTATGTTGATTAACTATTTACATAAATTTTTGTCAATCATTTTTACTTCTAGATAATTACTTGCATTGTAAGGAACTTTGAAACTCACATCGAAAGAAAATTTACAATTTCTCATATAGGTACCAAAATTGGCTTCGCAAAAATTCACAACAAACATTTCAGCTTAGACCTTAGTTTTCCTTTGGTGCTTCCAGTATAAATATATTTCACCATTCTCCCTTTCTAAACGAACACAGTAAGCAGCCCCCAGAAGTATTTTTCATTTCCTTTCAAATTTTATCATCTTTATAATCACACACCTGGGCTTATATTTTCAAATTTTCAAACCAAACCTGCATTGATTTAAAGTTTTATGAGCTATAATGTTCAAATTTAATTTAAAATTTCCTGTTAGAAACAATTTACCCACAAATATAGACTTTTTCGAGAAAAATTACTAAACATTTGATAAAGCTTTGAAAAATATGGAAATGTAGCTAATTACTTTAATCCTTTAAATTGTTATTACTCATCAAATATTGACTATGAAAGGCAAAATGAAAACGCTATTAGGGATCTGCATTGGGACCTCAATAAGAAATCGGTTCATTTTGAATATCTGATTGACTGCGAAGTTAGCTCTTTTCTCTGTATTATATTATAAATTAATGATCGCAAAAATTATATAGAAAGAAGTCGAATACCACAGTCCGCACATCACGGCTGAAATCCGTTTTACTCGGAAATACCATAGTTTAGACAGCTAGCTCAAATTAAATGGAGGAGTACTAAAACATATATAGTTAAACTAATGTGGTCGAATTTCTCCTTATTGTATAATACTAGTAGAGTTCCAGCCCCACGGGCTGTCAACTTATAGCTCCTGCGGAAGGATGGTGGCCTTCTACCCTAATTGGTTAGCTTTTACAAATTCCGCGCTAATTTTACAATATTTCTTTATGGGCAACATTAATTGTTAAACTTCCTCTTTCAAGCCTTGCTTCACCTTCTCCTTCAGTATCATTAAACCCGTGATATAAACTATAAGTAGCTCAACATGACACAGTTATTTTCCATTGATAATGGACAATTCCAGCAGTTTTTTGCTTACATGCTGATTCAAGGTAACCGATAAGAAACTTGTTGCCAGTTTAGAAAATTTGACCGACATATGGATGGATTTATTTTAAGCAATGCGAGAATATGAATGACCAATTGGATTCAAAAATTTATAAGAAAATTTAATCTACTTTTAACTAGAGCCTTGCATTCACTTTAATATCCATCAACACATCTCTAATTATGGCATATCCTAATCGAAATTGTTAAGCAAACCAACATTAGTTTCGATCGATTGCCTTTGACTGCAACGCCTTTAAAATAAAAGGGGGAATCGGAGGGAAATAAAAAAACGTCCTCCTACCTTTGGTGCGGTGCACATTTTCCAGCGGTGGGCTAAGACATTCCCACGCGATGACAGGGATTCCTCTTGACACACTCAAACGCACACTCACACTCGGAACTTCATCACAAACTTTTCATGGCACGCACACACGAAGGAAATCAAGGGTAAAGATTTGACAATAGAAATGGAGGAAAAGGGAAGGATTCACAGCACCTGGAATGGGAAAAGAAACGAAACTCACTGGTAGTGCGTCAACGCAATAAAAGAAGTGGCATTTTAAATAAACGTGAGGGGGCGAAATAATATTTTTTTAATTCTATTGCGATTATTTTTTGTTCCCACCTAGTTATTGATTAAATTCTAACAACGATTTATAACTAAACATTTGGCTAACAATAAGAAGATTACTGATTAAAATATTTAATGAAAATTTTAAAAATAGAAACATTTATGCACTCATATTTCTTAATTTATCTACATCTATGAATAATTTGCTAATTATTTACTGCTGCTACTGCTTACTCACTGTCTTGAGGGAGTCCATTACCTTCTCTTTGAAACGGAGATCGCTTACCGGCAACTTCCTTTGGCACTTCCGTACACAATCACGTCTCAAATAAAACTGAACTAAGCATAGCGAAAATATCCCGCCAAAACTTTTTCCCGCATAATACGTCACGAGTTTTCTTCTTGACGTGTTTTTCAACCGGTGTTCCGCGAAATATTCTACCGAAAATAATTTTTTTATAAATTTAAATTTCTTAATGAATTTAAAAATAAAAAGAATTTTTATTTTGCTCTCACGCCGTAAGTCCATCTATGAGGAAAGCAGAAAGTAGCAGGTTACAACTTCTAACCTGCTGCAGTACGCATGCGCTTTTCCACAGCCATGGTAAAAATATATGCGTACGTATATAGGTGTTCCGCCAATTTTTTCTCCATTCCAAAGTGTTTTGCCACTCAAAAAAAGTTGAAAGACACTACGTTAGAGGGTAAATAATCAATAACTTAGTCCTCAGTTCTTTTCTTTTGCACCGTCAAATGAAGGCCACAAGGTTATATTGAATGTGTGTCATATGTACTCACGATCCATTCTGTGAACTCATAATCCAGAATATATTAAAATAAAGAAGCGTGGTTAATCAGATCGATGAAATCACATTCCACTTTTTGGAATTTATTCATCATAATCGCAGAAAAAATAATTCTGTAAACTTTCTTTTTTTCCGCGATTATGAAACCTGGTGAAATTTCCATTTAAAACTAATTATCTCTTTCAAATTTCAGTTCACATTATTCACCTCTGATCATTTTATATTGAATGATATACGTATTCTATTTAAAAAATACAGGGCATCGATATAAGATGAACGGCATGCGTTCCCTTTATCGTAAATTAAGACAGTAGTCCAGTGTATGTCCATATCCTGTATAATCACACGTTAATTAATAGGATGATAACGCAGGACAGAGGTGGGCAGCCATTTCTACTTGGTGGGCCGCATTGGTGGCAAGGAAGCCATCGACGGGCAGCATATGAAATTTTCAATGGTTCGGCGGACTGGATTAAAGTTAAATCTGAAATTACTTAGGACTTACTAGGCACCATATGCGTGAAGATCAAGTTAAAATTAGGTTTTTAGGGTTAACATAACTATATTAAGATTTATGATGGAATTCAATCTTAGAAATGCCTCTGAAAAAAGATCTAAAACATAATTACAAGGAACTTAGTTGATTTGAGAAATATTTATTAAGAGATTTCCATTTAATGCTAGATATTTTAACAAGTTTTGCTAGGCATAAAATAACTTTCGCTGGCTAAATCAAAATAAAAATTTAAAAAGTTTTGAAAACTACGAAACACTTGTGGTGGGCCGCATGAAATTACTAAAGAGGGCCGCTGGTTGGGGCGTAGGACAATAATACACCCCTGTCGGAATACGTGGACATCCTAATGAAAATAATTTAGCACCTGAATTAAGTCACTGAAGAGGCCGTCAATGTGGAATTCCATAATAAGTATAATTGTAAGTCGAATTAAATTAAACACGCTTTAATGGTTTGTAACTTGGTACTATTTCCACAGATACAAAATTTTATTAATAACGGAGAAACCTTTTGCCTCTTATACGACATTTCCTTGGTAATTTAATAATTTATTCGGCTTAAGCCTCTGAGAAAGAATTCACGGAAGAAAGCAAATAGCTATTTTAACCATGCTTCGGCTGAGTCATGAGTGTAGACGAGGAAGTAATGCGAATAGGAAGAAGAGGAACTAGGAATCTCTTTTAGTAAATTCCCAGAATGGTGCGTGCGTCATTAGAAGAGGATCGTGATGAACACGTGCCGACTAGGGCGATTCGGATTCGGCCACATATTCGTCAAATCAAGACTATTAGTCAAGTGGGCGCTCTTGAGGAAAATATGTTTGAGGAAAGAATAATGAGCGATGGGAAGAAGACGAATTCATTTCGGGTTATAGATACGTTTAGTGATGTGACAAATATTTAAGATTGCTCTCTTCGACATATTACTTTATCCTTAAAAACAATGAAATGCTGTAGCAATATTGATGATGTAAGTAATTATTTTCGAAACGTTTTTCTTCTTCGCGAGGTCTAACTCATCTTGCATTCCCTTGGTGCTTAGCGAGACTAATTCTGGTATTTACAAGCATTTTAAGTCAGAATCTATCATTTATTTGGCAAGAATCTAAATAGCAAACAAACTTCATTGTGACGATTCCGAGTTTTAAGAACCTGTGTTAGGAGGATCAGTTTTAACGAATATGTATTTTATATTTCAAATAATATTCATTAAAATCATGTTAAAATAGCTTTAAAATAATAGGTGAGCAAAGCAAACCGCCAAAAGGGGTTGGACCCGGTAAGGGACAAGCGGTAGAGCCCCTAGTATACACGTATGTATATACATACATACTAGCAGTAACTTCAATATACTTCATTTATGACAAGCTCCCTAGCTCTTACATGATCTGTGAAGCACCATTTAGAAAATATGTTCAATGATTGCGCGACATTTGCCACAAAAAAGTCAGCGAGAGCACATAACTACAACATAACTCTGTGTATTCCGTTCATGGAATATACTTTTCTACTTATTTGTTATTATGGAGGTTAATCAGGTTATATTTTACTTTAAAGAGATATACATATTTATTAATTATGTCTTTGTTCGATGAATGATCAAAGTAAATGTTTTAAAATTAAACGCAAAAGAAAAATATACCCAAGTTTGAATTTCATAAGAAAAAATAATTATCCAGTACGAATAAATACATTTTTCATTATTTTCTACCTTTTCAACCAACGTATAATTAAAAGGGTTAATTAAAACATTTGAGGGACGTCAAAATTTAACTTGCCTCAGGCGGAAAAATGTCTGGGCACGGAACCGGTGGTGACTAAAATTGCATATGGTTAAACTCGAATTACATGTAGTGATGGGCACAACCAGTTGTTTTCACAACCGGTTGTTATTCGACAGTGGACGAAAACAATCGATGTTTTAGACATGAGTTTCCAATAATTTTGTGGAAGGTGAAGGGAAGTGCGTTTCAATCAACTACCGCCGCGCAATTTTTCTGAGGAGATTCAGGCTTAATTTCAATTAATTACTACATATTAATTAATTTCCATGTAAACATTTAAAAGATTAACCTAATATTTTTTTCGAGTTTTATTTATAACTTTATGCGTTATTTTTTCATGATGCTAAGACTATTATCGCTTTATTTAAATAGAAAAACAAGTGAATTCTGAAACTCGTGAATGTTCGATGCTTGCATTTTTGCAGAAAAAACTGCCCAACAAAAAGCATCCAATTGCGTGGATTAAAATAGCACATTATGGGATGATACAATAATTTACGTCCACTAGCCAATGGTATGAAATCTAAGTCGTGCGGTGCTTTCCGAAAAATGTAGTAATCTTTAGAAGAAGGTTTTTAGAGGTAAAGAAGTAATGTTTAGCTTTAGAGAGTGCGCATGAAAGTTGCGCGAGCTGATTTTTCCCCTGGTAGAACCAAAACAAATATTGCATTAAGTCCAATAAAATTTTTCTTTCCAAGTTTAACTAACAGACCTTTATTTTTCTTTTCGTTTCTCATAAGCTCTAAGAATAACGGTTATCCATCCACCATAAAGGAGTTAAGGGGTAATAAAAACAGAGGGAAACCAATGAGCCTCAAATTTCAGCCCTCTATCGTTTACGGTTTCGTCACAATTTCAATTTCAGCGAGTGCGCAAACAGTGGGACTGACGCCAAAGTCAAACTATAAGCGCATTTAAAAAACCATAAAAATTAATGAAATCTACTTTTATATGCATTAAAAAGTAAACAATTAGATTCGAAAAATTGAATATTTCAGAAAATAAAAGTAGTTTTGGGGTATACAAAGGTTTTGTGAAAAAAATATTAATGGCGAATTATTCGTTAATCATTACACTACACGAATTTTAAATTCCCAAAACAATTCTTAATTTATTAAACATTCAATTAGGTGTATTTAGGATTTAATTTTTGTTTCCACTAACTTATTCAGATTTCGTAAAAATTTTCCCCAAAGGCCTTCAAAAAAATTTTAATCTCTATATCTGACTTCATTAACACAATGTCAATGAATAACTTGTTCGTTTTCGTTGCCATCGTATTGTTTATCGTTACCAAGGTATTCTTTAAATTTCAAAATAGCCTCGAAATTTTGTTAATATGCGGATAGACGCGGCGCGAACTTATAATCACCTCCAATCATATGCAATGAAATCGAAAACAATGCATATCGCTTAGATGTAGAAAGATTTTTCACATAAAAACAGTCATAATTAAAAACTAGTTTGTGGGCCGATTTGACGCAAATTTGAAAATCGACGGCAGGAAAATTAAATTCCTTCTTTCAGGTGTTCGTTTTTTTAAGCCTCGAACTCCAACAATGATTCTAAGTACAGTAAGAGTCTTGATAATCTGATTCTTGATAATTCGAGCTCCCCTTTATCCGAGGTCGTGCTCTTAGAGACATTGCAGCAAAAAAAGTTGGCAAAAAACAAAGGACTATCGGTGACTTTTAATAATTAATTTTCTATACATATATTTTATTATAGTGTTATTTCCTAAGGACGATTACATTTTGTATTATAATTGTTTTTAATAATCAATATATCTAAATATATTATTTATTTTTATTTTTACAACTTTATATTTAATCATTCCGTATAATCCGAGTTGGTTCGTCCCTTTTATCTCGGTTCATCAAGAATCTACTGTAATATAAAAATGCAAATTATAAATTTATAAATTTGCTGCAATTATCCCCGTGTTAATCGAACGGAAAAAATAAACCCTTCTAGAATCGAACCCTTGACTTCAATGCAGAAGGCAAGCAGCTTAAAATAGAAAACTGTAAAATGATTTCTTAAATTTTGATCGAAAAAGAATTAAAAGTTTTTGAGTTATAAGAAGTTTTCGTCACTTGATTAGGCTACCTGTCGACCGACCGACTACGACTTCAATATACATGTATTGAATTAAGATAAATTGAATACTCCTTCAGCCATAAAATTAACTTAAAGTCACTTTAAGTTAATTTTATGGCTGAAGGAGTATTCAATTTATCTTAATTCAACTAGCCATAAGTGTTTATCTGAGCGTTCAACCAACAAAATACATATATAGAGATCACAATATTTATTAAAGAGAAATAAAAACAACGAATCGCTTAACATAGAAATTTAAAAGCACGTATTTCATCATCGTATAACCTCACTTTCCAGGTTTTCACCAAGACAACCCTGCCTGTGGACCTCGAGATAATCGAACTGACGCCCCTCCAAGTTGCAGAGGGTCGTAACGCTCTCATTACCACTTCGAACCTCGACGTGGTCTTAGATTATCCCAAGTTCGGTGTCCGCGACTCGGGCGTCCTCTTCAGGCAAGTGGCTCCCCCTCCTCCACGACACGGGCAGCTCCAGGTGGACGTCACGGTCCGTCGCCTGGAGGACTCTTCGGTGACCGTCTTCACCCTGCTGGACGTTGCTAAGGACAAGGTCCGCTACCTTCACGACGGATCTGAGAGCCACCAGGACGCAATAGTCCTGGAGATGGAGCTGGCTCCCGGTAGCGGATACGTGCTGCCCGGTTACCTGCAGGGACGGCATCGGTTCGTGCTTCCGGTTAACGTGACTCCGGTGAACGACCCCCCTCAGCTGCTCCTGCAACCTGGTGAAGTTCTACGGATTGCTCAGGTTAGGGAATTTTTCGAGAAATTCTGATGCTTGCGATTAGGGAAAACCATTTATCGACTTATAAAGATATGACTCGATTTATTAAGTAAACGTTTGTCAGTTGGCATCGAGCAAAACCATTCCTTCTTTTGAAGGTTGGCTAAGCATTGCTAAGTTCCGTTTGGATTTATGGGCCTTTAAAAGTTTTATTCTAATAGGCATGTAAAAAACTGTTCAGAAAAGTTTAATTGTTAATTTTAGGCTATACATCGAGGTTTCGCGCTAAATTTAAACTGTGCGAATATCAATATGAATCTCTCATAAGCATTAATCCTTTATAATAGACACTCTAAACAGTTATAAAACTTGTTCTAACATTTTCGTTTTTTGAAGATTTCTATCTTTTACGTGGACTAGATAATTTCTATAGCTGCACAACGGTTGAGTTAACTAGATGCATATTTCAGCTAACAAATAACCGTCGATCGATGGTTATTACGTAGTTCATCTTGTTCGCATACTTGTCACTAAGATCGGATAAAATTTAACAGAAATCCAAATCCGATCAGCGCAACTGTTTATGGTTAAACGATTCAAGTAATTTGTTGATTTTTTCTTCTATTCATTGAAGTTTTATCTACAGTATAAAAATATTAAATTCTGATGCAAGTATAATTTTTATCATGAAAAACCTTCCCACGAATCCCCATTTTGCAATGACTCCCACTGAAGATAAATAATTTACAAGCGAATACGAACCAAACTTATAAAAACTGTACTTGTAATAACAATTATGGCCTGATTGAAACACTCTTCTTAAATGTTGACATTAATTATTCCAATCCTTTCCGTAACAGGGAACGAAAAAGACGCTCACATCCGAACTCTTACACGCGGAAGATCCGGACAATCCCAATTCCGACCTCGTCTACACCGTCTTGAGCTCGGGTGGGGAGGGAAAGGGTTACATCGAGAACTCTCGCAATCCCGGGAAATCCGTCGATACTTTCACGCAGAAGGATGTCGATCTTGGGCTAATATCTTACGTGCACCGAGGCGGTGGTGCAGGTGCCGGAGGCGAAATTGGAGGTCGTGTTGTTCTCAGGGTATCTGATGGAATCGAAGCTGGTCCGGCTGCCGTCCTGAGAGTCTCCGCTTTCGAATTGCTCCTCCGCCTCGTCAATAACACGGGCTTGGTGTTGACCCACAACACATCAGCCATCATCACGCCTGACGAACTCTCGTTTACCACCAACGCTGAAGACCAGGGACTCGAGGTGCGGTACGACGTGATCCAAGCGCCACAATACGGCGTACTGCAGAGACTGAGAGGAGGAGCTTCTGGTGGAGCAGCAAGGTGGCAAGCGGTGGATCATTTTACGAGCAGGCAGCTTGCTAGAGACCAAATACGTTACCAGCACACTGCAGGGGAACCAGAGCACGACCTTTTCAAGGTATTGTGATAATCCTTGGGATGACAGGATTGTGATAACATTTACCACTGGAAACGCCATTTCCTATAGAAAATTTGTACATTTTGATGGAATCTTTATTTCAAAGCTATCACTACACATAGAGTAACTTTAATATATTACCATTGCATGCTATGAACTTTCCAATTCACAATGAAGTTTCAGAATAGCCAATAGTAATGATAAATACTAGTAGTTGCCCGTCGATAAATCGACTGGTTGGTTAGATTAAATATTGCCTTGGTAATTAGCCTTCTGTTACATTACCAAGAAGCTCAGCGAATGCAAGGTTTATTTCCTTCTACTATTGTCCGCTAAGAGCTCCACCTTAACATCAACCACTAAAACTACGTCCAGCAGTGCTTAGTCGGTTACAAAATACCTCAATATCTCGCCAACAGTATGACCGATTTAAATATTGTCATTTTCTTGCAAATCTGCAGGTCGAGACGTTTAATTTGATGCATCACACGTTAAGGTGGCTGTTACTTTTGCTTTTAAAATCTCATTTTTTACGATATTAATATATAAACTAGTAGTTTCCCGCCGATAAATCGACTGGTTGGTTAGATTAAATATTGTCTTGATAGTTCGCCTTCTATAACATTACCATGAAGGTCAGCGACTGCAGTTTATTTTATTTTACCAATGTAGCTTGGAATGCCACATTATTTTCTACAGCGTCTAATGTCCGCTAGCAGTGCCACCTTAACATCAACCACTACAATTACGTCGATCAGAGCTTAGCCGTCCAAAAAAACTCAATATCTTGCCAACGGTTTGAGCGATTTCAATTTTATAATTTTCCTGCAAATCTGCAGGTCAAGGCGTTTAATTTGATGCATCAGACGTTAAGGTGACTGTTACCTTCGCTATAATTTTTTTTATTTTTTACGCTATTAATATATAGATATAATTCATTATCGTACTATTTCCCGATCATTTCAATTTGAAAATGTTTATTAAAAAATGTCAGTATTGAAACAAAATAAAAAGAAAATATACAGGTATACCTCGCAATACGCTTGGTTGCTTTCCAAATCATCGTATTGTGAAACACATTTTTACATAAGAGCAATACTATAACAAAGAGATAAGTTCCTAAATGAATTAAAATCACAGGTAAGCACGACAGACATGTTCCTAAAAAAGGGCTTTGTTACGCGAAATCATGCTAAACAATTGCAAAAATCCTATTTAAACCATGTAAAAGATAGGATCGCTTTGATTTTTTCGCTTGCGACATTTCAAACTTATAAGGGTAAAAACTCGAGCAGAGATTCAATCTGTCACCACCATGATCTCGGAATGAAAACTGATTGTAGTCCGCTGAAATACTTACCTTGGACATAAAAAGAAACTCTTCCATTACATTATTTCTCCGGTGCAATATTGTGTACAGGTGAAATGAATATGAAAACAATTTAAAAGTAGTTTGTACATAATGAAACAAAATTGTTTTTCATTGCTTGCGTTTAGACCTTTTGAATGGGCAGAGAAAGGATCTAAGTTCTCCGGGTTTAGTAATAGCGTATGTCCGAATCAAGCAAGCATAACGAGAGGTGGAGTCAGAAACTGTAATGAACCGAAGAAAGCATATCTCGAGATGTACCTGTATTGTTTACACTTGGAACAAAATAAAAAAGAAATGTGACATGTGCATTAAAAACAGTTATAATTCATTATCATACTTACTATGTCCCGATAATATCAATTTGAAAACGTTTATAACAAAAAATGTTTGAGAACAAAATAAAGAGGAAATATATTGTTTATACTTGGAATAAAATAAAAAAGAAATATTAATGTGAAATGTGCATTAAAACAGTTATAATTCATTGTCATACTTACTATGCTCCGATAATATCAATTTGAAAATGTTTATAACGAAAAATGTCAGCTTGGAAACAAAATAAAAGGAAATATATTGTTTATACTTTGAACAAAATAAAAAGGAAATATTAATGTGACATGTGCATTAAAACAGTTATGATTCATTATCATACTTACTATGGCTCGATTATTTCAATTTGAAAACGTTTATAACAAATTAATGTCAGTTGTATCTTGACACAAATCTCGTTTAAACTTGAAATAAACACAATACCAAAAACCTTAGCGATTTCTACTATTGTCCGCTAGGGCCACGTTATTTCCTACTACGTCATCTTAACATCAACCATTACAACTACGTCGAGAAGAGCTTAGCCGGTCAATAAAAATCTCAATATATCGCCAACGGTATAACCGATTTCAATTTTATCATTTTTCTGCAAATTTGCAGGTCAAGACGTTTAATTTGATGCATAACACGTTAAGGTGGCTGTCACCTTCGCTTTAAAAACCTCATTTTATTACCCTATTAATATATAGATTAGACAAAGTCTTTGCATTCAAGACATCTGAATTTGATTCAATATGAAACTTTAATATAACCCATTTTCATATTAATTTTATACTTTTGGTAACAAATTACGCAAAATATACGTACAGTCTCTCAACGTAATATTTTAAACGTTGAAACTAAATTAAAAATCATAAATAATATTCATCAAAAAATATTTTCTGTAATTGCAAAGAAGGTAAAAAAACTCCGTAACATCAGTTGATATTCCGCTATTAGATATAATTGAAATCGAGAAAAAACTCCAGTTTTCTATATCATTATAGATTTATTTCTTTATCCCGTAAAAAAAGATCTGCAATAATCCGATCATTAGCTTTCGTTTTTAAATATGGCCTAGTAATAACTCGCCTGCATTTTTTGCAGTTCAAAGTTTCTGTGATGGAGGCCCGGAATCCGACGGTGTACGACTTCCGGATAAAGTTCGTCGAGCTCCGCTTGGAGCACGTCCGCAACCTTGAACTCACGATGGACGGAATCCAAGAGATACCCATCACCGAAGACAACCTCCTCTACCAGACCAAACCGACCCCAACGGACCCGTCCCGGATAACGTATCACTTGTTACGCTCAACTCGCTACGGAGCGTTGTCCCTGTGGCGCACGGAGACCACATCCCCCAAGCAGCAGCACCGGCGACTCCAACCCGGCGACACGTTCACCCAGAGGGACCTCGTAGACTCCCGGCTGCGCTACAGACTGCACCGTAGGACATTCTCCCGCGCCCACGACGAGTTCCAGTTCCGCGTCACCACCCCCGACCTCTCCACCGAGCCGTCTCTGTTTTCTATCGCCCACGTCCCTGGCCCTGACGAATACGCCTCCGTTTCCGCCACGGTGGAGAGGTTGGAGGTCCTCGAGGGAGGAAGAGCGACGATCTCGAGACGCCACCTCCACCTACAGACGGATAGGGTATTCGAAGTATCCTATAACGTCACCAGGGGTCCCCACCACGGCCATCTGGATGTCTTGGATTCCACCTTGACCGAGACCTTGAGGCACAACGCTTCTTGGTTCGACTCCCGCGAGATAGCTGCTGAAAAGCTAGTTTACGTCCACGACGACTCGGAGAGCAAGCGAGACTCTTTTCACTTTGTCGCCCTGGGGGAGAATTTCCAGTACGTGGGCGTGTTTCACATGGAAATAGTGCTGAAAAACGACAATACGCCGACGAGGGCGGTTGACAGGGTGTTCCGCGTGGTCAGCGGAGGTGAGAGGTTACTGACGGGGAGAGATCTGAAATACGAAGACGCCGACATCGACTCTAGGCCTTCGGAGATCGTCTACACGAGGAGGGGAATACCAAATGGAAGCCTTCTTTCGGCCTCGGACCCGTCGAAACCCGTGTTCGAGTTCTCTCAGGAGGATCTGGACGAGGGTAGGGTCCTTTTCCGTCACGAGGGGGAAGACTACGGTAAGATCGGGTTGTGGATAACGGACGGGCAGTTCTATGCCAACGGTCTCCTGGAAGTCCGAGCATCTCCTCCGTTCGTCGAGATAACCAACGCGACCGGTTTGGTCGTTAGGAGAGGGGGCATATCGACCATCTCGTCTTACAATCTGAGCGTTGAGACGAACGTCAACGCTTTCGGGGATCAGGTGCAGTACTTCGTGGAGGAGGGACCGAGACACGGGAGACTGGAGGTGTTGGGTCGACCAGCGGATAAGTTCACGGAGAGGGATCTGGAAGGGGGGAGGCTTACGTTCAGGCATGACGGAACGGGGGCGGTCAGGGATCACTTCCAATACAGGGTCGACGCGAGAGGAGAGGCGAGCGTCGAGGGAAGGTTCGAAATCAGGATCTTTCCGGCAAGTTACTGGGAGCCTTTGGTGGTCGCTAGCAACCGCACTCTGGAAGTCGAAGAATCTACGAGCGTGTGTATATGCGCGAACGCTCTCAAGGTGAGACGGCAAATTTTATTGAATGAATTTTCGTACTCCATCCAAACAATATGATATCGTTGTTTCCCACGCAAATTGTCATGCACTGGCCATTTAATCGGTCAAACAACTAATAATTAAATGTTTGTATAGTTGGCAATAATCAATGTAGCTATTTATTTATTCTTTAATCTCGCAAGGAACCGAAAAATAAAATTACAGTTCGTTAAATTTTGAAAGGTATAGAAATTAAATTCAAAATAAATACGTGTTATATATAATGAAATTGCTGCGTGTTAATTTTGTGACACAATTCTACTTATTCATGCCTCTAAATGAAATATTTTATTTATCCTGAAAATCAACCATTCATATCTTAAATATGCGAGATTCTTTTCAATTGCATTAGTATATCAGAAGCAATGTGTGTCACTTCCGTATTAATTGAATATGCATGGACATAATTCCAAATTTTCTATTTCTTATTTAAAATATTTCGTAATATAAAGAGGTCAAAGAGATTCCTTATATATTAGCGCAATATATATAATTATTAAGCTAAAATTGAACACATTTAAATTTAATATCCTTTATAATTCACAATATTTTATGAAAACATTTTCATTTATGCTCATTTACCTACCATATGTTTAGTTTAAAAAAATAAGCCCTTTAAAATTAAAGTTAATATATTATGAGACAAATATTTTGCTAATGATACTAATGAAACGTTGAAACATCAAGTTTTCCAGTTATTATTATATATCCTTAAGATAAATCAACTCCCTTTGATAGACAGCTGATAACTTCTCTCTGTTATATAGGTCATGCATCCACAAATCCCTCCCGCAGACATCACCTTCTTCGTCCAAAAACCTCCGATGAACGGCTATCTAGAGATCGAGGACAACAACGCAATCACCGACGACTTCCTCGACGAAGGAGCCACATTAGAAGGAGAATCATCCGTCCCACCTCCATCACCATCGTCCAATCCCATAAGTTCGTCGTTCCAGGACGAGGTGACGCTCTTCGATCAATCGTTGATCGATGATAGCCGTCTGCAGTACATCCAGGCAGTAGCAAACGCAACCGACGATCACTTCGTTCTGGATGCTACCAACGGCATCTCTTGGCTGAGGGGTCTCGTGGTGAAACTCGTGGTCGTTCCAAAGAACATCTTCATCGGTGCCAGCGGGGACGTGGCTGTCACCGAAGGAGGCTCGGTGACGCTTCCAGGGTCCCTCTTGGTGGTGTTGACGGGTTACTACGCGGGAAGGGTGCAGGAATACAGGGTGATACAACAGCCGATGGCGGGGTCTATTCGATCTACCCATCAACCTGGGAAGGCCGTGGATAAATTCACAAAGAGACAGCTCGAAGAAGGAAAGATATTGGTGAGTACAAAAGATGTCAAAATTATACGAATATTTCCACGTGGGCGAAGTTGCTGCTTATAAACTACCTCAGTTATCAAGTGACATGAGCTTAAACTTACGAAATTATAGTATACATCAATATAAAAATTATTATCGAGATAAAAATGGCAGCACACTCAATTTCAAATTTTCTTGTTATTTTAATGACTCTACAGTAGTATTAAAGGCATTCTTTGACTCCATTAAATAGATGGCGATCAAGCAATCCCTGAACCATCCTTTAACAACATATGTTACCACAACTGTACTACATGAACAATCTATTTTTCGAGCTAAAAATTGCCTAACCGAAACCACGCGATGCTTTTTAATGCATATACATCACGCGATTTCGTGGTACTCGGATGACGTCGGTGCGTGGTGTGCCGAAAAGTTGCGGGTTCACTGTTTTTACTGATGTACCAAATACATCACACTTTTTTGTTCTATTTGAAGCTGATGAAAGCAAAGTCATGGCTTCAGCAAAGTGGATTCGTAATGAATACGAAAACAAGGTGCCTTATCGGCCAACGACTAATTTCAAAAGTTATTGGTACTTATGGTCAGAATAACTGATTTCTCATGAATTTTTCATTCAGAATTATGCAAAAAGTTCGCGTATGCCCTAGTAATCTCATAGCGTCATCGCATTTTTAGTATAATATTATGATACTTGTAAGAGACATCCCACCCTAAAATTTGATCTTGTGTAGTTGAATTTGTTTCGCCATCAATGTTTTGGCATATTTATAAATATTTATTCTATAGAAAGTAATAACATTTTTATCATTCCATTTCCGTGAGATTCCTTTAACAGAGACACGAACAAAAACTTTAATTAAAAAACAGCTGCATGCGAAAATTTAAATTTTATAATTAAGTTCAATAAGTTCTATTCATTCAATAATTATTAAACAGGATGTTATAGTGTGCGCACATTTTTTTCCGTTGCCAAAGACACGAAAGTCGGTCTTTATTTGTTTTTCTCTTAAAGCGATGCAATGCGACAAGGCACAAGCGTTCCAGCAATTTCCCGGTCTAGAAATTGGTTAAAACCCAGAGGAAAAGGCGGAGGGGGAGCAGCTCAAACCGCGAAAAATCGATCTCGCCAGCATTCTACTCGCATTCAACCGCGACCACCTCTGTCTCTCTCTCTCTGTATATATCGCTCTCTCTCTCTCCTTCTCACTCGCAGTACCAGCACGACGGGAGCGAGACGCTTGAGGACGAGTTCGCGGTCGTCGGGAGAGCGGGAGACAAGGAGAGTATCCCTGCCACGATCCGCATCATGGTCTCACCCGTCAACGACGAACCGCCCAGACTAGCGAACAACACTGGCCTCGAGCTATGGGAGGGAGCCTCGGCCCCGGTCACGAACATCCACCTGGGTAAGAGGAAGCAAGACGTAGAAGAAAATAAAGCAATGTCTATTATTCTCTCGAATATCAGATTTTTCCGTCCGGCGAGAAGAGACGAATCCCATACCTACCCTTTAAAGATCCAACGAGAAAGGTCCTACTTGAAATGTTCAGATATGCATTTAATACGTAAAATTCTGGTGTTGCATTTGCTTCGATTTAAATAGAAAGACTTTAATCTAGTACGCGATTAGGCTACGCACGGCCATAAATTGATGCTCGATGTGATAATTTGGGTTGTTTTTATTTCTTTCTCTCCTTCTCTTAAATTACCATATCCTTAAAGTTATGCAACCACAGTAGCGCTCTACTTGAAGATAGGCAAACAACAACACGTGTTGATTATACATATTCAGTAGCATAACAGTATGTTCAAGAATAACCATTTATGAAATGAATGTTTTTTTAGAACCTTGTTGTGGCTATTGGAGATACGTGAGACAATTATTTTCTTAAATGCATGTTCTTGAACCTTTTTTTCAGCAATAGGACGAACTCGATAGGTCTCCGTTGAATAACAGTTTGTGATGATTTTTCCGTTTATAGGATTTCACTGCATTTATACTCATTTAATCTATTCTATTAAAGTTCCGAATCATCATTTAAACAGATGAAAAGTCTATCAAAATAAAAAATGAATGAATACATTAATAAATAAAAACAGTATACTAGGCAAAAATAATACGAGTAGTTTTCAAAGAAAAAATAATCCTCCTGAAAGGATATGCCCGTTAATACCAAAACGCGGCTTTCAATTCCCTTTCCATTAATAAGATATATGATTATTCTTCAGCCGTTACACCAAAAGAAACAGGCTCTCGGGGGAAAAAGATAGTTTGCTTAGGCTCCGAGCCAACTGAACAAATAATGGGGTTAATGATCCGGCAATAATGTCCCCTTGAAGAATGCTCACGAGCGCATTTAACGATTCGTGGATGATAAGAGGGTGAAAACTTTTCGTCCATTTTGCGTAACACAAAATCGTTGACATCATTTTGGATGAAAAACCGTTGAACACGCATTGTCTCGAAAGACATAAAATGCATAAAAAACAAAAAACGAAGCTTCCATAGACTAAGGCTCAAATTAAGAGTAAAATTTATTCATTTTCAAAGCGGTGAAGCAAATACAAGACGATTGCATAAATATTTCCGCGAATAATGACCATTCTACTTTAATGAGTTCCATGTCAATATAGCAGACCATTTAAAATCGTTCGATTGTCATCATACGCAGCGTTTTGTTATTGTTAGTTAAAAATAAATGAGACTTAATTGAGGGAATATTAAATTTTAGCTGTTGGATAATAAAATTCGATCCCCAGTCGTAATAAATTCGTATTTTATCATATCTTTTGCATTACTTAAAATAAATTAATTTCGAAGAGGTATTTCATTTTTATGATTAAATTAATTTTTATATCCATAACGTTCTCTACAGAGTGACTCGTGTAAAAATTAGAATTGATGAATGTTATTAAATGATTGGATTTTATGCCAATTAATTCCGTATATTACTAAATTTGCAATGTAGCCTACACGAAAATAAATTCCTTTCGAAATTCCTTCTAAATAAACGAGCACATTCATATAATAAAAACTCGATTACGTTCTTTATTTGCTATTCTTTGAATCATTCTTCTTTGAAAACTGTGTAAACAAACGAATATTAGTCTAGGATCATTTTCGTAAGGACGTCTCTGCGACTCCGCCATGTGTTTTCTTTTCTTTTATAACTTAAATTCTTTCTTGACTTCTTTTCTCTCTTTGTCTTTTTTTCAAGCAAAGCTGCAACGAACAGATGCCTTGTTTAACGTAGATTTGCATATGCTTTGATAGAAGGATTTAATTAAATTCATATATTTTCTGATTCATTTTTTATAATAATATTTGGACGAATAATAATTATCACATTTTAAATGCATAACTCGGCATTACATTCGGAAATCGTTTCATCCATTTCTAGTTGCAATCTAATAACATAAATTATTTTTTCTAAAAGAGTTCTGAGATTTACATGAATGATATTCCACTCCACTAACAGCTAACACTGAATGATTTTACTCAAAATTAGCGCGCGTTTCCCCGTAAAGCGGATATCCCTTACATCTGCCTCAAAACGAATATTACTTTAGTAATTTGTTTTTTTTTCACCGTTGTGTTCTTTTTCCCAGTCTTTAAATGCTGACGAAAAGAATGCTTAAGAAAGGAACCTTACGAGAACTGGATGATTTTTTGGCCTGTCCAATTATTTGTTCTCTTCTTGCAGCTGCTGTGGATCCAGACTCTCCCCCAGAAAACATAACCTTCACCATCTCCTCTGTCAAATCCGGTTATGTGGCGCTGAGGTCTTCTTCTAGACTGCCAATTACCCAGTTCACTCAGGCGCAGATTAACGCCGAACTTATTCTCTTTGTTCATATGGGTATGTTTATTCTTATCATCATTGCAATTACGGCGTCTAATTAAAATAACATTAGTATTCTAAGGTTATATCAGGATAGTATCAACACTCACAAAAATATAAATTTTATACAATAAGATAAATTTTGTCTTGAAAATTGGAATTCCTAACTGTAGGATGAATTTATATGGATAGTCTACGCATTATACTTCCTGTTGGCAAATTAATTGCTATTTGTAATTTTTACATTTAAACTAAAAAATTGGATGGAAAATAGGAATTTATTAATGAGCGAACTAGTGTTGTGTATGATCAAAACACTGTTGCATACCTTAGATTTAGCTAAATTAATGCGAAAAAATCTATCCGTAAATCCGTTTGTTTTACACCTGCATATTCTAGTGAGGTGTAGTTCTATTCACTCCCCTCAACTTAAATGATACTTGTCAAATACATATTTAAAACATATTGGCAATTTAATGGAAATGGCTAAATATTATTCTTAAGCACTGATATATTTAGGTAGATGACATTTTCCTAAACAATAATTTTCAATAAAAATTTTGCTATCAATCGCAGGCTAAATATTATCGATGTATTGAGAACCTATGAGTTTTTGTGGATCCCTGATTGATCGAGTTCGCGTCCCTTAGCTTTAAGTATTGATATAAGAAGCATCCCATGAGTAAATTAGTCTAGGACTCCAAAATCCACAATCCGTCTCTGTATAAGTAAGCATGATAAAAAATAAATTAGGTTTTGCATAGTTTAATGCATTCACAGACCAAATTTAAAATTTTAAAAACTTTCCAAGTGCTAAAGAGTGAACTCCTGTGCCTTGCACTCTACCGTAACTAGTACTGGAATCTAATAGTCTTTCAGGATCGAAGTTCATATTCATATACCGCGTAAATCACAATGCAGAGCTTTTAATTACATGGTAAGACATTTTCCATATATTGACTTCTAATTTTTTTATGCGTAGGAGGCCGCAGCGGAGGTTTCCGTCTGACCCTGAGCGACGGCGTGAACTCCGGGGGAACCCACGATTTCGAGGTCACGGCGCTCGACTTGACCCTCCGCCTCGCAGCCAACAATCCCTTGCACGTGTTCCCGATGTTGCGGCAGCCCCTAGCATCGGACGAGCTCCTCGCCGTCACATCCGATCCGGCGCCTCCGGGGCGTCGAATAGTCTTCACCGTCCGCTCTCCTCCCGTCCTCGGGCGTCTACTGGTTGAACCATCGACGCCTCTGACGCCTCCCAGAGTGCCACTCGTCCCAACCGCAAGGGACCCAGCCCAGCCGGCGTCGAACTTCACCCAGCAAGACATCAACGAGAACAGGGTGTGGTACGAACACACGCACCCCTTCACTGACCTCATGGCTAATGATTCGTTCACCTTCGACGTCAGCGCGGATTTCGCGGAACCCTTGCCGGAACAGGTGGGTGGACAATGTCCCACGGTTGCCGTTTGTGTACGGTACAACCTCCCCCTTGTTTCGACACCTGTGAGATTGTTATAGTCCCCCGATAGATTTTTTCTAAAGATTTTTTATTTATTTTTATTTCATTTATTTATTTGTCTTTGACGATGAGTTTATTCAGTAATAAAAACGTGCATATGCTTCCATACCGAAGGAAATCCCGACCAAAGCATTAACAGGCATATACGCTACCCAGTCGCATACCAAATTAACGAGTTGAAGGGTGCAAAATGTTTCTCATATCGGCAAATGACATATTTTTAAATATAAAACTTTATAGTTCACAAAGCTTATCGAAAATCCAATGTGTTTATCACTCATAAATTATAACACTCAGCTATATCTTCCCAGTAGAAAATAACATTAACATATTTATTAATAGGTATATAAATTATAATGATTTTAGTGTATATATTTTCATTTAGTTCTGTAGAATGGCCATTTGTATCAATCACGCGATGTTGCTTTAATTATTTCAATATGATAAGTAAATGTGATACTAATATTATATATCCTCCACTTGTTGGCAAGTAAAGAAAAAAGTAACCATTATAGGCCTGTAAAAATTAATTTTTGTAGTCCTTCTTTTTTTCTCTTTTCACCGTTACATCTTAATTGTAAGCGACGTTGTAACAGGTAGATTGAACCAATCATAGTCATATCAAGCACAAAAATTAAATAAAATTTGGTTTATCAAAGTAAATCTATAAAAGTAAGCCATTGCTTTCTTTTCTTGCTGTTCAAATTAGAAATAAAGACATTACATGCAAAATCTTTTTTCCCTCAGATATTTCGAATAGACATATCAGTCTCATCGATGACCTCCGGCGGCCTCGATCGCTTCCTCATACTGGAGCCGATAGAAGTGGAGGAGGGCGGTTCTGCCGTTTTGCGAATGAACACCACCGGCGTCGCAGCTTTCATCGAGGCTCATAGTGGTTGGGCACCTCCCGTCATAGTGGAAGTAGCACTGTGGGCTGCTCCCAGACACGGCACCCTCACCGTCGCCGGCGTCAACGCATCTTCTGGTACCACGTTCACACAGGCGCAGCTAGACGCGGGCGAGGTCTACTACACGCACGACCACTCCGACACCACGGAAGACGAAGTCCCTTTCTCCCTCCGCCTCCCTTCCCCGGAGGATTCGGCTCCCGGAGACGTCCTACTCTACAACGGCACGATACGCATAACCATCCGTCCCATCAACGATCAACCGTTTCACCTCCTCACGCGGGCTCCCCATGTGTCCGTGGTCCAGGGCGGTGTCCGGTACCTCAGCAGAGAAGACCTATGCACGGAAGACCCGGACACACTCCCGGAGGAGCTCCTCTACGACGTGATAAGTGGTCCGAGCGCCGGGAGACTCATGTTGACGACGAACGCCTCATCCGGCCAGGAACCTATACAGGTTCCGGCTGTCCGGTTCACCCAGGCAGACGTCAACGATGGGAGGGTTTTCTACGAGCACGTCGGACCCCTGGCTCCGGCTTCTTTCTACTTCAGGGTGTGGGACGGGCAGTTCAACCCAGTTTACACCGTGTTTAATATCCGCGTCCTTCCCCTCTCCCTGAATGTCTCGCGCCTCGCTCCCATTCCTATCCGTCAAGGGTCCAGTGTCACTTTTATCGAAGAGCAGCATCTCAATCTCACCACCAACGGCAGGAGGGAGAGCGTAAGGTACAACGTGACGCAGCCTCCGAGGCACGGTACAATATTCGTTCACGACGTGGCGGTGAACGAGTTCGGACAGGAAGACGTGGACAGGAAGAAGGTCATGTACATGCAGACTGACATGACGGCTCCGGGTGACAGCTTCGTCCTGACCGCGTGGCTCGAAGGTTCCGACGTCAAGCTTCCAAGTATGAGGTTCAACGTGACGGTTACCCCGTTCATCAACGTGGGAAACTTCACGCCCGTGTCAGGAGGGAAGAACGTCATCACACCCAAATTCTTGGACGCCTCCCCCTTGGCCCATCTCACCTCCAGCAACCCTACATACACGATAACGAGGAGGCCGAAGCTGGGTCGCCTTAAGCGGATCATCAGGAGCACGGAGGCCAGAAGGGAAAGGGAGAAGGAGGTATCGAGGTTCACCCACGAAGAGGTGGAAAGCGGAGTGATATATTACGTGGCCAAGAGGACAGACTCTCCAGGACAGGAAGACTCGTTTTCTTTCCTCTTGGCCACCACGATCTTCCAACCTGCCCGGGGTGAGGTGAGATTCAGAGTCCAGCCCGAATCGGAGGGGAAGGTCCAAGACGAAGCGACCGCGGGTGTATCTTCCGATGCTACGCCACCACCTCGGAAGATGGGCTCAGGGCAAGCGGGAGGGACCGCAATCGGTACCGGCAACAGACCTGACGTTGCCAGTCCCAACATGAGCAACGATTACGTCCTTATAGTCGCCGTCGGCGCCGGTGTGGTCACGTTGGCCGTTCTGATAATCGTGGCGGTGAAGTGCCGCTCTCTCAGGACGAGAGAGGACAGGTCCGCGTCGTCCAAGCACCACGAGGCGCGGCCCGGTTCAGCATACGGTCCCGGGGGAGTGCCGGGAGCTGGACCGAACGGAGACTTGTACGGAGGGGACCTCGACACCGCCCCTCCCCTCCCGAGGCCGCCGGACCATCTCCTCCCGCTGCACACGACGTCGCCTAGGCCGCCGCGCAGCAAGCGCTTCGCGGCGGCCAACGGGTCGACCCAGAGGGGTGAGGTGGGTAAGATAGGTGTGGATTCGTGGCGGGACGGTTCGCCAACTGTGCCGCAGTGCAAAGTCATCCCGTTGGAGCCGATGGACGTCGGCGTGGTGGTGGGGGGAGGAGTCGTCGTGGGTGCGGGAGGTGACGCGGTGGACGTCAATGCCAGGTATCCTTACGGGGTACCCGACGAGCCCACGGAAGACTGGAGCAGTTACGACACGTCGACGGAGCTGCAGTATCCTCCCCGCACCACGAATCCCATGCTGCGCAGGAACCAGTATTGGGTCTGAATAAACCATTTCCCAATGAGGAGAAAATTGTAAAAAAAAAGTTGCTCACGTTGAAGAATGAAAAATTGTCCTTCAGGTAACGTTCCTTGCTTCACGTCCCTAAACGAGGAGGAACAGATAAAAAATACACACACAAACGCTTACACGTATCACACACAAACACACACAAACACAGAAAAAAGGCAGTGAAAGAGATGTTTTACTGCGTTTTACAGCGTTTATACGAATTTTCTCGAAGAGGAAATTATTGAACAAACGTATACTTTCTTGTTGTGGTTCACATATAGACTGTGGATGAGAAAGGAGAATAATAGAAAGTTTTTATTCGGCAGAATCGTCTTGGGTATATTCCGGATCATACCGTGTATTGTACCGGTGTACCCGGTTCACCTTGCTCCTTTGAACGAGGCGTGAACAAATGACGATGACGATAACCGGAAGGAGGACGTTTTTTAATCCGATTACAAAAAATGTTTAGAATGAAAATAAGAGACGGTTGGAATTTGATACTGGACTGGATTTTTTGAGAAAAAAATGATGTAATGGAGCCTATGTGTTTTTCCGTGCAATTTTAGTGAAAACTGCTGGGAGCTGTTGAGAAAAAGAAATGTTATTTGTCGCTCAGTATTTTGACAGACGGACGTTTTTTATCGATTCATTGTTTTTTCCAGAATAAACCCGTTTAGGCTTTCTTGTTTCATGTTGTTGTTCACTTCGCAAGCAGGGGGATTTGAATCGCCAAAAGAGAACCTTGTGCAGTTTGTCGATTTGGACGAAGCCTTGTAAACGGAATGACTTGTTCTGGGATGCGTGTTTGCGCGTGTTGACCGGCCAGGGGGTAAATGTGTGGGTTATTATTCGTTGAAATCGAATCACGGGAAAGGAAATAAAGTAAAACAGATGAAAAGACAGGACACCGAAGTTCCTACTTAAGACGGAAGAAGATTTGAAGAAAAAGGTTTGGTTCATCATTCCTCGGCGTTTGTAAACCGGCAGTTTAAAGAAAATATATATAGGCCTACGTAGTTGTCTGTTGTGTATTTACTTGGCGAGACCCAAAAAAATGATTAACACCCAACCCAGGAAAAAGTATCAAACGAAGGACGGATTACAAAATGAAGCCCTTGGAATAAAAAAAACTAAAGTGAGTTGAAAATTTTACTGACGTTACGAGATGAACTATCTTTATATATTATGAAGAAGAGATGTTTTATCGAGATGCATTTAAGTGAAAGAATAAGATACGTCGGAGCTCGTTTCGAATCCATTTAAGGCCCGTCAGAAGGGTATCGATTCGTCAAAATTCAAAGCGTTAAAAAAAGGGGTTTATATCTGAGAAGTGAACGTTTCGGTGAAGAGTATAGCGCGTGAGTATCACTGCAAACAGATTCACCATTAAAAGTCGTTCGTAGGTTACCGTGGAAGAGGCCGGAAGAAGGGGATGTTGGACAGTATTTTTTTAAGTGCCTCCCCTTTCGACGCCTCCCCACCCTGCAGAACCATGGGAACCATGTGTATTGGTGGACGTCGGCGAGGTAATGAAAACCCATGTTAATGGATAAGTGAGTGCCTATGAATGAAAGTGAGTGGAAATGAGTGTAAGTCATTTATATTGTAAAATAAAGATGCTAAGATATTTGCTATTAAATCTCTTAGTTTTTGTGACCTTCGCAACTCTTCTGTGAATACCCTATAATGACGTAGTAATATTTATTTTCCATTCTTTCTCTAGTTCAAAATTGATTTATACAATTAATTTAAAAAGGAACACAGTTTTAAAATACAAATAGAGAGAGGAAGGGATACGAAATTTGAAGTCCAATCGTTCTACACTTTCCATATTCTAGTTATTTTAGACTATTTTCAGTGAACTACCATTGAACATGGCTGCTTTGGAGCCAAACAACGCATCTGATTTTTTATAGCCTTGTTGTGGCTATTGGAGATATCTGAGACAAGTAGTTTTCAGTGCTTGTTCTCGAATATTTGCAGCCACAAGACGAGATCGATAATTCCCCGTTGAATTAAGTATTTCCGTTAATTTGTATTTGGTGAATTTGAATTCATTAATTAGTTTTTGTATTTTTTTAATTTTACAAAAATTTTATCTCCTCCGACAATTTCCGACGATAGTTTAAACCGAGAGGATGATTTTTAAAAGTAATTTCACTCCAATAATTAACAATGTTTCATTTGGTTCTGTAATGAAAGCGGCCTGTATCTAAAGAGCGACTAAACTCCGTCCGGATAAAGTCGCGGTTAAGACATTAGCCAAGGAAGTAATGGCATGATAAAGCCATTAACGAGCGCCCGTCCTTTTAAACAATCCCGCCTGTCGTGTTTATTCCAGAGAGGATAAATGCAGGTTTCGAAGAAAGCGGCTCCGGTCAAAGTGCGTGAGTACACGTCACCGCAACGGCAACCTCTCTTCCACCAACCCCCCCCCCTCCTCGCAAAGTGGCCGGGTTATGGAAATGCACTGTTGTCGCTTGTTTTGACTACCAAATTCGACTTCTCCCCCTCCCCCTTCTCCCTCCCTCTTGCCCCTTTCCCTTCCACGCGAGCGCGTGTTCGTGTACACTAGAAACCGCTGCTCGAAACGCTTGTCGGCCAGAATATAACAAACTTCACGAGATACATTGTCGAAGGCGTTGTCAACGCACTACAAGGATGTCAACCGTAATATGGCGCGGTGGATATATCTATTAAAGGGCACAGGCCGAAACTCTTAAGGTTTCATATATATTTTTTAATTGTTCTGCATTTAAGTAATTCATTTAAATTTAACAATAAGCAACTAGATCCAGTGGGGTTAGAGCTTAAGGTAAGTCATTTGCGTCGAGGGAAAACATGTAAAAACATACGATGGAATATATTTTTTATCATAAAAATTAATGTGTTGATATTTTAAACAGACATCTTTATATTCATTTATATATATTTTCTAGGTTTTTATCTTTAAGAATAATGGTTATGAAGAATATTAAACATGTGATACGAGGTCCAGTTAAATTAGAGACTTCATTGAGAATTTAAATTCATAATAAAATTTTTGTTCTCATTCGTTCATGTTTATTTCATAATTAAGCAGATGAGAAAGTTTACGCTTTAGGACAGTGTTCGGCAACCTACGACCCGCGTGCCACATACGGCCCTTGAAGCCCACCACAAGACTTTCTCCATAACTGTAATATTTCTAATAATTCCAAATAGGTTAAATGGTAATAAATATTATAAGGAACCGCGAGAAAATTTTAAAGACTTTAGAAAGAAAATAAATAAACTCAAACTATAGCTCCAACAATTAAGAAAATAACAAGATGATCCAAACAGAACTTATGATGCCTAGTTTCCATTTAATCATTTATTTAATACTTATATTGGCTTTAATAAATTTAAAGTCATCGCGGATATGTAGTTCTTTGTGTTCCTAAATTTCGTAATTTAGCGTTATAAAAAACTACGTATACATTCGAACGGAATATTAAATTGATCACGCATATTTTTGCGGCAAAAATATGGCCTCTATATATTAGAATATACCGAATCCGAGTCCAACAATAGTTGTTGCTATGGCAACACTCTCGTAATGACTGATAAAAACTGCAAAATCGCCAGTATTTACGAAAAATTCTAAGAAATACAATCGATAAGCAAAATTCTACGATAAAAATTACATTTTTCATTCCTTTCCTCAGAGAATAGTACAAAACTCTCTCCTATATTACAATTCTAAGATATTTTAATGTGCAAGAGAAAATTACCCTGCACGATGGATTTCAGATTTTCCATGTTAATCAAATGGGAAGGATAGTTCCTGGAATCGAACCCGGGACATCCATCTTCTCAACAAAAACTATCTTCTGGAGCTCGACTCATGTAGCAAGAGATTTCCACCAAGTTTCATGAAAATCGGTTTATTGGTTCAAAGGTTAATAAGAGGGGACGGGCAGACAGACAAAAGGACAGAGACAGACACAACGACAAAACTATAAGCCTATTACCTGCAAAATAGGCTAAAAAGGAGCGTAATGTGTCTAAAATAGTCGCTGATAGGTGGTGTGGTGGTGGCAGCTAAAACATTTAGTTTTAAAAATATCTCTTCAACAATATGATATGGAAAATTGTTTCAAACAATGGTTGTAGAAAAATTACCTACAACTTTTATTCCAACACGTTTTTACATTTATCAAATATTAAAAAAAAACATTACAAGAGTAAACACTTTCTGTCGACCGATTTTTACCAAGAACTAATCAGTAAGTGTTCCTTTAGCAAAAATGTCAAATATAAAATTTCACGCTGATCTGATCAATAGTTTTTGAGTTCGAGTACCCACAAAATCCCGGTCACAGACACACACACACCCACGGACATCATCGAGAAAATAGACAAAACGTGTTCAGGGAACCTTAAAACATGTATTTCCGTTGAAATCTCGAATTCGAATTTTTTCATGAAAGCAATACTTTCTTCGTATACGGAGAAAGTAAAAATGATCGGAAAATTTAACAGACAATTTCATGTTTTTTCGTAAAATAATGAATGGTCTCAAAAACTTTTCTGGCGAATTTTTAACGCTAGTAAATTATCTAGCCTTGATTTTCACTAATATGAGACCACAGAATCTGTAGGTAGCTCCGGATGTAAACGCTCACCAGGAGCTCCGAAGCTCTTGTGACTTCCACTGCGGCCCCACAAAGCATTCACTATTAAGAATATGGCCCGCCGTGCAGAAAAGGTTGCCGACCCTTGCTTCAGGACGTTCATCGCAAAATTTAGTTGGTAGAAATTCCATTGAAGAGCTTTGCGCACTCTTAAGTGATGTTATAGATATGGATCACAAGTCAACTAAGGGTAACCAGCTCATCCGATAATATTGAATTTATTAGTCCTAAGAATTCATATTCGCAAAAGATGATTCTCGTACATTTGTAAATTTTAAAGAGGCTCCTGCGAGTTGGTGCTTTCTAGAGCTATGTTCTTTAAGAGTATAAAAACTGTGTCACCCGTGCAGGATTAGCTTTGGGTTTGTGCCTAGACTATATTATTAAATTCTTAATCCTAAGCTTAAAAAACATTATTAATCTGTCCAATTCCAACATTTTGAGTCAACTTGGAAACGAAAAATCTCTCGCGATCTATTTTCTTTAACTTTTGAGAGACTAATTTTTTTAAGTATCCCTTTTCAATTTTATGCGCACGTTCGAATTGAGGTTTCCCCATTGTTATGCAAATGCCACCAAAATTAGGTCAGTGATTTTAATCTGCGAGTGATCCCTTTTCCACTTCGTAAAATTAATACTAAACCTTCGAGAGAAATCGTTCCGCTACTTCATCTCTGATTCGCCCAGCCGCGTTATTTTTCGAACGTACGTCCAAAACCGTACGATCAAACAAATGACAGACGCATCCAAAGCACTACGACAGCCGATGATATCCGGCAGAAAAAAGAACAGGAATCGGTCCGTGTCGATTCTTTCGATAAGCCCCGCCCCTTTTTCTAATCCTGATACCCCCGCATTTGACCATGCATGCGGAGCTCGGCATAAAATGAGCGCTCTAATAATCTCTCATTAACATCCGAACCTAGTTTAGGGCAGTGTTTATCTGGAATTAAGCAGGGCTTAATCTCTGATTAAGCAACGGAATTAACGCTAAAACCCGCCCTTTACTATTTTTCCGACGATCGCAGACTACGCCATTGAAACCGTCAATCGAGCAATTCGATTATCGGAATGATAACATTCATAATTATCTCCTGCTCAGATCCAAAGTTAAATTCTTTTTACCTGCCGTATATTTTAATGTTACCCCCTCTTAAAAGATCTCAAGACGGAAATAAGTGTCATCGTCGCTACCAGGTGATGGTTATCGTTTATGAGACCCAAGCTTTGTTCAGTCAAAGCCAGATTATTATGTAGATCAAATTAACTGTTTTAGATTTATCTTTATAGAATATTTCCTTTATCATAAATAATTCAAATGTCATATAAAAGACATATAATGCCAGCTGAAAACCAAGTGTGACAGAATATTGATAATCATATTTTATTGATTTTTTATTCGTAGTGTTTCATTTAAAACCACTTGGATTTACCTATTTTATTATTTTTTTATGTCCTGCTAGTTTCAAGTGAAAAAAATAAAAAACGTATTTTGAAGTTCATTACCCATTTAAGTTTAACCATTTACTATTTTTATTCATATATTGATAAGTGTATAAAATATGTTATTATATATACATAATATCCTTATTGTGTCCGTCCGTCCGTTGGTCAGTTGGTCCGCCGGAACGCTCTATAGAAATCCCCATTAGAGAACACTCAAAAATTCCCTTTTTTCACTTGCAGGCTTTTTTCTTTTGCAAAATTAAATTAGAAATAATTGGCCCACGATCTTTTGATAGTGACCATTTTAAATAAAAATAAACAAATTTTGCCTTTGATTGAAATCGCTCAATTTATACGTTTAAATCACATTTATCGGAAAATTTTAAGCTTTATAACGATATGTTGCCTTACCGACCGTGTCATTATTAAACCTCGAGATTGTGTTGTCGTCCTTATACTATATGCGTAAGCAAAGTGTGCTTTGAATGCCTTAGTACGAGAGAGAGAAGACGCCCGAAATATTTATAATTAAAACCGTGTTTTTCATTAATTTCTTTTCAGTTAACTTCACATTGAAATTTTTTGTAATTAACTATTTTTATAGTTATTTTCATAGTTATTGTTATAGTGCATCTTATAATTTACCGGAGTTATAAATTCGCATCGCATACATAAATCACGCAAAAAGCCATTCCTTGACATGCAGAACTTTTTCGTTTATATTTTAAAATACTTCAAGGATGAGGTATTTAACTTAGTTATGCAAAGAGAAGAATTTAAATCTCATTCGTAAATCTCCAAAAAATTACGTTTGAATACAATTTTTTCACGTTTTCACGCATCTTATTTATATTGGGTCACTGTTGTCCCAATTGTTGAATTTTATTCTTTAACTCATAATAAATGCACCAATTCAATGCTTTAACACGGGTCAGACTTATATACATGGGGTATAACTTATTTACTGAATCTATTAAGTAATTAGAGGAAGGAAGGAAAAGAGAATAGGAATGAACAGAAATGGAGTAAGAAGAAGATGACGTAGCGTTTGTATAGGATTAAAGGAGCTGCAGTACAAAAATAACAATAATAAATTATAATTGATTATAAAAAATTTTATACTATCGAATCGTGCGCCATTGCCAAATGGTGGAAATTCATAAAACTAAATATAGGTCACGTAATTTTCAATGGATTTCTTTAAATGATAATACAGCAAATATTTCGAACTGAATTTCAAATAGGATTTTAAAAATAACATTTTATGACTTTTATTTAAAGAAATTTAAATAAAGTGATTTTTCTAGAAAATTTTCAAAACTAATATAGTTCAAAGAAAAGTGCGATCTAAAAATATAGTTAAAACTCATTGCATTTCATGTAAGTATTTAGTTAATAGTAAGTTACTACACCATTTTCCTTTGTTGGTAAATAGACTGTTCGTTCGCATTTTATCCTGTTTTTTACGAGTTAATGAGAGTAAAATAATTGGTTTATTAAGTTAAATTCTATAAGTTTTAAATAACTTATAATTTGCTCAAATATTTCAAGTAAATTTCTGATAATTCTTTATGCATTATCATTATATATCGACGTTTCTTACAGAGGAGGAGGAGGATATAACACACATATAGGAGGATATTAATGTTTAGGCATTTCCAGATGTGCTGGAGATTCGAAATTTTTTTCATAGGTAGGATTTCTTGCAAAACCGACTATAAAATCTTAAAAAAGTGCAACAATGAGGCCGCTAAAAATTTGCAATTGTTTAAACAAATTTTCAAGGTTTAGGCATTTCCGAATGTGCTACGAAGCTGAAATATTTTTTAAAGGTAGGATTTGTAAAAAACGAAATATGGATTATAGAAATTTCGGTATTTTAATTTGTTTGGCAGTTAAAAATTCTTAAAGTTTAAACAAATAGATAATTGTTTAGGTAATACGGGATGAGCTAGGAAGCTGCAAGTTTCAAGTTAATTACAGAGTAGTGCATTTGCACAAATAAACATATTAATCTTTCCATAAATATATTACGGCGGCTGTTAAAAATGTTTAAAATTTAAACAATTAGAAAAAAATTATTTCACTTCTAGAAGTTCTACAACTTTAAAATTTGCCAGAAACGTGTAACATTAGTGCCCCATAATGGAAAGAGTATAAAATTCTTAAAATTGCAAAGTTTGGGGATTGTTTTAATCTATTATTTTTACATAAGTGAAAAACGAAAATCGCTGCGGAGTTGAAATATTTAGAATTAAAAAAATATTTGTAATGATGAAATATCTGTCTGAAAAATGAATGTTTTCTCAAGGTGAGATGAAATGCTTGCAGTATGCAAGCACCTTCTACTAGTATCTTATTATTTCGATTTTCCTCTTATTTTCAGCAAATATTTGGCCTCTCTGATGATAATTATTTAAACAATATTATTTAAACACTAATTTGATTGTGCATGAAAGCCAAACCAGATCATAGCATATCTTACTGATTTTTATATCGAAATGAAATATATTTGGAATACTTTTATGATAATCCCGTCATATTTGACGGGAAATTACGATAGTAAATATATAAAATTCTTAATGTGTTTTAAATGGTTAAAACGCAATAAACTCCCGATATGTAGAATTTATTTTGAAGAGCTATGCTCAAATGAATGATGAATACTTAAATCTTATGTGAGAAAACATGCGTCTACAAGTCGGAGATATTCATCCCAAGACATATTTTATCGATATAGTATCAGCGCTGAAGGTATCAGAACGACGATAATAACAACTCTTAAAAACCCATAGCTGTCCGAACATCGTCCAAAGTTCCTGAAGTGCGCAACGACACGAGACAGAAAAAAAATCGCTAAAAATATATTTTCCCGGGGCGTCTGCCAGCAAAGTGCAAAACGACAGCAAAACCCTCGCGTATAGGAATATTCTCGGGAAACTATACGGAACGAACTGCAGAAATTCCGAACGAAAAACAAAACCCGTCCACATCGAAACTTCGTCGTCTTTGAAGGTGTAAGAAAAGTGTTGGGTTCGAGACGATCTCTCGAATATCCTCTCGAAAAGCGGAGAACCAATTGAAATCCATTCTCTCATTGTCTGTCAGGAGGAGAAAATCCGCGAGACAGCCTCTCCTCCCTTCCCCTCCCTTCCCCTCTCTTCCTCCTCCCCCTCCCTCCAGAAGTCCTAATCGATAACGGTGAACGAATTCGTCTGCCTAGATGAATGATGCATACGAGAGCGTTAACAGGTTGGTCGTTAGCGGAAATAATGTCTCTGGGAGAATAAGGGAAGAGAGGAGGGAGAGAGAGAAAGAAAGAATATGAATGAGGAATTCCGCGCCTCATTAATTCGTCTTATGGAATTAAGGAGGGGCCGTAGCCGTTTAAAAGGATTTTTAATGCTCTCGCGAATACGTTTGAGGAAACCTGTAATGGGAGTCATCTTCTTTAAGTCTCCGATTCCAACAGTCCAATAATATTCAGCTTTCGGAATCATGTGTAAAAGACTAGGCAGTAAGACGGTTTTCGTTCTAACATCGCTATTACGCAAAGTTATACCCTTTTATGAGGTTAATGCGCCGTAAGTGCATGGATGTGAGTAGCGAATGATTTTGTTCCTTGCGGTTTCTATCGCTGGAAAATATCACACTAATTCCGACGAAATCTTGCGGCTTTTCCACTCGCGAACGTGAGAATTTTAATAAAAACCCACAAGTATTCGGATATCTTATGATATTGCTGGTATTTAAGGAATTTGAAGGTCTATTTTTGAGATTATTTACCTCATGCTGGTAAGCCTGACTGAACTTCGCAAAACGGAATGTTCTTTGCTTTGCCTAAAAAGGAATCTAATTTAAACGTCACCCTCCACTAAAGCGCAGTAAATGATGTCTTCTAAAGATAAATAAATTGAGATTACTGGCATTTTTATAATTTCATAATTAACGCAATTAAAAATATTTACAGTATTTGCTTTAAGTAAACATACCATAAATCCAAATCGTAAAATAAATCTACTTTAATTGTTTAAAAGAACATTTTAAAAACCATTCATACAGATTTTAAATTAATATGCTCTGTGGTATTTTAAGAGGTAAAGAAAATCTTAGTGAACCTAACTAACCGTGCGATTAATTCGGCCAACTTGATAAATTAATGAGACTCAAAATCATGTAACTACAAGTATGGTAACTCGAATTTTAAAGTGGAGTTTTCTTAGCCATAAGAATTTCATGACACAGCGTGAAAACTTTCATATTTGAATCAATCAGCATAAAGAGGACGTGGCTTTTTAGTTTACTTGAAACTTTTTAGAGCGATTTACATCCTTTGAACTATCAGCGCACAATTGCGTCTTATAAACGCATATTTCGCAATTTTAATTTAATCCAAATGTACAAACGCATGCGTCTCCTCACTCTAATAAACCGATAGACACGATTCCGTCGTTACCACGAATAATCAAACTTTTATGCCATTTGGCTCGTTACATCGATTAATTTGGGTCAGGACGATGTAAAATTTACTTTTATAATGTATGATGAAATAATTAGTGCTGGGGAAATTTATTTTATAAATGACCACCATCCCACTCTATTTCATTGTATTTTATTAATGTATCGTGTTACGTACAGGAAATTTTAGTCCATTAAATACTCGTTTCCGACAGGTTTATGAGGGTAAATGCGACTCTGTTCAACTTCAGCGTTTAACCTTTTGCCTCGTTGCTGGGACAATATTTATTTTCGCGTGACCTTACCCGTAATAGTATCCAGGAATAACAGCTTCTAAAAACGACAGAACCTAACATCACATGAACCCAGGAAGATATAAAAAATTAATTAATTAAGCTACGGCAAAAATAAAACTATTTTAAGCGAATCGACCGTTTTTTATGCTATATGCATTTATTTAAACCGAGTTAAACATTATTTTCTTAAATTGATATAATACAAATATCTCTAATAGTCATAAAACGATTGGAAAAACCAGGTGTGCGTTTCGGCTGCAAGACAGCTGACATCCGTAGTGATTCACCGACGTTATATTATGAAAAAAAACGATCAAACGTGAAAGGGATTGCTGCCAACAGTTACGATTGAAGTTTAATAAATCGTAGCATTAATTTAAGTAGATTTGCAGCATTCATTCGAACGCTCATAAAAATAAATTATCTCTGTAAAAGTCATTGCGTGTAGCATCACTTACGCGACGACGATATGGAGTCACCACAGAGTACCCAGAGGCAGGAAACACATGCGTTGATATATGACACGGGCGGATGATGACACGCGAATTTCGTGTAATCGCTATACGGAATGGTATGGTAGGCGCAGGAATACCGTCTGTAAAGGGGAGAGGAAAGGTTTCAGTTTCAAATGGGAGGAAATTATTATTTAAATATATTTTTATAGTTTCTGGCGTCGGCGCAAATTAATCACAACGTTAAGGAAAAGATCGACCGCTTTGATTCTCTCCCGTTCGTTGGAATCGTGGCCTCGTGATGAGAAATCGTGTAACAAACCGAGTTGGAAAGTAACTTAATCTTCAAATGGGGCCAATCTAAAGTTGATTTTTTCACAAATTAATACGATTCGATACAACCAACGTTAAAAATTAAGCTTAGGTGAAGATGCACGTAAAGCATTTCTAGAAAAGAATTTAGTGCGCCCACACAATCACAATTTCGTTTCCCCCGGATTTTTTTGTAATCCACTATTTTATTATAAAGGGTTATTTTATTGAATCTCTTTTATCTTAAAAACACAATTCAGAAAAAAAGTGGTTTCTACGCTGAGTGTGGTGTGATTCCCAAAAGCGTTAAAAACAACTTTGCGTGCCACATCCTCGTAAAGCCGGGAGCCGTGACTAATTCAAAAGGCAGCGGGATCATACGTACATTCGGCGAGATCCTGACTCATAGTAATATCGACCAAGAGAATAAACTTAGCGCTGCATTGCCACCCTTGCAAACTTCAGCATGAAAATGAATCCGTGGCAGAAACAAAATCCCTCCTAGAAATGTTGATGACCTTAGTCGTTATAAGAGAAGAGATAGGAGCTAAACATAAGACCTTTGCGGATCGACGCAATAGCAAATATTCCACCTTATTATTAAGGTAGCGAAGTAAAACATTAAAGGTGATATTTTATGGAGCATTTATGGACTTACCGTTCGTATTTATCATTTCCCATGTGTTACTGCTAACTTGAGAATTAAAACCCTTTTTCAAACGATTCACCCCAGTAAAATCTTTTCCGAAAAATATTCCTCAATAGAGGTAAATTTTGTTCTCAAGATCGCAGCCTCACGACATTGGAGCACGCGAATTATATTATGCTTTTAATTTTAGTTACTTTTATATCAATGCCTTTCTTGATACAAGGACGTAAAAAATTGTTTAAATATAATTACGTATTTGTACAATTTCGTTTGTTATCCTCCGAAAGAAGATTCACGAATTCGGTTTTAAAAGCTTTACACAAAACTTTTACCGCGATAATTTCTGCTTCATTCGGTAAATAAAATCTGTCATGCGACATTTCAATATACCAAAGACAAACTTAATGAACATAAATGTCATATTACAGCGCTCTACATAAATTATCGGGAAACCTTTACGTTGCCAGGGCCGCGGAAAAAATCCCTTCAGAGAATCCACTTTAATCGTCTACCTTTCCGACGCAGATAAATTCAACTAAAACCCCTGCGTCGCTCAATTTCTCCCTCCCAAACCCTTCGCCTCTCCGACAAGCAGGTGGTCGCTTCAAGCGGGTTGCAATAGACGACACCCCCCTTCCTTGATCATGGCGGCGTGCCCCACTCCATCCCGCGACACCTGCACTCCTCCTCCACCGAAATCATAAGGGCTTCCAACAAAGGACCTATCTTTCAGGCGAGGGAATGAGTTTTGAGTGAGAGGGACCACACCCATCCAACGATGAGTCGTGCCTGTAATGGGGTCAATAGGGAAGAGAGTTGTGGGTGTCTTCGTGGGGAAGGAAGAGAGTCGGTGTGTGGGGGAGAAAGAGAGGGAGGAGAGAATGGCAGTGGGGGATGGGGGGAGAGAGAGAAGAGGGGGAGAGGGGTTGCCATGGCGACCGCTGGGGCGGGGCGCGCACACCTTAAACCTCCGTGAACCAACCTTTTACGTGATAGGAGGCCCTTTTGGAAGGTAGAGCGGAGAGAGAGAGAGACTCCTCTTCCGCGCTCTCCCATTCTCCCTTCACTCTCTCCCATTCTCTCTATCTCCTCGGATAATTCCGTCGGCTTCGGTCGTGTTTTGGAGGCCATGGGAAACAAGATAATCACTTTCACGGAACAGCAGCTTGAGGACTACCAGGTGAGTGTTGCGTCGAAAAAGCAGAGTTAGCGGGCGACACATGGATGGGCTTAATTAATAGGCGAAGCGAGAGATTGGAGTTGCGCTTGTCGTATTGGTCGAGTTTCGTAACTCTTGCACGTGGGAATCGAGCGACACGTGTGAGCCGGACTTTGGGGAAATTTTCCGTCGAAACGGTGGTTTTAAAGTTCGTAAAAAAAAGTTTCGAGCTCGGTTTTTCTGAGTGAAATTTCTCGTTCGTTTTTATTGTGAAAAGGAATATTGCGTGAAATATTCGGAAACCTCGTCGGTGAAAGTTTTCCTCTAAGCAATTATGCGGGTCTAGGATTGCTTAATTATAAACTATATTCCATTATTTTCCGACCTCAGAGTGATGTTTTTCTTTTTATATATCTAAAATGATTCTTTTTTATGATTGGGTAAAAATTATGAATTTTCTGGTCGAAATAAAATATAGGCAAACACATTAGGCTATTTTTTAAATATTTCACTCTACTTCATATTAGCAATATCCGTTAGTTTCTGTCTTAATGATTCTTGAAACATAGGTATCTATCATTTTTGCACTCGGGATTAAAAGTAGCGAAAAACCTTTGCAGGATCTTTGGAGGCAAAAGTTTGTATTCCAAGTTGTAATGCCGGATGAAATTTTTAAAAGTATTGTAAGTTATTCAGGAATAAACACTTCAACGTAAAAAATTGGAAAAAGTAAGTACTTATCATAGATGTCTCCAATAGCCATAAAAATCTATGGAGAACCACATGCGCATTTCGACTGTAATGCGGCCGTATTCCCCGAAAGTAGATTTTTTTTAAATACCATCACTGAATACGGCTGCATTATAGCCGAAAACTGCGCAAATGCTTTTTCATAACCTTGCTATGGCTAATGGAGATACCTTAGTTAAGAACTTACTTTTTATCACGTTTTCTTAAAACTAAAAACATGCTAATGTGAATACTCTGTATATCCGTCTGTCGACAATCAACTTTTTTGTTTTAAAAGATATTCTGATAATTCATTTTGAATTGGATAGCTCTTATAAATCTATGTTACAGCGATTGGACTTGCTGTTAGTTCACAAATTCTCCGCTAGATGGCTTCAAAATCAGAAACTTCAAAACCTTGGAATGGTATTGTAGTCAAACTATTGAAGCTAGAGGCGTGAAACTCTCACGGTTGCGAAAGTTTAGTAGGAATCTACATTCTAACGGTAAGAGTTACACCCTCTCCAAAGGGGGAGGCAAAGAGACGTGCTAAAATAATTTAAGAGGATGTTCTTCCACCTCTTGCTTTAGAAAAGGTATCTTACTAGTTGATATTGTAGTGCTTAGTCTTGAATTTGTTTTTAGTCATAAGACAAGCTCAATAGTTATCTAGTGAATAGTAAGTTATAGTAAATTAACCAATGAGAGATTTTTCAAAACTGAAATAATAATAATAGTATCAACTTTCCTTAGAACAATAATGGAAATGTAAAAACCCGGAACAACACAAATGGTGATATTAGAATTATCCTCGTAAAGTTTTCGCCTGCAAATACCGAGATGAACTCATCTACGTATTATTTTCAGTAAGGTAGCGAGCGATCGGAAGAATTCAAATACCTTTGCTTTCGTTTGTTTCAAAAGTCGTAAATTCTATATTGCGAGAAAATTCTTCCTGCCATAAGAAAATTTATATTGCTTATGCCCATTAACTATCACAAGGAATACATTTTCTTTACTTTTTATAGTACATAGTAAAAAGTTCATTTTATTGCTTCCGGCATGGTGGCAGCACTGAATGAGCAACATCATTCTAATATTTTATTTTATCAGTTATATTTGATGGCACTTTAAAATGACACCTTTTGCCATTATAAGTAAAAGTGTTCATAAGATCAAATTTCTAATTTTTTGAATGATTTAGAAACTCTCATCTGTGATCTTAGCGAGGAACATAAATGAATTCCATGAATATTAAATATAATGTAAATATATAGAACAGCTTAGTTTTTTATAATAAATAGTCTTTCTAGCGGTGTGGCATCCCAAATGCATAAAATAATTTAATTAAACGGACAAAAAGCCATGAGGCCTGGAAATTTTTCAAAGGTGTGCCAAAATCACTTAAATTTTTAACCAATGACATTCGGGCCTAATTAACCTTTGAAAAAGCCTCTTGGTATAACTATAAAAGTTTTGCTATTAGCATATGAGTCCGAAATAAAATGAGCTCATCCACATCGGCATGGTGGCTCCTTCTGGCGATCGTCTTTTCACTCATATGTCTAAGTCGCGCGTGCGCATTATTTTGGTCATTTACGTTAAGATACGCGTTTTCCTCAAAATGACCATTTCTAAGATCATGTGGGTATGCCGTATTTAAATTAGAGTTCTACCCACCGGTGGGTTTTGCGTCCGACGCGGTGAAAGCCTTCTAACCACGACGAGTCTTTTAAGAAAATAAATACTATTATGGTACATTAAAAAAAAAAGAACTTGAATAAGACGCCATTTCGCATCGCATCATAGGCGTAGCCAGATTTATCTCAAGGGTAATTCTGACTGGATGAGTAGCTAAAACTAGAGATGCACTCTGACCCGAGCAACGTATTAAACGGTTCAACAATCGCCTCCCCACATTTGCCAGGACTATGGCTGAGAGTACGGAGTGGATCAGACGACCGCGTGAATTGGTGCGAGATTTCGAGCGAAGTACATACATTACGGAAAGTGGTAACGATTGTGAGAGAAATAGAAACTCATTCATGTCTATGCGGGTATTGGTCCTAAAAACCTTCCACTTAGATGGATTCTATGGGTTTCGTGGTAGGTCAGGCACTTACTTAAAAAAATAATGAGGAAAATCTCCAGTCCTGTTAGAAACAGGAGATATTTTAAAATGCGCAGGAGCCTGAAACGGAGATTTATTCAACTGAATCTATAGGCAACTGCTTCTTATGTGAGTAGAAAAACCATACGGCGACCCACCCATGGGTTGATCCGCCCTACGTGGACACCATGGTCCAACCCACTGGTGGGAAGAGCCCGAGTGAACCAACTTTTTAAAAATCTGATGTGGTCACCACATGACTTTCTCCATATCTGTAATATTTCTAAAAATTCTAAATAGGTTAGATAATAATACATATTTTAAGAAACTGCGAGAAAATTTCAGACTTTACAAAGAAAAAAATAAACTCGAACCATAGCCTTCTGATATTGGATATAGCCACAAAGCTCCAACAATTAAGAATAGAAAAAGGAGCGTTAGTAAGACGTAACTAAGCGTCAATTTTTAACAATAGTCGTCGGCAGGTGACGTGGTGGTGGCAGTTAAAAATATAAGATGTCTCTTAAACAATGTATTATATGGGAAATAATTTCAAACAAAGGTTGTAGAAAATTAAATTTCTTACAACATTTATTCTAATACATTTTTACATTTATCAAATATTAAAGCAAATATTAAAAAATAACCGATAAGTGACGAGTAAACACCCACTTCCGGTTGACCGATTTTTACCAAAAACTAATCAGTTCTTGTGACTTTCATAAAAATCATAAATATAAAATTTATCATTGACCTGATTAATAGTTTTTGAGTTAGAGCACTCACAAAAAAGCTATCACATACACAGACATCATCGAGAAAATAGTCAAAACGTGTTCATGGGACCTCAAAACGTGTATTTCCGCTGAAATCTCGAAATCGATTTTTTTCATGAAAACAATACTTTTCCTTTTGTAAAAATGTTACATCTTCGGCATCATCGGACTGATATACATGCAATTACTTCTAAATTTGTGAGTACAACTGGAAGTAAATGAATTCTTATTTTTAAACGAGTTTGGGAAAAATTTTCGACCTCGGCGATAAAAAATAAATAAATACTTTTGCAAATCAAAACGGAATTTATACATACCGAAGCTCAGCTCTTCATATCGGCAGGATATTTACATTACAATCTGCGTCGATGAACGAGCCCCCCTTCTCCCCCTCCCACACAAAACCCGTCGCAGCGCCCATCCATTTTTTGGGCCGCACTTGTGATTTCCAGACGCTCCGTGAAACCGCACCTCTCTTTCAGACAAAAAAAAAACGTTTCCTCTCGCAACGACCCTTTTTCGAGGGCGCGATTTCCGACGGAAGAGAGAGAGAGAGGAGTAGGGGGAGGGGAGATCGGCGAAAGTGGAGGAGGAGGAAAAATATCTGCCAATACCGTTGTCCCTCAAAGTACTTCATCCCTTTCAACTCTATTATCTCCCGCAGCACATCCCCTCTCCTGCCAACCGTACTTTCTCTCAAAACACACGGCGATCCTCTTTCATCTCCGCCATTCCTCAAAACGCGTGACGCTTCGCTCCCATGCTGCCCTTGCCGCCTCCGCTTCCCCTCAACACATGTTCACCCCCCGGGTAGGGCGATTTAATACTTTCGCCCGAATGCCGACGACAGTTCGCGGCCTCCTCTCGATGAATTACTGGTATTTTTCCGTCTTCTTTTTGTTCGCCGATCTGCCTCGATCCGAGTATTTTATTTTCGTTCCATTTCCAGGTAAAAGTTCAGTTGAGCGCAATTAGGCAAGGAAAAAGGAAATACATACTGCTATGTACTTAGCGAACCTCTCTACCTCGCAATATCACCATGCTCCTGACCAGGGGCCGATCTAGGCGCATAGCTTAGGGGGAGCGATAAGAAAACAAATATATTTACTGACACCTTTTTATGGAAAATAATACCATCTCATTGTAATAAATGTATAGGTACAGCGTATATTATACACTACTTTGATATTTGCAAAATATTTCTAAAATATATAACAAATTAATTGAGATAATCTTATAATGAAGATTGATCATCTTCTTTAGAAGCGGTAATTTCCCTATTGCCTCCCCCCCCCCTCCCATTTGTGTCCTTCATTGGTCCCGGCACGAATTATATTGCAAAAACCTCTTTGTTTCGTAACCTCGGTATTATCGCAATCCTCCATATATCGTATTGGCAATGTGCCCCCGCGATACGAAATCATCCGCGTATGTCGAAATTATCAGCTTTAATTATTCCTAAAACTATTTTTAAACGGGTTTAAATAAGGTATTTCTCTAAGCGCCATCGCACTGTAAACGTGTACGGTAGACGGCTGGGCCGTTTTAAGTGACTCAATTGTCGTAATGTTATCCATTTAAAAATTAGCCTCCATTGAACGACAAACGCTACAATTTGGTCGTATTTAGCGCAACGTCGAAAGGGAAAAGCGGGTGCTCCCTACCATGCGGCTACGTTCCAGCCCCAAGTTATTCATTTATGGCAAGGGTGGTAAACCTTTCGTGCATGGTGGGCCGGATCACCAGTTGAGAATGCTCCGGCGAACCGCATGCTTTGGCTGGCCGCATCATAGTTTACACCGTTAAGTTACCTTGAGATTCTTAGGAATAATACGAGTGAATGACAATTCTAAATAAGGTTTTTGGGTTAAATTTTCAATATTAAAGGTTTCATTATCATAATCGCAATAAACTATGAATTTTAAATTTTGCTGATTGTGTTTTCATGATTACTTCGTGGGCTGCATATAACGCGCTCGGGGTTCTATACGGCCCGCCCACGAGCCCTAGATTCCCCACTCGTGATTTATAGCGTACGCCATGCCGTTGTTACGCAGCCTTATACTCCGAAAGTACATGACGAAACAATGAACTAGGTTTATTGTATCAAGTTTCAACTCTCTACCAGATCAATACACTTTATAAGGCTTGGGTCGTAATCACGATATAATCAGCAATAGTATCTAAAAGGGGAATTTCCACACGCGGTGGAAAATTAGGAGGAATGTCATTAACATAAAAGCTGAGGTTCAAGGGATACCAAATACGCTATAAAGTTTTTTGGGAGTAAGAATAAATATGACGCAAACCATCCAGTTTTACAAAACAAAATTAAAAACATTGTTTCTAAGGAATTCATAAGGCCACCCACCCACCCCGAAAAATATTTTTTTCGACAAAATTCCCCCTCGGAGCCGCCTCTTCGGACGCCCAGCGGCCCCCCCGAACGGACCCGCCCCACAAAATCGAGCTCCCCGCCCCCCGAAATCGCCCCACGAATTTTCGGAGGCCCGAAAAAAACCGAAATCGGCCCCCGACGCCCATCCCGCCCTCCCACGTCGACGGCCCGCTCCCTGCCCCGCCAAAAGAGCCCCTCCCCGCCCCCGTAGGCCCCGACCTCTCCCCGCACGAACCCCGACAAGTCGGCCCCGGCGCCCGACCAAGTCGACAAAAACTTAATATGCCGCTAGTAAAATTTAATCGTAAATTTTGTGATAATACACTTGCAGTGCAGTCAAAAATTTGGCAAGTGATTTTTTACTATTTCTATAAAATGTTATTATAATATAAAAATACTAGTGTATTTCCTGTCATATGACGGGTGACAGTTACTATATGGTTGAAAACCCCATGGTTAGACTGGTAATCCTACTGAAACCATACATCTTAAGTAATCGTAACTCATTATTTTGGATAATCACAAAATTAGTTTATTTTTCTAGTGTAATTGCCCGTTGATATTGAACGGGAAACTCAGAAATTAATAATAACAACTGTAATTATTGAGTAAGAACCGGTATAAAATTGGCCAAAATAGAGATTCGGGAGAATTTATATCTCATTCTTGTTTCCTCAAATGATGAGCCCCTTGTCAAAAAACAAGTAATAATGATAAATAAATAATAATATTCCCTCCCTCTCGCCGTCCCTCTCTTCCTCCCTCTCTCTGCCTCTCTTTTCTCCCACCTCCCCCCTCTCTCATTCCCTTCTGTCCCAATCTATAGTTCTCCCTCTTTAGTATCTATTTCCTCCCGTCCTTATCTAATTCTATACCTCCCTTACTCTCTATGTACCTTCCATTCTATATCCCTTCCTTCCTATCTCTCTTCCCACATCCCCTTCTCTCTTGCTCTATATCTATATAGTAGTTTAGATAAGCAAAAGAATTCAAGTTAAATGTCAGTCCCATTAGGATTACGTAATTTCGAGAAAATTCCTGAGATAATTTAAGGCAATCTATGCACTCGTATATATTACACGTATGCGAGTTGAGGCACTAATTTATTCTCAAAGTTTAATAACGACGTGGTTGGCAAGGCAACATACCGCTTAAAAGCCGATATTTTCCCAAAATATGTGATTAAATGTTTAATATGAGAGATTTCGAACGGTAGGCGGAAAAAGATGATCAGAATAAGAAACTTCATTAAGTTTCCTAAAACATAGTCAAATTTTAAGATCGTACGACAATTCTTTTTGATTGGAATATCCAAAAGCCTGCACTTTAAAAAATCGCTTTTTACATGTTATCTTACGCGAAATGGAAATCGTCTCCCTGGAGTCGGACCCGGATCTTTTTTCGTATTTGTTTTCGTAATTTAATTTTTATATCTGAATCAAACACTCCTGCGAAATTTCAAACTTATACCTAATCGGAAAGTTTGTTAAAAACGCGTTAAAAAGTGTTGTTCATGACGTCAGCGTTATACACAAACAAACCTATCTAGGCTTTTATTATACATACTAGCGTAATTTCCCGTCAAATATGACGGGTATGCGTGAATTAAGTAATAAGTAGCAATAAAATTAATATAAAATGTTAATGAAACTAACTTTTATATGCTCTAAAAAGTAATCAATGGATATAAAATTCACATAATTGAGCGTTCCAGAGAGTAGAAATTGGTTTGGGCTAATAGAAATTTTATGACATAGAAATATATTACGCTATAGAATTCTTATATGCCCAAAATTATTTTTAATTTATGGAACATTTAATTTGGTCTCTCACTCTCTCTCTCTCCCTTTTCTTTCTTCCTCTCTCTCCTTCTCTCTCTCTCCCTCTTTCGTATCTAAACATCATAAAATTATTGCAAATATATTTGATTTCGTTATGAAAAATCAGTAAAATTTGCTATGATCTGGTTTAGCTTTCATGCGCAATCAAATCAGTGTTTTTGAAAGTTATCTTTGTTATATTGTTTAAAAATTATCAGTGAGACCAAATTCTTATCTAAATATTTGCTGAAGATAAGAGTAAAATTGAAATAATAAGATATAATGTATGAAGAATCTGTAGAAATTTACTTGAAATATTTGAGCAAATTATAAATTATTTAAAACATATAGAATTTAACTTGATAATTGAATTGCTTTACTCTTACGCGTAAAAACAGGATAAAATGTTAATGAACAGTCAATTTCCAACAAAGGAAAAATGTGTAGTAACTTAATGTGAACTAAATGCTTACATAAACTGCAATGTGTTTTAACTACATTTTAAGACCGCAATTTTCTTTTAACTATTGTAATTTTGAAATTTTTTCAGAAAATTGGCTTTATTTAAAGAAATTTAAGTAAAATTCATAGAATGTTATTTTTCAATCTTAGAAATTCGGTTCGAAATATTTTCTGTATTATCATTTAAAGAAATCCATTGAAAATAACGTTATATTTAGTTTCATGAAATCTCACCATTTGTAAATGGCGCGTGATTCGATCGTATACAATGTTTTATAATGAATTATAATTCATTATTGATATTTTTGTGTTGCAGCTCCTTTTAATTCTATGGAAATGCTATATCCTCCTCTTCCTTTTTCTCAATTTCTGGTCATTTCCATTCCCTTTTCCTTCCACCATCTAAATATTTAATAGATTCAGAATATGTGTTATGCCATTGCATAAAATCCTGATCCGTATTAAAGCGCTAAAATGGTGCTATTATTAAGCATTAATATGAGACCAAGAATATGATTCAACCCTCTGGAACATTCTATAATGTGAATCAGTGGCGTAGCGGAATCATTCTGCCCCTCCCCCCCCCCCTCCTCGAAGGATCTCCGCCTGGCCCCCCTCCACCCCCCCCCCCTCGACACACTCTAAAGATCGATTTACACCTCACCGTATCATATCATTTCCGTCCATGCTTTCTGGCACGAGTTAGTGAGTCCCTTATTTTATTATTCCCTTCAAATCCAGATTTTGCTGAAAATGCTAAGCAAAAATTTTAAGCGAAATCATTTGTTTTGTTCTGTTACATACACTATAAATAGCAACGATTCGAATTTTAACACAACGCACGATTGCAAATTCACCGAAAGTACTTTCCCGGGTTCTACACACATCGCCGGCTCGATGGAAATACTACCGTCAGTGCCAGTAACATGACCGTGAAACTTGAAAAATAGCCAACAAAAACTTTCCGACGATATCTGAAAATACAGTATGTCATCGGACGCCAAGGCGCCGAATGTGTAAATGCATTGGAGATACATTGGATAATAATAGTCTCAATGCATAAAACTAGGCAAATTAACATAGTTACATTTTTTGTGGCAATTCTTTCTTACAAGGCTTATTATATTAAAATATTTCAGCATTAAAATAGAAATGCATCATTTTTCATTCTCGTGAGATGAAAACCTGAACCACTAGGCCACTATTGCAGTTAAAAAAGAAATTTAATTTTCTGAAATGCTTGACACATCCAAGTCTAAATCCAAAGGAAAAAGTAATTTCAACTTCCACATGCGTAATAGAAAATATCAATCCTAGAGCGATCTCTTATGTAATAGATCGATAAATATTCCTACCTTAGTTTAATCGTTCTCTTCGTCTTGCGTTGACGTCGGCAAATTTTTCTATGACGTCATCTTGGATGCTCGTTCATTCTCAATGCTCAAAATTGCCAGACTGCTTAGTCTTGCCTGACTCATAGAATTCCGTAAATAGGTTTTTATTAATTTAAACTTGGAGAATGATCTCTCAGCATTCGCAGTGGTGACTGGCAATGTCAAAAAGAGCATGAAGGAGGTACACACATCTGGAAGACTGGATGGTATCGCAGTGTTCTCTACTGTTAGCAGATTAGCAAGGTCTCTAACACTACTTTGTTTTTGTATAGCCAAGCTCAGTGCCATTCTAAAAACTGCATCTGTTCTGGGAACTGAGGGGAAAGATCATCGGGGTAGACAGACCATAATACCTTTGCATTCTTGTGTAATTCCTCATCAGAGATGTTAGCCAGTATTTTAGGACATAATATTTTAAATCTACTCGATATATCTTTCATTCACTTAAATCTAATCTGGATTTGACTAATTACAATGTATAATGCTACATATAAAACAGATACTTTGAAGTAAAACTCTGTATTAATTAATGATTCAACTTCACACGCAGCAATGCTATCTTTACGGCGTGATCTATTTTCAATAAAACGTGGTTCTATGCCCCAAATTTCAGCTAGCATTTTCAACTGATGATTTAGCTTCCTCAAACTGCCCTCTTTAAGAAACTACCTCATGTTATGCGTTCTCTAGAAGCTCGGTGCTTTTCATAAGACCCGCATCATTTGATTGCAGCAACTGAGATCATCATCATCATAGGTAGTCTGTCCGTAGACAGGTCCGTGATTATTCTTGGTTAAACCTGGTTCTCCATATACTCCTATTTTCCGCTGTCCTCTTTATATCTTGATAACTCTCTTTCCCCTTCAAATCGTCTATCAGCTGAAACCTTTTCCTACCTCTTTCCCTTTTCCCATCTAGTTTTCCTTCTAACACGTCTTTAATCATACTCTCTCTCCTCAGGTAATGTCCAACCCAGTTAGCCTTCCTCTTTCTGATAGTCTGTATAATCATTCGCTTCTCTCCTATTCTTCGTAGCACTTCATCGTTTTTCATCCTATCTGTCCATTTTATCTTCAGCATTCTCCTCCAAGTCCACATTTCAAAGCTTTCCAACTGAGATACAGAATTGATAATTTCTAAAACTTTGCTGTGAAGAACTAACAGAAACACAAATATAATCTTTTCCAGTTTAATTTTGAGATTTTCTGATTATTCGCGCTGATCTTTCTTTACGGATGTCAAGATTATTTTAGAGAGGCATTTCAAAACGTCCGCGAAACGATATCTGAGCGCTAATAAAGCATCGTGGTGCAATGACCAACGCGTGGGAGAAAGTTTTTTATAAGTTTGTTTTTGTCTGCTACTCTGCTGAAACGAAGTAAGCATTTCCCAACGTTTAATGCTATTGCCGAAAAAAGCGTAAAACTTTTCAATGATAGTGTAACATTTTTTGGTTTCCGGTTCAAGTTATGAGCTGCACAATGAATGTAACAAGCAGTTGGCGTTTTTCTCTAATTCGTTGCTGAACACCATTATAAAATCTACTCATATTTCGGTCAACATAATATCCAAAACCTCGACATTTAGTCAGACTAAGACCACTTTGTTAAATCGTATATACAATTTCACTTTCTAATCCAGAGGCAGACTGTACTTTTACTTCATGAAAACCTAAAAATGATTCCCAAACTTTTACTTCTCTGGCTCTGTTGTTGTCATCAACTACAAGAATTATATATCTGAATATTTTACTTAACTGATCGGTTTTAGAGATATCTTGAGTCGTATCCATTATCACGGAATAAAAAGAAGCTGCTTTAATTTCGTTCAGTATTTTGTTGTGTACCTCCTGTGAGAGTAATTCAATCATTTCATTTTGAATAGAAGGGCTAAGGTATGTCACGCTACAGTCATATTTTTGCAAGAGTTGTTGTAATACGGGATCATATTTCGATAAAAGCTGAATGATAGACAAAAAATTTTCGCTTCCTACTTGACCTATTTTTCTCTGTCCCCTAAAAGCGCTACCGCACATTGCAAGGGTGAATGTTACATAACTACACGACGAAGTTCTTCCAAATGCTGATTATTTTTTCAAGTTCGATATCTAATCCGAAAATAATATCTTTCCCTTTTCGCCAAATTTCGTAGGTAACACAAGCATGTAAATGTACTGCTGCAATTTTATGCTCTTTAATTTTTTTTAAGTCCTTTCCAGTTCCTTATGCCTTTACACCACGCTGAATTAAAGCCCTTTGTATTTCTATCAGAAAAAAGCCAACACGGTTCATAGTATGCAATTTTGGAGAATAACACAACCAAACTCGCGGTATTTTTTGCCCTGTGCGGTATTTTTTGCCCTGTATGAGTCGTTTCATAATAATAATCTACACTAAAATCGTCTTTCGGAAAAGGCCCGTTCGATTTACAAGATCCATACCTCAAAATCATTTTTTTAATTTTGGGAGAATCAATAATTTCAGAAAAATTTCCTCGATAAGAAGGATACTGGCAAATCGATTTATCTAAAGAACATTCCGGCTCTGAAAATTCTTCACTTTCTAACACTAAATCCTTTTCACGGGTAACAATACTAGAACCCTATAATTAAACTAGGTACATCACCACACTGTACATTACCCACATCCTTGCATCTCTCTTCAGTATCACTAAGATGTTTTTCTCCCGAAGACAAGCTGGAACTCTTCCCTGGCGAGCTGGGTATTTCTTGAAAAAAACTTGTCAATATTTCGCACTCTTTTGAAGGCAACGTTCACCTTCTCGTTTTAATTTACGCTTTTATAGACTTCAAGTATGTTTTCTTTATTATACCTCTTAATATCTCTTTTCCTTCGTCTTCATTGGCCGTAAAGCCCCGGCCTCCACGCCATGCGGGGGCTGCGGGGGTGTACGCTACGCCACTGATGTGAATTATATACTTTTTAATTTTCGGTCCACATAAAATGTTTCATTAAATCAAAATTTATTAGTTTTATTCGAAGGAAGTGCAATATATCTCCCCTTCTCAAAATAATGCCACAAACGAACAGTTATTTCTAAATAGCTCATTATATAAATTTCTGCCAAAATTCAATTTTCTATCTACATACTTTATCGAGTTATTCGCGTTTTAATAACTTTACACTCAGACCAACTGACTGAAGAATTGACCTTTTATTATTATTTTTGTGATTCTTTTCAAGTTTCCCAAACCGTCCTCAAGTCCTCCAAACTTCTACCTAACTCCCGTAACCTATCGCGCAATCCTTCACTCGATGCATTTCTTACTCGCTCGGTTTGTTTATTAAAACGTCCAGCACATTCCTCAGATTTTTATACTATTTCTATATCATTAATATTGAATTTAGCTCATTACGACTATTTTTAATATTTTTTAAATTGTACTTCAGCTCATGTGGTGGAGGATGGGAGGGAGGGAGAATGGGAGGGAGGGAGAATGGGAGGGAGGGAGGATGGGAGGGAGGGAGGGTGGGAGGATTGGAGAGAGGAGGGTGGGAGAGAGGAAGAGAGAAAAGGAGAACGGTAAGTTCCTTAAATTGAATCCACGCATACCCGTCATATTTGAGGGGCAATTACGCTGGTTATTAATACTTGAGTAATTTTCCGTCAAATATGATGGTATGCGTGGATTATGTATTAAATTTAAGTCACTTCCCTTTCTTCCTCTCTCTCCTCCTCTCCTTTGAAAAAATAGACTCCCTAGTCTCAATCTCGTCCTTATAAAGAACATCATCTATAAATCTCTCCCTCCTTCTCTGTCTTCCTCTCTCTCCCTTTATCTCTTTGTTCCTCACTATCTCTCCCTCTCTCTTCTTCTCTGGAAAAATAGACTTCCTAGTCTCAATCTCACCCTAATAAAGACAATTATCTATCTATCTATCTCTCCTTCCCTCTCCTTCTCTAGGGAAAAGTAGACTTCCTAGTCTCAATCTCGCCCTAATAAGGAACATTATCTATACACGATATATCTCCCTCTCCCTCCTTCTCGGTCTAACAAAGTTAGAGGAATATCATATTCGGGATTATCTCACCGTATTTTTGTATTTTTGAAGTTTACCAAAGAACAAGTTTAATAAAAGTCTAATATAAGCTTATGGAGTAGAAATTTTAAGCTTTTTCTCTGGTAATATAAAATTATCGGGTCGAGTGCTGTGAGCCAAACAAGTCATTCTCACCGCGTATTTTCTCACGAGTGAACATTTGCTGTCCTGGTGATGTGATCCACTTGTGAAATTTTATATCGTTTCATTAAAAGCATCAAATATAAAAATTAAAATATATTCCACGACCGATAGATGTATGCCGAGAAATTTTTTATCACGATTTTTTCAAGAACTATGCATTCCACCAAAACACATCAAAATGTAAATGTTTATTTTATTGTTTTTCGATTTCTGAAAAAAATTACTTTCTTGGGTGAACATTTTAAGAGTTGATGCAAAAAGTTTTTGTTCCGTGTTTTGTTTTTGTGATCGAATGATTTGATCCAAATAAATAATTTTCGACTTCTACATTTACATTAATCCTGATTACCAAATTTCGCCGCAATAGTAGTTTATAGTAGTAGTTTATAATCGCAAATCTGAGGCGTTAACCGATAATGAAAAATAATTTTATTTTATCGTATATAAACTTATCTCTAAATAATGAGCGTAGAAATCCGATCACGCTCGACTAATATGAACTATGTATGTTATGACTGACTGTTATGCTGTTTTTAACAAACTTTGCGAGTCGGTAGAAGATTGAAATTTAGAAGGAATAATTTATTCTTATAGCAAAAGCCATTTACGAAATAAACTCCAAAAAGAACCCGGGTTCGACTCCAGTGGATAATTTTTGTTTCTCATAAGATAACACATAAAAATCGATTTTATGACTTACAGAACTTTACTCTTTTGCCAATTAAAATTAGAAATAATTGATCTAAGATCTTCGGGCGTAAATCGTTTTCAAGAAAAATAAATAACGGTACTTATTCTTATCGTCACATTTTGTCTACGATTCGAAATCGCTCAAGTAATACGTTTAAATCATATTTATTGGAAAATTTTAAGCTTCTTAATGATATGTTGCCTTGTCGACCGTGTCATTGTTATACCTCGAGATTTTATTGTCATCTCAATCCTTACTATCATTATATATCGACGACTCTTACAGAGGAGGAGGATATAACATACTAGTAGTTGGTGCTTGCATACTGCAAGCATTTCATTTCACCTTGAAAAAACATTCATTTTTCAGACAGACATATCATCATTACAAATATTCTTTCAATTGTAAATATTTCACCTCCGCAGCGTTTTCCGTTTTTCACACATGTTAAATTAATAGTTTAAACAATCCCCAAATGTTGCAATTTAAAAAATTTTAACCTTTTTTCATTATAAGGTACTTATGCTACACTTTTTAGCAAAATTTTAAAGTTGTAGCACTTCAATAAGTAAAATAATATTTTTCTAATTGTTTCAATTTAAATTATTTTTAACGGCCGCCGAAAATCATATATGGTAAAATTGAAATGTTTATTTGTGCAAGTTTACTACTCTGTAAATAATTTGAAAATTTCAGCTTCCTAGCTCATCCCGTAGTACCTAAACAGTTATCCATTTGTTTAAATTTTAAGAATTTTTAACTGCCAAACAAATAAAAATATCAAAATTTGTATAATCCCTATTTCGTTTTTTTAAGAATTCTACTTATAAAAAAATTTTAACTCCGTAGCACATGCGGAAATACATAAACCATGAAAATTTGTTTAAACAATTGCGAATTTTTAGCGGCCGCATTGTTGCACTTTTTCAAGATTTTCGTTTTTTCTAGTCGGTTTTGCACAAAATCATACCTTTGAAAAAAATTTCGAATCTCCAGCACATCTGGAAGTGCCTAAACATTAGTATCCTCCTGTTATATGTATGTTATATCCTCCTCCTCTGTAAGAGTCGTCGATATATAATCGTCCTTTATAAACACTGTCTTCCCCAATATGTGCTCTATCCAATTTGCTTTTCTTTTCCTGATTGTTTTATTAGCATCCTTTCTTCTCCCACCATTTCTAATACTTCTTCGTTTCTCTTCCTCTCTGTCCATTTCGCTTTCATCACCCTCCTCACTCCACGTAAAATGCAAAGGTATTCCAAAATAGTTAGGACTCAAATATAAATGAATTAACATTCTAATGAAATTAAAAAGAAATATAAAATTAGCCTGCGACGCCTGTATGTACGACAGAAAGTTTTTCTTGCATGGAAGATAACTTTCCTTGCCTTTTATTTCACTTTCACCATTTTTCACGAGTTCCATACACGTTTTAGCGAAATTACTCGCGCTTCGCTTATTTTTACCTCGAAGAAAAAACACGTTCTCATTATAAAATAAAGAATTTCGCTCAAATTAATTCCAGATTTTTTTTAACTCGCATTTTTTTCTGAAAGTGAGGTTCCCCCTTTTCATCTCCTGCAGTGGAATACAAAAAATAATAAAAACTACAACAAAAAAGCGAATTCTTGTGTGCTTTGGCCCCTCCCCCTAGGCACGGATCGTAATCAATTTTTTTCATATTTTCCGACAAAACTTTCACTTCCTCTTCGCCGTCGGAGTACGAGACCATAAACGGGCGCAACGCACGGCACCCTGGGGGGCATCAAAATGATTCGGTTTAATCCGGATAACTCTCTCGCGCGAGGGTAAAAATAAAGGTGGGCTGTGACGGTAACACCTCACCCGCTTAGGGGGAAAAAATCAGACTCCCCGTACTTTATGCGAATAAATATATACGGCGCACGATGTAACGATAAGGACGGAGCCGCGAGGAGTGCACCTATCGGGTAAAAAAAAGAAAAGAAAATTTAAAAAAACATCCCCGGGCACGCCGTGAAAGGCAAAGGGTTCGGCGCGACCGGGCCTAGTATATTGGACAGATATTGCTCAGCGCGGATGATGCGGAGGTATATTGGCGAGCGTGACTTTGAGACCCCGCACCACATCTGGGGATTAACGGAATCCGAGAGGTACGTCGAGGGAGTTATCGGGTTGGCAAGAGGCAGCAACGCGTACCCCGAGGGGGGGGGAGAGAGATGAGGAGAGGGGATGTGTAGACCGAGAGGGAAGGGTTGGGAAAGATATAGTCGGTCACGACCCATCCGGGCAGAAAGAGAGAGGCCCGCCATCCCCACCATCCCCCTACCCCGCAAAACAAGGGGAATTCCGACGTTCTCTCACGTCCTGTCTCACCTCCCAATCCCCACTTTCCCTTCCTCGAAAGCTTCTTGGCAAGAATCCTGATCACGGGTACGAGAGGGAAGATACTATTCGATGGCATGCGGGGAATATTGTCCGTGTAGGTTTAAAACGGGAACATTTTGGACTAAGGGGGACATTTTGCCTTCGGGTGAACGTCTGTGTGAGGAGATTCCGCCGAGCTTGGTGTTTTTTTAATAAGTAAGGCGTACGTGTGAAAGCGAAACAAATGAATTAGGTTGTTTCAGAGGAATACCACAGGCGGCGCGCATGGGGAAGATCGAAAAAATTCATTGCTTACATTAAAGACGTGAAAGGAGTTCCCGTTAGAAAGAGGCTAATTGAGTACTGAAAGTGTATTTTTTTATAATATCCTACGAATATTTGCTGAAACACGTAATGAAAATTTTCAAAGCATTCCGTGTTTTTTTACCTATACGTTTATACATGTTAGAGGCTATGATTTTCTTCAGAAAATATATCCTTATCAAGTACAAGATAATTCTCTACGATAAATTTAACGGGAAGTCACCTTTCTTCCTAAAATTTTTAAACTGACCAGCTATTCATTGCACTACCTCTTAGATACCATTGCGCGTACGCAAGAGGGAATCAGCAGGTCGTAAAAAAAAGATAATTCTCGGATGGATTATAATAATTCTCGGATGGATTATAATAATTAGGAAGTCACTTTTCTTCCTCAACTTTTGAAACTGACTAGCTACTCATTGCACTACCTCTTAGATACCCATTGCGCGTAGGTAAGAGGGAATCAGCAGGTCGTTAAAAAAAGATAATTCAGTATTATCAGTATTCCTGTTCAGCAAATAGTAAATTAGAGAACACGCCTTCCGGCTAAAAAGAAATTTAATATTATAGACAGTTAAAAATAAAATGAGTACATATCTCAAGTATCTCTAGTAGCTATAATAAGATAATTAGTTATTCGAAAAAGTACTTATCTTGGGTATATTCAATAGCCTCAACAAGGTTATGAAAAATTAGATACGCATTTTGGCTACAATGCAGCCGTCTTCAGTGGTAATTCAACGAACGTTGATTCTAAAAGAGGAAAGACTTCTTTTAGAGTCACACCTTGTGGCTAATTGAGATACCTGAGATGAGAGCTTGGTTCAATTTTTTTTATTTTTAGGTTTACTTAAGTTTATTCTGCCATTAGACGAGCTCTATAACTCTATGATGAAGGTTATGAATACATTTCGGTTTACACTGAGCCGTCATCAGCGGTATTCACCAATAGTAAGAATCTGACTGGTACTAGAGATGCGCACATGGTTTCTATTAGTAACCTTGTCGCGGCTATTGGAAATACCTGAGATAAGTACTTATTTTTCAATTTCTGTATTTTTAATTACCCTAAATTCCCAAGTATAACGCGCGCGTTATACAAGGTTTTTTTGTCAAATTTTCGGAATTATTTAGTGCGCGTTATACATAAGACGTACTAGTGCGCGTTATGCATAAGAAGTACAGCTTTATAAAATAAAACGCCTTAAAGCGTTCAAATACTAACTTCGTGAAATCACTAAATGGCTGAAATCTTTCGAAACTTCTTTCTTTTTGTTCTGTTGATAAAAAAAAATTTCTGGCATAAATTACCATGCATTTCAATCATTACAGATACAAAATCGAATTTCAGTTACCTAATTATTAGTTAGTTAGTTGGGGAAGGGCGCTAAAAGTGTAGCATTCTTTAAAAAAAACGCTAAGCTCAACGATCCCATGTTCTGCGGGTGTCCTGCGCGTAATACACAAGTGCGCGTTATACTAGAAATTTTGGAGATATGCGGAAAACAGCCGAAGGTTGGCCTGCGCGTTATGCATGAGTGCGCGTTATACTTGGGAATTTAGGGTACTTGTATTTTGAAGTAATAGCTGAAGTAACTTACAATCTCGTCACTGTACAGGCTTCTTAGGTATATTTCTGGTTTTACTGAATACTCGTCCAATTCCGTTAATCTACACTGACTCTTTTTAAAAAAATAGTTATTGTTTACCAACGTGGTATTTTCTTGAAATAATGTTGCATGGATTCGTAATAAGAAACCTCATGAAATCTCTAAATAAGGATAGGCCGAAAAAAATCTGAATTAACCGGCTTAGAATATAAAGTAAAAACTGACAATTCGAACTTCGAGGGAAGGCGGCTGAGTAAATCGTTTGCACATTTATGTTCAAAGTACAGAAACCGCAAGATATAGTAATAAATTTTTACGTATAATAATACGGGAAGAAATATTTTACTTCAAATCGTCGAAAAGAATAACACCTATAAAATTTTGAGCTATCGGAGAAAGAAGGAATTTGGCCGAGATAATGAATTTGCTTGAAATTAATGAATAGTCGAGTCATAGAGCATCGATACTCAATCAAGTCCAGCACAATGGTGTCAATGCTGCCACCAGAAACGCATTATAAAAATGTATAGGAATAGTCTTGGTAATTTCTTCTTCTTCGGGGTTCGATTTTAGTTCATACTTAAGTCATACAGACGCAAACTGTGTGACTCCCCTCCACATATTAGTGACACACCTCAATGGTGAATCTAAACAGTGATTTATAGCCTCTTCCTTTCCTAAATGTCAACCATTTTCTAAAATAGCTGCTTAACATTTTATCTGTTGAAAGAAAAACAAATTATTTTCTAGTACCGGTACTCTCGTTATGTCAGTGACTAACAGGCATTGCCTTCCGCACATTTTTCAAAGAAAAAAGCATTTTATCAGTCGCGATGATAAGTATTTTCGATCGGAGATGATTTAAAATCTACCGCTAATTCCCATATTTCGTACCAAATTCCACCGCTCGCCTGTGAACGTAAATATTTATCTCGGAGACCGTTTTTGGTCTAAATGAAAATTCATTAAGAGAAACGTCAAAAATACAAGTTTTTACAGCGCAAAACTTAAATCAGAAGTAGGTACCGTTTCTCTTTTTTCCGCCAACCAAATTCGTCAAGCCCCCTTCGGCAACGTTAACGAAAAACATGAGGATGCGAACGTCTCTTTTCCTCTGCGTTCGTCGAATCTAATTTTTTTTCGCCGACTGACAGAAGAGGGCCCCGATTGCTCTTTTGAAAACGCCATTACGGCGAAATGGCCGCCGGCATGTTGCCAGTGGGACAGTACGTGGACAAAAAAGACAATGCAGGACCGAAACGAAGAGACTACAATCCGTTATTAGAGCGCAACCCCGAAGCAGGTCGCTATGTTGCATTCCCTAATTAATCCTTCGGAACGCTACGAAATTGAACGCATTAAGGAGGAGATGAGGAAGAAGATGGGGACCGCGGTGAAAAAGTATAATTGGAAGAGAAAAAGTTGATTCCTATGGAGAAAGAAGTTTTCGGAACAGAACGAATTCCAGAAAAATAATATCGAATTGAGTGATCAATCGTTTAGTTAATTGTCTCTTTACAACGTTTCATTGTTGAACGACGCAAGAGGTTTTCCGAGATGTCATGAGCTGCTAAATTTTGCATGTATTCCATAAATATGTAATGATTATGTAAAAATACAACCAGAATAGTATAACACTGTTTTTTTAATAAAAATTATTTTTTCTTAATAAATTATTTTTGATTCTTATAGAGCTTGTAATGCTAAATCCGAATCTGTGCTCAAAAATTTTCTGTCGGACACAGATCAGGAGTTATATCATTTCAAATTTTCGAACAGTTTGCTATGTATACTCTAGATATTGTAACATGTAAATTCACATTTCTATAGAAACAAACATCAAATTTGTTGACTTTACAGATATTTTTCAAATAAGCAAACATATTACCTACACTACATAGTAAAAGTATACATAAATATATGTAAATTTAAAATAAAAAATACAAAAATTCAGCATGATAGAATGAAACTTAATATACACAATACACACTATTGCTTTCTTTTATATACTTCTTTGGAATCTCTTTCAAGAGTCCTGCAGTAGTCGGCCAGCATCGAGGGCATCTACTTTCCTTCGTATCTTTTTTCAATCGTTGCTATGTCTTTGTGAAATCTTTCACCATGCTCGTCGGATAAGTCACTGCAACTTTCTGGAAAATAGTCTAGATGTGAATGCATAAAATGGACTTTGAGGGACATATTGCAACCTTGAGCTTTATATGCATTCAACATCTGGTCTACAATTTCTTTGTAGTCGGCGGATCGGTTTCTCCCCAAAACATTTTCCACCACATTCTTGAATCCCTGTCATGCAGATCTTTCTTTCTCTGTAAGGCTTTCATCGAATTTAGTGTCGCGCATCAGTTTTCTGATTTGGCGGCCCACAAATGCACCTTCTTTGATCTTTAATGTTGTGAGTTGTATACGATGTAAATATGACAATCCTTCTCCGCTCTTGTCCATTGCTTTTACAAACTGTTTTATAAGGCTCAGTTTAATATGCAAAGGTGGAAGAATTACGTCTTTTGGTGCAACAAGGCTTTCCCGTTCGACATGTTTTGTCCGACAGTTAACCTTCTTTTCTCACATAATGATATTGTCTGGCACGACTATCCCACTCACAAAGAAAGCAGCAGTATTTCGTATAGCCTTTTTGCATTCCCAATATCATGGCGATGATTTTTAAGTCTCCGCAGATCACCCACCTATGCTCGGCGTAGTTAATCGACGCCAGCATATGTTCCAATATCTCATATGACTCTCTTGCAAGACTATCATAACCAACAGGAACAGAAGACATGTTATTCCCATTATGAAGCAAAACGACTTTCAAACTAGTTTTCGAAGCATCTATAAAAAGCCTACAGTCCTGTGCTTCGTATCTGCGACTTAAAGTAGTTGTTAAACCACTAACATCATTACAAAATGTTATAGTATCATCGTGTGTAAAGAACTCAACATAATCACATTCTCTGTTTCTGTAAATGGTTGCATTGGTGTTGGATTGCAGAAGATTCCATCCCTGAAACCTGGAACCCAAGAGTTCCGCTTTCATTTTATTTAAACCTAGGTCGCGAACTAAATCGTTTAGGTCAGCCTGTGTTATAAAATGAGAAGATAAATGTCCTGCTGTTTGAAATAGAGGATCTTTTTTTCACTCGTTGATTGAGGTTCCTGAGTTTCTTCTTCTTCCTCTTCTGGTTCTTCATTTGAAGGTCTTGTTGGCAATGGAATAATTTCGCTGTGGTGCAGGCCTAATTGCAGAAGGCAAGTTTGGGTAAACAATATGACCCTTAGATTTTCTCGTTGTGAAGCCCTGTGAACAATCGCTAAACAGAAGTAGCAATCTGTAATGTGATCTTTTAGCTCTCGCAATACCATGGGCACTCTAAAACGACATTGACTGGTATGCACCTTTCCACCAGTTTATTAGCTTTACATAATAAGTCGCAAAGCAAAAAAGAGGTGCACATTTTTTGTCTTGGTCCCCTATTTCACATCCGAAGTAATGCTTATAAGCCTTCTTGATGATAGATGTAATTTTTTCCTGTGCCTCTCAAAAGTATACTCGCCACAAATGTAGCAAAAGTTGTCCAGTTTGTTGCGGCACTTACGAGATGATATTGCCTATAAAAATAATAGAATACTTAAGTATTGCTGAGAATATGCAGCATTTTTTATTCGAAATGCAAGCATAGAAATTGGGAAGTAGGTATTAAAAAGTAATATCAATCAACTATACTTACTGAGAAAAGTATTTAAACTGCAAAATACTTCAGCAACCTGTAATAATAGAATGTGATAACTTTCAAAGAATGCACAACAACGAGACAAGCACTATAGAAATAATGAAACAGCACGTGTTTACTACTGCACTGCTACTGCAGATGGCGCATGAATCATCTGTGTGCATTAGCAGTATAGCCAACAGTTCCCCCAGCTAAATTTCCTCCATTGCAAATTTACAACTCAGGTAAATTTTTGGTAATTATAAAATGCAGTATAACTAAAAAAAACATGCCTGGCAGCACAATTCTGATTTCAGATTTGGATTCAGAGCCACCAAATCTTTCAGAAACTAGCATTTTTACCACTGGAAAAATACCCTTGTAAAACAGTGTAATTATATTATAATATTATTAATAACGTATGATAACATTTACGCCATCTCTCGAAGGCTAGATACAAATAAGATTTTCAAAGAAGTTCCAAAATTGCATGAATTCAATCATTAGTTTGATTATTTTTTTGGAAACACATTACAGGTTCTTAAAAACCAGAAATCGTTTCTATGATTAGCCAAAGATGGGGACTATTATCTCTAACTAATAATTCGCTCATCGGCAGGCTCAGGATAATTTTTTCAGTTTGTATCAGCAATTCTGCATTACCAGCATTCCAATCATGAAAATTGAATATAAAAAATTGCATAATGACGTTTGGTACATATGAAATATATCCGATAATTCCAAAAGCTCACATTCACCTGGATGATTACTATGAAAAGAAAATCGGAAAAACGGAGTTTCATGAAGGACAAAAAAGTATATGGCTTGAGATATCAAACTTTTGCAGTGAAATTAGTCGAAAACTTCCCAAAGCGGATACTAAACACCGCTGATGAACCTATTTATTTCCATTAACAACAGTTTTGCTATGGGACGAAGACGGTGCTCTGCGATATTCTTTACTCAACTATAAATGAAATGGAAGCTAAATGATAGGAGTTAAAGTTTTTTATGACAATATTTCAGTAACGTTTCCGCAGATCCCACTGCTTTTAATCGGTAATTTTAAATCTCTCCTTAAGACAATATTGTTTTGGTGCTTTGATATTTATCATTTTTACACATTTGACCATTCATTTCTGCACTTTGAACAGGACTGCACGTTTTTCACTCGAAAGGAAATATTAAGGTGAGTAAAAATGAACGATAACACTAAATTTAAGAATGCTCATTTGATCAAGAGAAATGTCATTTACAGTATCTATTGATAAATATTATAAAGATAGTGTTTCGTTTAAAAATACAAATGGAAAACCGTCGTCCACCCTAACTTCCGTAAGCTTAAATATTTTAATTTGCAGAGTACACAAAAGATTTAGAGAGGTGAGTCCTGAATTGGTGCCTAAAACGATGACCGGCAACGAAGCTATCACCATCAAGGTACCACGCGAAAAAATGGAAACACTGCAAGAGCTTCGGGTAAGACATTGACATCTATATTTTATTGTAGAATTAAAAATAACATTTATAAATACAGATTAAATATAATTCTACTTGACAGCTACTCTTGTGAATGTGGATTTCATCTCAATTAAACTCAATTACTTGAGATTTTATTTTATTAATAATAATACGCTTTGTTCAGTATTCTTATGTCAATCCACAAAATAGTGTCGATTTTTTATTTATTCTTCTTTTTACAAGTTCTTTAATTTATATTTTATTAGATAATTTAAATAGTAATATTTAGCAACAAACAATCACCACCAAAATATGAGCCTAATTCCGCTTTCTCTCTTCGTCAACTCACCATTTCACGACACCTCCTGCCATCTGTATTTTGGCAGGAGAACCCTTTCCGAAGAAGAATCTGTGAGGTGTTTTCCCGGGACGGATCAGGTGATATGACTTTCGAAGACTTTTTAGACCTCCTATCTGTGTTTAGTGAACAAGCGCCACGAGATATCAAGGTCTTATATGCCTTCCGAATCTACGGTAATTCATACTAATTAAAGATTTTCATTACATGCTAATTCCATTACCTTTGATAATGATGCAGCCACTAACAAAATTCTTTGACTAATTTTTACCTTAAGAATTAGTTTAGATTAATTTCTCTTTTGAATAATGTGCCAATTACAAGTTAATAAATAGATAAGTGGTAGAGATACTTTTGGTGCATACGTATTTGGTTATCTTAAAGAGAAGGCGTGTATGCTATGGTCATGTCGTTCAAGAACAGTTTCATACAAGATAAATTAACGTGTACAAATGAGTTTTAGTTTTTAATTGGTAAAACTTGAGCTGGGCCTATTTGAGTCTCCTTGGAATTGGAAACACCACAATAAAATCGGAAATTATTAGACAATAAGCGATAAAGGGAATAATAACACATCCGCGATTAAAAAAAAAAGGGAGCATGGATTTTATATACATATATATCATCATCATAGGTAGTCTGTCCGTAGACAGGTCCGTGATTATTCTTGGTTAAACCTGGTTCTCCATATACTCCTATTTTCCGCTGTCCTCTTCATATCTTCATAACTCTCTTTCCCTTTCAAATCGTCTATCAGCTGAAAACTTTTCCTACCTCTTTCCCTTTTCCCATCTAGTTTTCCTTCTAACACGTCTTTAATCATACTCTCTCTCCTCAGGTAATGTCCAACCCAGTAAGCCTTCCTCTTTCTGATAGTCTGTATAATCATTCGCTTCTCTCCTATTCTTCGTAGCACTTCATCGTTTTTCATCCTATCTGTCCATTTTATCTTCAACATTCTCCTCCAAGTCCACATTTCAAAACTTTCCATGTATTTGATGTCATTTTTCCTTAGCGTCCATGTTTCTGCCCCATACAATGCTATACTCCATACGTAGCATTTTATCAATTTCTTGCTGATATCTTCCCTTATATTCCCTGTAAGTAGTTGTTTCTTTCTCCTGAAAGGCGCTTTTGCTTTTCCTATTCTAGTTCTGATCTCATCCGTACATTTTGCTTCTCGTGTTATGATGCTTCCAAGGTATTTATATTCTGAAACTTGTTCTAAAGGCTTTCCCCCAATACTTATGTTCAGATTCTATTCTTTACCCGATATTCGAATGACCTTGGATTTTTCTGTATTTATTTCCAAACCGTATTTTCTACCTGTTATTACTAGTCTATTTATCATTTTTGTAGCTCCTCTTCCTTTCTTGCTAGAAGTACTTGATCATCTGCGTATTTTACTGTTCTTATAATCCTTCCTCCAATTTTGAAATCTCCTGTGCCTTCTAAAGCTTCTTGCATTAGACTTTCTCCATATATATTGAATACGGTTGGCGATAGGCAGCAGCCTTGTTACTCCTCTACCGATATTTATTCCTCAGGTGTCCACATTCTCAAACCTGACCTTTACAACTTGATTCACATATAGATTCCTAATCCGTCTCCTGTCTTTCCAGTCTACACCTATATCCTTTAATATCTTCATCAACTTTACCCAATTTACTCTATCAAAGGCCTTCTGCCAGTCTACGAAACATGCGCAGATATCTTGACTGTACTCTATTGCCCTTTCTGATATGATTCTAACTACTCCTATAGCATCTATAATTCCTCGTCCTTATATATATATATATATATATATATATATATATATATATATATATATATATAACGTAGAGGTAAAATAAAATACATGAAATATCTTATATAAATAGTTAGCTTTTAAAGTTGGTATTCTCATTTGTCGCCCTTCTAAATTTGCTGCGACCTAGACAGGTGCCACTCTATCCTAGCCTTTGTCCCGGCCCTGACCATATATAAATATCATGTATTTTGCTGGTTGGCGAAGTCATACAGGCGCTAAGGCAGTATTACTGAACGTTAGTTGTTGTATGACGACAGAGAATTGGGAAGAGCTGGACAGTAGCTGAGCGTAAAGTTCGAAATATGTTAATGTCGCTGGACGCTATACTATAGTATTTTTTTTATAAATATGGCTTACATAGTATTGTTTATAACACCATGCTCTATAACTGCATGAATTCTAATCAAATTCGTTAAAGCCATTTTTAATATATGGGCAAGAATACACTTCCCTTTATTGTTGTTTTTCTTCTCTTTAAGCGCCCCCTAGATGCACAATAATATGACGCAATATTCGATATGGCGTAATATTATTGTGCGTCTATTGCTAGCATTGAGGTTATTTTTATAGTTGTCGACTGAAGGCTGCCCTAGACGTGCAATAATATCGCGAGATATACGTTACGCAATTTTATTGCCCAATATTATACATCAGTGTTTTTCAGCCGTTTTGATGCCCCATAATTTTTGTGAACCTCCTCTCCATGGAACGTTCATTTATATTTTTCATCCACTGTCTCTGTTTTTACTTTGAAATATTAAACAGATCTGTAAGCGAGTTATAGATAAAAATAAACGCCATGTCCTACTCAAATCGCGGATCCCCGATAAATAACGCGCTGTCCCCTAGGAGTCCAAGGACACTCGGTTGAGAAACTGCTACACATCACCTACACGATTCAATAAATTGCACAATGATTTGTCTGAAAAGTGAAGTGTCCGAATTCAGTCAGTTAAGATTTAATGATATCTCAAATTTCCTTATGCCTACTAGATCATATAAAGTCCCCTCTAGGCTATATATCGAGTAGTATATGCTGCACAATATTATTGGGCAATAATAATAATTAGTTTTGTAAATAAATCAACAATTTGGATGTGCTCACAGGTAACTAGGGCATTAATGTTTTCTCTAATAAACTGATTATAGCGTTGTACCAACAAATGGGTATGTCCAAACGTTGTAGGTAATACTCGTTTGTGAAAATATGAAAACCTTGTTTGAAGGCCGGGGTGCAGCGAAATTCTGTTAACATTTGAAAGGGTGCCGCGCCTACAAAGCGTTTGGGAACAATTGCCTTAGACCAGGGGTCGGCAACCTACGGCCCGCGGGCCACGTGCGGCCCTCGATAACGCTTTATGCGGCCCGCAAAGCTGCAATGAAAAAGTGATCAGGAAAATTTCTCATGGGCAATTTTATATTTTTTGAGTAAAATTATGGTCTCAAAGCCTGTTCTGGTGATGTTTTAACGCTAGTAAATTACGTAGACTTGATTTCGTTCAAATGAAATCACAGAATCTGTAGAAAACTTCTGATTTATTCGCTCATCCGGCCCGCCGAGGCCTTCTTGACACCCAATGCGGCCCTTAGAAACATTCACAACTGCAAATGTGGCCCGCCGTGCAGAAAAGGTTGCCGACCCCTGCCTTAGATTCTAGATCAGCGCACAAACAAACGGCGTGGCGAAAACAACTTTTTAGGCGTTCTTTACGAGCGGAACGCCTTATGTGTATGTCGTCTCCGTCCGTCCGCGTGTTCAATCTCCGAATCTACTGGGCAGATTTTAATTAAATGGAGTATTAGTGTTCCTTATTGAATTTATTTCTCAATAGTGATTTGAACTGCATCCGTCAATTATAACTTTATATAAGCACTTGAATAAACGCATAATCATATCTCATTAAATGCTACCCGTCAAGCAACGACGAAATACCATATTTTTCTCTCCTATGCTCTTATATGACCCGTAAGGTAACGATTAAAAAGTTTATTCGGATGGAGGACAACATTTACCGCAAAAAAGTCCGCGAAACCACACAATTACGACTTATAGTTTCGGAGATAAAAATTGAAGAAAATACTGAGCATAATATAACATATTTTGTTTATATCGATCGCTACGAAAATTCTATCGGCAAACAACAATTATAAAACTATATTTTCTCTCCCAGGCTAATGCTATCTGTGAGGTATATATTTAAAAAAAATTTCGGATAGTGGATACCATTTACCACAAAAAACATGGGGTAAAGCGAGGAGAGACGACGCACAATTCAACAAAAAACGTAGATTTTAGAATAGGTGAGAAATAATGAGATCGCTGATAATAATGCATTCTACAATTATTCGTTATGTTAGGAAAAATAGAAATAGTTTTTTTTAAAAGGCTTCAAGTATGATTTTAAGTGATTTTTCAAAACCCCCGTTTTTTGCAATCTTTCCTCCTTGGGTAGGTTAGATGACGCTCTATGGGTAGGAGAGATGGCTTATGGGAATATACGTGTTGGTAAACCGAAAAGCAAGATCTACTTAGGATACCACAATTTTTTATATTTCACATTTATTAAAAGGTATCGACATGGACGTTGTATTCCCCACCCCTCCATTTCTCCAATTTCCTTACTCTTCTTCCACTCTCACGACAATGTGCGGTCTGCTCGCTAAGCTAACAATAACCTCTCGTCCCTCCTCCCCACTGGAAGTAGTGAAAGTAATAGATAATAAACGAGTTGCTAAGGCGACAAAAAGTTTCGCTTCAAATATCCTGTAATTTTGTCATTAGAGGCATAATTTTGGACGGATTCGGCCGGTATTTGAAATTTGACGGTACAAAAATAAAACTTCATTCTTTTCTCCAAACCTGATTTTAAGTCCCGATTTCGTATCTTGATTTTAAGTAATTTTGAAGTGCACATAAAAAATATGCTACACTCGTTCCCGTGTTATTCAAATGGGTGAAATTGAATTAGAGAAAATAATTTATTTACTTAGTTTATCGGTGTTTTTGGAATTTACAACCACCCTAGAACACAATGTAAGTCACCCCGAATAAACTGCAAAAGTTTGGTTGAAATTGAATCTTTAGTTCGAAAAAAATTCGCTCTCTATGGGGTAAACGATTCAACAGAATCTGATAAAATTTCGTATTCATGTAGGGTATCATCCGGAATAGAAGCATTGTTGTTATTCAACAATGGAGGGTAGTTTATTCTTGCCAAATTTCACAAAATGATAATTTACCAAAAATTGCCCCAAAGACTTTTATTTAAAATCATGCTGTTATAAAGAATGAGGCCATACACACTACTAAATTAGCCATATTTCTCAAATATATCCATATAGTGTCCTATGACCAGTGGCAAAAAAAGCAAATCCCAATCCCAGGCCCAGGGGCAAGGAAGATGGTGGGGCACCTCTAAATTAAATAGGCCAAAGTACCAATTTATTCAGTAGCGTACTGATTTTAACAGCTTTGTACAGATAACTTGTTTTTGCAAACTATTTTTGTCCTCCCATATTAGAGCTATTATCATAGGCTTTCCCGGGTTATTGAATTTATGATTCTCAAGGGGCCAGGCTATAATTATGTTTGCTATAATTATAGCTAACAAGATCCCTCAAAGGGTCTGGACTCTGGGGCACTGCCCCGCCAAGTTCCGCCACTGCCAATAACATATTAATACAGATATTGAGTATTATGCCCAGCTACCAGCAAGCTGACCATACAATAATGTAACCAGCAATATTATTGTGTGAACTAGAAACATACCGTTATGTGAATGCTTTTGCATTGTATGTAACTCGTTCAATGTTTATTGGGTGTTAACAAAAATATAAAAAAGGAATAAAAGTTCAATTCCTGTAAAGTTATAGATGAAGAAATGAGTAAGGCTTCGAGAATTACTTTTAAGATCATTCTGAAATGATAGTTAGGTGGTTAGAGCATCTTGTCTGATACTCAAAAGACCCGTATTCATTTACCAGTCATTATAACTTTTTATCATACATATTATTTATCATACATTTACACCAGCTATAAGTTTCTCTGGTCAAGAATATATTCCTAATGATAAATAAATACAAAAATTTCCGCTTTATAAAACGTTCTATACAATCAAACCTACATCATACTGTTAAAGTAAATAGTCAAATTTTTTAAATTGTTATCCATTGTATCTGTTTGTTATTATGGAAACGCTTAAAATTAACTCCTTTAAATGTTATGTTATATATTCTTATATAAATTATATGTAATTTACCTATCCAAATTGCAGATGACATCAACAAATTTGGTTGTACAAATGAAAAAATAAATTTAAATGAAAAGATGTTGAAGAACTACATTTTTAAAGTTTTGTTTTAAATTGCTTGTGTATTCGGTTCGCCCTTCTGCCTGTTCATGTACTAAATAACTCAAAAATAACATAATTCATAATTCCAAAATGCCAGGATAAATAGTTCTACATTAGGACTAGATATGGTATAAATTTAGTGGATCGGATCAGCTGCTGGGGAGTAATCGGAAAAATTAAAAAATCGCTAAGGTTCATGATTCTATTAATGCAGGCCAAACTGGCAATACATCTCATCTCTGATTCTTTACTATAATCTCTAATGGAAAGCTATAAGTTGGTGAAAAAAGCCGCAATTACCCTGCTATTATTCCATCACTTCTTAAAATTTGTTTTTTATAAAATTTAAATATATGCATAATATTAAATAATAGTTATTTATCATTATCTTCAACTTGTGATATCTAAAAAAATAGCTGGATAATTTCAAAAATAAAGAATGTTATACTCTGTTGCCAACAGACAAGCAGCCATATCTACATAATGAATACAAAATCCACATGTTACAATACAAAACTCATAGGTTTAACTAATATATTTTCTTTATCTAAAACTTTTCAGCATATAAACTACTATATGAATTATAATTTAACATTAGCATGTTAAAAAATATGATAAGTTTTCACTTTTAATAAAATATCCCTATTTTTCAAGTATTAAAAACACTCGTCTCAGATTTGGACAAATATGGAATGTAGCTTTAAATTATGTATAAAAAACAAAAATATATTCAGCTATAATATAATCCATCTGGACTCTTTTTTCACCTTGTAGATTTTGATGGTGATGACCATATAGGTCCAAGTGACCTTGAGCAAACACTAAAACTGTTGACAAGAAATGAACTCTCTCCTGAAGAAGTTTCACAAGTGTGTGAAAAAGTTGTTGAAGAATGTGATGTTGATGGTGATGGGAAGCTTTCATTTATGGAGTTTGAGCATGTCATTACAAGAGCTCCAGATTTCCTCTCAACATTCCATATTAGAATGTAATATGAGCTTAATTCATTGTTAGCCTTAGCATATAGCAAAGAAAATTTATGAAAACAATTATGTCGTTCACCATAAAGACTTAATATAAGTAGAGAATGCAGTAAATAGACATAAGAAAAATACAGGTACAGGAAATGGAATAATATAAAAATGAACTCTTGTTAAGTTTTTGCTCTCAATTTATAAAACAGAAATACATATGTACTTGATAAAACAATTTTAATAAAATTTTTAGCATTTTCACCACTACTTAGTTTTGTTTATTTGTGCATTACTTACTACAGAATGCCATAAAAAAGCTTTCAGCTTTTTTCTTATAATAAAGTATTCCATTGGTCTTAAGGGGCAGAACTTACTGAAATTAATAGGCAGTGAAATTCCTTTCAACCTCTAGTAACATTTTTATACCCAAAACTTGAAGCAAATTGCATTCAATAAGGTTTTACACATTTTGAATAAATATCTTGATTCCATAACCAATTAGAAACTATTTTGCCTAAAACAATATTGTAAAATAACATGTTAATTCCAAACAACCAAAATAACTTTCTCTATATATAAAGTTAAATCCTACGAGAATAATTAATTGCACAGCCTCAGTATCCATCACTAGTTTTGTTCTTCTCAAACTTAATTTAATTTTAATTAAATCATCATGATAAAATTTAATTTATAACAATACTGAAATGAATTGTTAATTTCACAAAAAATCAAAATTGCTTAATAAGTAACATATCTTATATATTAATTACTCTGACATTTTTTATTCTTTGATTATTTTCTTTTGCTCTTTATATGAGTTATCAAAGTACCTTTCACATTTATTGCACATAGCAAATCCTTTGACCCAATAAATATAAAACCATAGTTCATGCATTTTTCTTTGATGGATGATTTCCTTTGTGTTTCTCAGTAATAACTTTTAAAAGAATGAAAATTCCAAGTATAATGATAAGATTAATGTATCACTTCACAATATTTAAATTCTAGCATAAACTTAACTCTGTGAAGAAGTATATTATGCATGCATTGCCCCCATCAATCTCCTCCCTCTTTCTCATATTTTCTTGTTATTTTGTAAACTTCCTCAAATATAAAATATTCTATATGTATTTATAACAAAATCAAATTCCCTTTATTACAAAAGCATTAAATGATAAAACCTGCTCAACTATTTGAATACCTATAAAATTTAATAGCCAAATCATAGTGGAAGATAATCATTTTTATAGAAAGGATAGAATTTATTTTTACTTACTGTTATCTTCCTGTTATAAATATTGTTTAAAAACAAATCAACATGATGAAATTTAAGTTTTTCATTTCTTTTCGGATATTTATTGATTCAATTGTTCAAGAAGTTGAAAAAAAACTTAAAAGAGATTTTAAATTTAAATATTAAATTATAATATGATTCTTTCCTAAGATAAATTGTAAAGTATCTTGCAATGGAAAGAAGGTAATTGTAAATAATAAAGATTAAATTAGGGATAAAATGAAAATCACAAATGTGAAAATTATTATTACAATTGGTAATTTCTTCTATGAGGAAAATTAAATATAAATGTCGAAAGGTTCAAAAATTATCAAAAACTTTCAAGTTACTGAAATCTGATAAAGTTGAATTATGAGCTCAGAGACAAATATTTCAGTCTTTTTGCACTTACCATCAGCAGTTAATTTATAGTATTCATAATAACTGACAAATACAACATTAGTCACAATTATACAAGAAACATAATCAAAATAATAACATCTTCAGTACAGTTGGAAATGTAAAGCATTATTCAGGAAAATATCCCAAACTTTAAAACGTGATCTTTACAATTGACCTGTAACCACAAATAATTCATTTAATATTTCTTACTGATCAGTTGTAACAAAAGTGTATTTTTTTATAAAATGCTAGGACCAAAATAGGAAAGAATATATGCCAATCCTATCAAAAGTTAAGAATAAAAATGTACCATTGTAAATATCCACCCTGTTAGTATTAATGCTTTGGCAGTAAAAATTATAATGAAACTAAACTGCCTACAAAATGGCACTTTATTAAAAGTATACCAATTGCAAAAATAAATTATTTATACTACGAGTATCCTTTATGATTTATGCTATGCAGTTAGATGATCGTAAACTCAGCTTATAATAAGCTCTTGCATCAAAATAAGCATATATTATTAAAATATTAAGAATTTGTTAAAATATATAATAACTTTAAACATGGAGATGTAAAGCCAGTAAAACTACATCAAAATAAAGTAGCTCCCTTAATGAAAAAAATATTACTCTTTGGGTTGTAGTAAATGAAGTTCACACCCTTGCTTGACTCCTGTTCACCTGTCAATTTCTAGAAATCTTATTATCACTTTTCAGGGTACAATAACAAGTAACAATGTTTATATATTGTCTATTCCTTTTGACATATGTTATTTATAGGCCGAACAACTTTATAATCACTCAACTCACAAAATATTTAACAAGTGGAGTCACTGTCAGGATCTCTCGTTGACTCCCAAACAAAATGTTATCATCCTCCTTTCGAAAATTATACGGTGTGCCTGTGGGTTCCGGACGGAGGACGCAATGGACACCGCAGGAAATAAGATTGCTGGTTCTCCGTCAATACTTCTTGATTTGACCCAATCCTAAAAAACATCCCAGACAAACACTTCTCAGATAATTGAAATGATTTTTTTTGCTGGTGATGGGCACAGCTTTACAAATGCATCAATCTTTTAAATATAACATTTGTCTTGAGAGCCTAGGTCCTTATTCCCTTTTGATGGGAAGAAAAGAAGTTTCTGAGACTTTTATGAAAATATGAAATTATAGCGAGTAACAGATAGTTTAAATTCAGAAGTATGAGTTATCGTTATTGTAGTTAATTCGAATAACACTGCTTCAGAACACTTTTTTCCTACACATGGCCTAAAATTTTAATTCACCACTATAGCACTTGGGACAGAGGAAGGGGATGGTTAATTTTTGCTTGATACAGAAACATGAAGACACAGAGAGACAGGTATACATAGAAGAAGTAGTATTGTGCGTATATATTGAGTTGGAGACCGCCAGGCTTGAGCACTTTTTTATATCATGAAGTCCCAACTGGAAGCACCTGGATTCACCCTTGCATTCCCAATTCTTTTCCTTTTATCTTGGCTTAGGACTCTGATTCTGAAGAATCAGAATAGCAATGATATCGTAATACCAAGTATGGCTGCCACTGAGAATAAACACACTACAGACACAACCACCCAGCAGAGACAGCGACGCTGTTGAACGGTCATGCCTGAGTCTCCTGCCTGAAAGTTAAAGGGTGTACATATGAGATCAATTGATTTATAGATTTACATGGAATTCATCAAATTCACAATATTATTTATAAAATTACAGCTATGAGTCAGTCATTGAATCATAATGGTTGCTATGAGAATTATGAATTTAATTTTACCATATTCAGATGTCAAAGTTAGCAGCAAGGTAATTTTTTCAGTGATATATATGGAAAGAATATGATTTGGAAATAATGCAAAATATTTTTCTGAAAAACAGATTCATGAAATAATATTATCAAGTAATATTTTTTGTTTTATTCATTAAGTAAATCTTAAAATATATATTATACTATACATGAGATTTGAATAAATCACAGAAATTTAGTAAATAACCAATTTATTACACCTTGACATGAATAAAACAAATCTTAATTAAATGCAAAGACAAGCAAGTATAACACTAATTTTCATCCTTTCCTTTTCATATAATTGGCTTGCAGTGGCAAATAGACCAGAGATTATAAATTACAGTATGCTTTCTCACATCTATGTAATAGCATACTTGACTATTTCAGAGCTAAAGATCTTAAAAATATAATTTTTGTTTCCGAAATAACTTTAAATTTATTTAATTTGCATGCATAATAAAACTTACTTATTATATCTGAATATCCATTCAAGTACAAATCATGAATTTCAAATATATGCATTTAAAAAGTCCTTTAATGCTTAGATAATTATCACAAAATTTTGAAATTGCTGATGCAAAAAACAAGACACGACTAGTGAAAATAAGTATTGGTCATGGGCAGCAAAACTAGAATATCTTGCAAGATGAGGGCCAAAGTCACAAAATTCTGGAAGAATACCAGAGTCTGAGAAAGAAAGATCAGGAAGTGATGTTCTAAGAATTAAACAGGGAACAGTCGGGCTCATCTTATGGCTGACAAAATTCAAGAACAACCAATTTTAAATATGTAATTGTCTAAGGTATCTCCGATAGCCACAACAAGGTTAAAAAACCATATTTGAATTTCGGCTACAAAGCAGCTGTCTTTCAGTCTTAGAATCCATTTTCAGTGAATTACCACTGAAGATGGCTGCTTTGTAGCCAAATTGCACATATGGTTTTTTAATCTTGTTGTGGCTATTGGAGATACCTAAGACAAGTACATTTTTTAAATTGCTTGTTTTTGAATGCTCTGAGGAAGCAAAATCAGGACAATAAACATTGGTAATAAATACTGATATGTAAAATATACAAAAAATATTAAAGGGATCTTAAAGAGAATAAATAATTGTCTTATTACATTTTGACCAACTAACAAAGACTCAGAAATATACTAACAAAATTGGGATTCGCTTGGATAAATTAGGACATTAGTCCTAGTTGAAGGATTCAACTATCTTCATGTATTTAACTATGTTGTCATTTATTTTTTTGATTTAATTGTTTCAACATATAACTTGTATTCATTACAGCAACCTAGTTTAAAAACTATGCTCTTATTTCATTTATCTGCATCACAACTCAGGTGCTATTACCAAAAATTAGTCACGAGTCGAAATAATGACGTTGAAACAATCATCACAGAATAAGTAGAGGGAAAACAAAATAGTTTAAATTATTTAAAAGGGCTGTTTCCCTAAATCTACTGCTAAAAGTAAGAAAATTTTAATGTATGTAAATGTTACATTCTAAATTTATAAAGATCTTTCATCAAATTAGTTTTCAATATAGCTAAATACAAAAACTTAGCATATCATAAGTGCTATGAAAATGTTTTCAGAATTAATCAGAAAAATATTAATGAAAGTTGTATGGAGAATTATTTAATAACTACTAAATTAAAACATTTCACCAAGATGTTTCACAAGAAATCATTTTTAAATACCCAACTGTGGGCATCATAGAAACAAGAAAAGTTGTAATTTGGTTTTTAATCACTATTATATGTAAACAGTATATTGAGACACATTAAAAGAGTTAGTTTTTACTTTTCTGTAATTCATAAATGTAACAATTTTAGCAACTGATTTTTATGTGGGATATAAAATATCCATGCTGAAGTATCTATCTCTTATGAGAGTACATTAGCTTCCAAGTTTGTTCCACTGAATAGTTTGTTCATGACAACTGAAATAAGGCAGAAATAATATTGAGGCAGTCAAGAGGATTTATGTTTAAATATATACAATTGTTCAATTCAAGCAGTTTAAGTTAGTAATAATAAATTGAAATATTTTCTCAATCAATTTTCTCTCTTAAAAGATTAATCAATATATACAAATATCAACTGTATCAAATTAGAATACTATGAACTTAAGTATGCATAGTGAACCAAAGAAAGTTTTGTTTCAAGGATTTCAGAACACCAAATTTTAAAATAAAAATTACAAATTTGTGCTGCATTCATCTTCATAAATGAAGATTGTTTTTGAGGAATTAATGATACCATTTTGTCCACTAGCAATGGATAAAAACTAAATACAACACCTTTTTGAACTCTGCGAATAATTGGTTCCGGAAAACTGAAGCAAAATGCAAATTCGAGAAGTGCAAATCCTATTTTCTCATAAAACACAATGTTATCATGAGAGTAGGGTCCCCAGTCAACCTAAGAAATTCACTTTCTTATCATAAATAATGCAGTTTACCAGAAAATAAAAATAACGTTAGAGCGACATATCATTAAATGAAAAACTAGCATTACAAAGCGATTACACTTCTTTCGGCAGTTGTACAATTTAACTCGAGCGCATTTTCGTATTGCGATTTTCGATCTTCTTTTGTCTTTTTCAATGTAATTCTTTAATTTAAATTGAGGAAACACTGAAATGGAATGTTGAGTACATGATGCACGGATGTATTCTAGGGTTCTGCAACAAACATTGCCAAGCCGCTAAAAACATTAGCATTAAAAAGTGATAACATTTATTTTATTAATTACGTTCGAAATGCGTAACAGAAATCAAAACCTATCGTAAGAAAGTGAAAATATTTCTTTTAATTGTTCAAAATAAGTCATAAAAATAAAAAAGAAGTGGTAACATTTCATTTAGTAATCGCGTTCAATATAAGCGGCAGAAAATCTTATGTTACAAGATGTTAGCAATTCCTGGGTTTATATTAAAAATTCATAATAAAAAATGAAAACCTAACACAACAAAATAACATTTTCTTAAATTACGTTCAAAATACAAAGATAATACTAAATGGAAACCTTACATTCCAAAATTATGGCATTTCTTTAAATTTTATAATAAAGTTTCACGTCGAAAATAGCGGTATTGGCGGTGAAGTTCAAACTAACTACGAAATAATTAAGTCGAGAGTTATCACGTTTGTTTACTTCGGAAACTGCTAATAATGAGCATTATAAATATAATATAATAATAATAATTCCTTTTCTAGGGCGCCAAAGTTTAAACTGAACTTTGAAACAAAAAAGTTGAGGGAGTTCCGTTTGTTGGCATTGCAAACGCATGACACGAAATGCAAAAAACGGCGCGAAACAGAAGTAATGGTCATAAAACATTTTGTCGCGAATTGCAAATTCGCGAACTGCAAGCAATAAGGTGGTGTATACAAAATCAATGGAATCCATGATCCAAGTGGCATGTTATGATACAAAAACTCAATCGACTTAATAGATATACACCTTGAAAAAATTAATACTTTAATATTTAATTGAAGATAATTAAATTATTTTAAATTATTAGTGCTAAATATTAAACGTTAAATTTATTTTCCAACAAATTCTAAGAACAATTCTTATGAAAGGTATAGTTCATGGAGCCTACTGTTAATCAATATATTAGGTCCACTGATATAGAAAATCTTTAGCAAGAGAAAACATATTCTATAAATTAATAATTCGTTTCATCAAACACTTATGCTATATGAGTATGTTTTTAACATATTTTCTCTATGTATATAAAAATCAAAGCCAAATACCTGTAATTATTTTTTTTATCAAGCAAAAAATGACGAGTTATTGTTAAACAAACTGAAGGTATGCAGTATTTCAGATTATTCATCACATATATAAGAAAATACATACAAATTTAAATTATTAAGGATGGATACACTTTTTTATAATTCATGATCTTTTAAAAAAACGATGCTAAAATGCTTCTGTAGAGAAATGATGTGAAGGATATTTGAAAATCCAAATAAATTAAAGAGAGTAGTCAGTCATTGACATTATTCAGAATATGATTTCCAATTAGCTTTTTTAAGCCAAAATAACAAAGAATCCTCCATAAAAATCTAATTAGGTATCCATAACATATTCCAGCATATAATAATGTTATTAGCCTAAAATTATTGACTGTCTGCTTGGTTTAAAAGCAATTAATTCAATCAACAATGAGTAACAGAATTATTTTCTCAAATTTTGCGCATTTTTTGCCCTACTGGTGTACTATGTTTATCATCATCAACAAAATCTCATTCTCCATTCTGACCTGTGATCCAAGGTCAGAGAAAGCTGACTCAGCGTCTGAGTCACTGCCATAGGTAAGAGCTGATGGAGACTGAATCATGCCATGTGGTTCGTGGGGGGCAGCAGGATGATGCTGACAGCCACCCTCATCCATTCCCCAGAGCCATGACGGTTTCATCTCTGCTATACTATTCTGCAGATCAACTATGACATCCTGAAGCTCTGCAATTTCTCTTCAAGTTTGAATTGGTTAAAATAGAAATCAAAAATGTTAAGCCACATATTCATCTGTAAGAGCATAAAAAGAGGAAGATAAAGCATAGACTTGGAAAAAAATTTCATTTTACAATCTTACTATGAAACAGTTAAATATTAATGAAAGCTGAAAAATCTTTGGCAATCCCCTTTGGACAAAGAAGCGACATAATGCATGCTGTTAAAATCATTTGATCAGATTTATTTCCTTATCAGATATATTTTTAATTTCATCATGGAAATACTAAAAGTTTCCTCAGAAAGGAATGAAGATAAGAACTTATCAAAATGACTATTTTAAATTTCATAAGGAATATTGCACTTTGGTGTAAATCCAAAGAAAATATAAATAAGAGGCATAAACTAACATGTGCTCTTAAAATACTGATGCATGGTTTGACAAAAATATGTCTTAATCTATATAGCTCCAATAGCCATGAAAAGGTTAGGAAAATCCATAATTGTTATGGCTAGTTTTTGCTGAATCTACTCTTTTATAATATTATCGATCTGTTGGAATCTATTAATTAGAACCTTTTATGTTAAAATAAATTTTGATTTTATTCCATCCTTTTGTTTACGATAACGAGATATCTTTTATGGCCGTTTTTATGTTAATGGGCAAGCTAAATAGAGCAATTCCTATCTAATATATACTCATTTAGTCGAAGTGAGGAAATAGTGATATTTCCTTATTTTTATGGCTAAAAGACACATTTTTATTCCATAAAAATGTCTCCCAACATCAGTCTTCATCTTATAGACTGAAGGTAAGATTATTACTGTATTTAGTTCACACAAGAACCCACTCATCGCCAAAATGGAATAATTGGCAGTCATTCGTAAAAAAATCGTTAAAATATACATTATTAATAAATAATAGTGATAGAAATGTTAATATATACAGTAAAACTTTATGCAACGTGAATTCCAAAGACGTATTTTTATTATTGCGCTTTATTATTTTCCGCTCACAGTAATTACGATTTCGGTACTTTTGCGATATTTAGTTCCTAAAGAGCCCGTTGAGAGGCGTGATTAATGCCACGGAACATTAGAATTCCGATAGATGTCATAAAAATTGCATATAGATCGAGGATAAATTCCGTTACGTGTATTGAGATCACAATGGCTACAAGAGTGAAGAGATATGCCTACATTATTAATATAAGCTTTGGGTGATTCAATACGCAAAACTATCGAAAATCGAGCAGTAGAACGTCATTTTGGTCCACGTCCCACAGAAAAAAATGAGACGTGAATGGAGAAAACAGGAGGAAAAACTGAAGGTGAATGGAAAAGAGAAACAGTCTTCGTAAGCTTACTCCTAAATGGCCATAACTAGAGAAGGAAGTAAAAAATGGATAGTAGAACAGAGGAAGAACAAAAAGGAATAGTTGAACGTGCGTGTCGTTATTACGTCATTTCTTTTATTAGGAATTTAAATCTCATTTTGCGCTTAAGTTTAAGTAAGCACTATCAGTATGGGGTGTCTATACGTGCGAATTGTGCGGCGGAATGGGACAGTTCGGCGCGACCGATGTGACGACGGACAATTCGGCGCGACCGATTCAGCGAGGGGATAATTCGGCGATGGGACGATTCAGCGACGGGACGATTCGGCGCCGGGACGATTCGGCGCCGAGAGGGAAAAGCAACAACTTTTAGTTAGGTTGAGTGGTTGGGCGTTGGATTCGTTCTATGAATATTTCCTGCTCCCGGGTTGTGTTGAATGGTTGGGGGTTGGATTAGTTCTACTTCCTCCCCCGGGTTGGATCGAGTGTCTGGAGGTTGGATTAGTTCTATTACCTCCCTTCGTGTTGGGTCGAGTGCTTGGGGGTTGAATTTATTCAATTTCCTCCCGTCGGGTTGAGTTGAGTGGTAGGGGATTGGATTCTTTCTATTCCCTCCCCCGGATTGGGTTGAGAGGTTGGTGGTTGGATTCGTTTTGTTGGCGCCGAGCCGTCCCGTCGCCGAATTATCCCGTAGCCAAATCGGTCGCGCCGAACTGTCCTATATCCCTTGTGTGGCGCACTCCCACAGCCTAAGTAGGAATGCCTAGTGCACGCAGGGCAAATTTAGCTGTTATTTACGTTTTAGATCAGTGTTTCTCAAACTGTGGGCCGCGACCGCCCAGGGGGGCGCAAAATTATTTTGGATGCTAAGTGAAATGTCGAAATATAAAATTTTCACAGATAATAAAATTTTATCAGGAAATTTTTCGAAAAATGAGGTAATGAAAATTATTAATAGTTACATAAAATGAAGAAATTTGCAATATACTTCCTTATATTTACTATTTTCAATTCAAGGGAGCCGCGAAAACTGAAAGTTTGGGATGCATTGTTTTAGATCATACTACTAACTTTCACGAAATAAGTTGAAACGTTATATTTAACTGTTAACACGCCATAATATTTTCCTTAAATGTTGCCAGATACGGAATTAATTACTACTAGATACGATGCACGACGTGGCCCTTCCTTAATGCTTTGGCGAACCAACCTACTTTTTCCTGAAAAAACGTTTTACAAATCGGAGTGTCTTATAGCCCGGTGCTACTACAGGGTCAAATGGAATTTATAAAGCTAGTGAAATAAACGCAGTTTCCATTAGGATATTTTTCTGTAAAAACTTGAAACTTAAAATGAAATAACTAACTTCTGAAGCTGGTTGACTTCAGCATTTTCAAGGGCGAGTCGGTCCGCCAAAGGCACGTCGAGGACTTCTGATTGCTGGTGAGGATGGTGCTGGTGGTTGAAATGGTGGTGGTGGTGGTGATGGTGATGGTGGTGATGGTGGAAGAAACCGGAACGGCCTCCGCTGCCCCCGCTGCCGCTTGCGCTCCCTACCCCGGGGCAACTCCCGCCGGCCACGTTTGCGCCGCACGTGACGAATTCGTGTAGGCCAGTGTTGATGAAACCCACCGGGGCAGTGTGAAGGGCGAAGAGTCGCTGGAGGCCCAAAGTGCGCCGCATTTCCACCTCTGGAGGAGAGATAGAGACGGTGGTAGAAAAGTCACAACCCAATATGAGTTAATTTCACGGCAAAAATCGGCAGTCACTCACGGAGAAGGCAGGGGACTTAATGAAGATGAAAATCTTTTTTACTTAGGTTAGCATTAACAGTAGGAAAGTTGAAATTTGCATCAGCGATTTGTCATGAATATTCATGCGGGTATGTTTACAATTAAGAATTTTGTATATTCAACCGTGTTTCGTCTGCCCCTCAAAACAGGAGGCTCATGAGAAATAAATAAACATAGAATGGTAAAAAAAAACAATTCCTGTGAAATCCATCCTGTCTTCAATCGCGGTTTCTCCTTAACAGTATCAATGAGTTGCGATGATTTTTTAATTCATTGTCACGTTAGACTTAAGAAAACAATCTATGATAACCTTTCGTTAGGAGGATACAAATCTACTATATATTATTTTCATAGTATCCGTCAGTCGATCGAGCACGCGCTCACGGCGTTTACCAGATGGGCATAATTTTGGTAACATTATGCTCGTCTTTTCAAGATGAAGGACAGAGAGGCATTCATTTTCTCCAAAGTGCATGGCTTCGTGCCCAGGTGCAAATTTTATTTTTGCTTACGGGATTTGCGAGCAAAACGGCCTCGCAAAATTTCTCAAAATTTTATCTCCGAAACTAACTATCGTAATTATGTGCTCTCACAGAGTTTTTGCGGCAAATAAAGTCCTCAATCCGAATATATTTTTTAATTGATACAAATCATATAAGAGCTACAGCCGAAGGTAAGTTTAATTTGCCCTTGTTAATTTGTTTAATTTAATTTTGTTTACTTTAATTTACTAATGAGTTAAGTACGCATTTGTATTATAAGATATATGAAAACGTATGTTGTTGAGTACAAAATTCTTAACAATCAGTTATAATAAATGTAAGTATGTACAATTTATCCAGAATACTTTTAAATTTATGCGAAATTAAGTGCTACATTCCACTAATGTAAGGTAGTATTAGATATATATTTTATTTGAGGATGGTTAATATATTTTCTACACCATCATTGGTTTATGTATGCACGTATATTATTCAATTAAAAAGAATTTCATATCATAGACCTCAAATGCTTTTAAAAAGTGTATACACTGAGGATTTATTGTAAGCAGTGACGTGCCGAATTCCCGCAGTGTCTCTCTGCTACTATGATCATCGACCAGCAAGTTTTATTGTGTCCCTCCATCCCTATGGGTTGACATGTAGAGGTTTCACGAACATGCCACTGATCATACTATATAGAATTTTATTTTGGTCAGTCTGTCCCATGTCTATGTAGATAAATTGAAGAACGAGGAAACCGCTTATAACTCGAAAACTTTTCATTATTTTTCAATCAAACTTTCAGAAATTACTTTTACACTTCACATTTCTATATTTTAAGCTGCTCGGTGTCTATATTGAAGTAATGGGTTCGATTCTACGAGCGTTTATTTTCTAAATTTAATTAACATGGAAATGATATTAGCACATTAATCGATTTCGACGCTATTTTGAATTTTAAACAATGCCTTGGTAACGATAAACAATACGACGGTAACTGAAACAAGTTATTAGGCTGGTTTCCAAAGGAAACATAGCCTTATGAAATGGTCCTGTCTGTGTGTATATATGTGTGTCTCCTACTAACAACTTTTACACCAATGGGCCGATTTTTATGAAACTTGGTATAAGGCTCGTGCTGCCAGGGCCAACCTCCGGAATATTTTTATTTGGCAAAGATTGAAATCCCGGGTTCGATTCCAGGAACGTTTTTTCCCTATTTGTTTTACATAGGAAATTCCAAATCCATCGTACAGAGTTGTTTTCTTTAATACTTTAAAATATCTTAAAATTTGGATAGCGGAGCGAGGTTTGTACTGTTTTAAGGGGAAAAGAATGTAAATTCTAATTCTTATCGCCGAATTTTGTTAATTGATCGTATTTTCTTGAATTTCTAATAAAACAGTGTTTTTGCGTTTTAAATCGTATTTTACCGGATTGCTGCCATGGAGACGATTATTGCCGACCTCAGCTTGAACATAAACAAGTGAGCAAATGGGTTATTTTCTTTTCTGCCCAACTACTCTTCAGTAATGGACAGTTGATTCAGACATATTAAAGTATAAACAGTAACATTTATTAAATTCGTTTATTAAAAAAAATATATGAAAAATGTCAGAAAGAGATTATGACATTGCTCTTAGTATTTTAAACCTGATAATGCTCTATTAATTTGTTTCCAATTTTTTTCTATCATTGATAAACTACGACCTATTAGTAGTATTTATGGTATGAGAATTCCTTGGAATTACGAACACATACTGAAATATTTCCTGTCATTATAAGTAATCAATTCGGGACGACAACTTTGGGAAACCAGCCTGCGTTAGTCCTGGTTTGGACTTCTTGTTACCAACATTTATATTAACTTCGCTTTATTTTGGATCCCGTCTAATCTGAAAAAATCCAAAGCTGCTTGCAGGGTTCGGACCACCTCACCCAAGACAATCAAGACAATCACAATCACAACCATCGCGTAAGACGAGTGATTTAGTCACCTCGACCACCAGGTCTACGCGTTGGCGCTGCAATAAATGTTCATTTGAATTCGCGTGGGAAGATAGTCCCGCGACTTTATGTTATAACTTCGGGATCTTATTCCTTAAGTGATTTTGAGTAAAAAATGTCACATGAACATGGGTCCGATTCTCATTTCTTATAGAGCTACGGGCAATTGAAATTATCTCGTAGTTTGATTTGCACAACTTAATGGCTGAAAATGCATTGTTTAAATAATTTTTCGTATACATTGTTAATTGTTGAAAAATGTATTATTTAAATAATCATTCGTTTACATTGATACTTAATCCATTGTTACAACAATTGTTCAAAATGGCCGCCTTCAGCATGGATGTACAATCTGACCCGTTTGAGTAGGGAACGTAAAACAGCACAAAGAACTGCAGCATTATTAACGCGCCTCGCAGCATCAAAAATTCGCCGAATAAGTTCTTCCCTCGCACTCACTTTGGCTTCATACACAATGTTTTTCATTTGCCCCCACACATGGAAATCCAACGGAGTGAGATACAGAGACCCTTGTGGCAAATCCTGCGCACCGCCAAGATATTTTGAAAATAAATGCGTGTTTCTGAGAAATTATTCCGTGCAACAATAAAATATCGCAAGAATAAGATATTTTATAATTTTAGCCGCCGACTAAATCAAAAACGGATAATTTCGGTCCATATTTACGTTTTTAATGAATGAAAGAAATATACCTTGCACCTTGAAGAATCAAAATTCCTGTGTAAACATAAGGAAAAATATAATCGTCTCCCGGAGTCGAATCCGGGACACTTCCGTAAACGAAAATAGTTTTCACGAGGTCACCTAGTAACCAGAAACAAAATTACGTTTAAAGTATTTCTATACTAGTAGTTGGTGCTTGCATTCTGCAAGCATATCATCTCAACATGATAAAAAACATTCATTTTTCATATTTCTTCATTACAAATATTTTTTAAATTCTAAATATTTCACCTCCGGAGCAAATTTCGTTTTTCCCTTATGTAAAAGTTATAGACTAAAACAAACCCAAAACTTTGCAATTTGAAGAATTTTTATATTTCTCCATTCTAGAATACTAATACTACACATTTCCCCAAATTTTAAAGTTTTAGTACTTCTAGAAGTGAAATAATATTTTTTCAGTTGTTTAAATTTTAAACATTTTTAACGGCCGCCGCAAAATGTTTATGGAGAAATTCAAATGTTTATTTGTGGAAATTCACTACTAATAATTTAAAAATTTCAGCTTCCTAGTCCATCCCGTAGTACCTAAACAGTTATCTATTTGTTTAAACTTTAAGAATTTTTAACTGACAAACAAATTAAAATATCAAAATTTGTATAAACCCTATTTCGTTTTTTTTTAAGAATTCTACTTACAAAAAAATTTAACTCCGTAGCACATTTGGAAATACATAAACCTTGAAAATTTGTTTAAACAATTGCGAATTTTTAGCGGCCGCATTGTTGGACTTTTTCATGATTTTCGTTTTTTCTTGTCGGTTTCGCACAAAATCCTACCTATAAAAAAATTTCAAATCTCCAGCGTTTCTGGAAGTGCCTAAACATTAGTATCCTCCTATATGTTATATATATATATATATATATATATATATATATATATATATATATATATATATATGTTATATCCTCCTCTGTAAGAGTCGTCGATATATAATGATAAAAAAGTCTGCTATGACCGGGAATCGAACCCGGGTCTTCCACCCTCCCGGGCGGATATTCTTCCACTGAACTATCGTAGCAGATCATTTTTCTCGTTCCTGAACGCGGATGTTTTCTTGGTTGGGACGGAACTAGCCAAGCTAGTATCAAACTGCCCCAACGGATGTCCTCAAAGAGATACACCGAAGAAAACCCCTCCCTCTCAAATGGTGAGATTGCCAAGCAAGAAATACTTGCTACTTGGTAATAATTATTCCCAACATTACAGCTTATGCCTGTCTGCATAGGATCTTCGGATCGGTTTAATCCATCTATTTCTATATGACAAACTGCTCAAGAGATTAAAGGGAGGACGGACGGACGGACAGACAGACGGACAGCCCGACGGGCGGACAGACGGACAGACATTAAGTAATTATATATAAAGATTATTACTTGACAAGAGGCTCGTCATTGGAGAAAACAAGAATGAGAAAAAAATTCTCCCGAATATTTATTTTGGCAAATTTTATACCGGCTGTTACTCAATAATTACAGCTGTTATTATTATTATAGCAAAATTTATTACAAATCATGGCTACGTCGTGAATATAGGTTAATTTGGGCTTAATATGTTAGGTTATGCTCGTACTTCCGCATTAGTCTCACAAATAAAAATTCGGTGGAAAATCGTAGACAGGTCGACAAATTCTGCGGCAATTCATCCATGGCGTCTACACCGAAAATATCGAGTGGCGAAAATTATTGTAACAGAGATGTAATTTAACATTTTTGTGACGCATACATTAATTTTTGTTCGGTAAAAAATGTTGTGAAATCAGCATTAAGGCATCATCTAGAGAGAATAGTTTACTGCTTACGTTTTCAGTACAATTTTGGAATGTAAGCTGCAAGTGCGTTATATTCAGTACGATTGGACTGTTTGGACTGAAAATTTTTCCTAGTTTCCAAGAAACTAGGCAAAATTAAAGAAATTACAAGTGTGATAGACTTAAAACGTGCGAGATAGCCGAGAAAGTGAAGACGTTAATATTTTTTGTTTGCCTTAAATTTGCAATGCTAATAAGGTGGCATGCTTAAGTGAATAAAATTAAAATTCTGCATTTATTGGTACAAAATCTACATACTATATTTTCGTAGCTGTCAAATGTTAAGTTCATTTTAAAGTCCATTGCCAATGCAATTACCTCTAAAGTAATAAGACTGTAACACGATCGAGATATGGATAAATTGAACATTACGCGGTTCAAAACTTTACGTCTTCAGGTATTATATCATACTGAATTTGTATCTGTCTTTATTAAAATTTATTTTAAACAATCATGGAGAAAGAATAAATAGAGGATTATCAAGCAATTTAAGCCTGACTAGTGGTTTTTAACTTTCATTTATTATACGTACTACACAGCCAAAGTGTGACTACAAACCGCTCAAAGTAAGTACTAAGTTGAAAACATGACAGAACGTCACAAAAGCAAAATTTTAGTCTGATATTTTCATTTCAATGTACATTTGATCCTGTTTATTCATTTACTTTCTGGAATAATTTCCAGCTGCGTGATATTACCTCGAAGGATCAGATTTGTACATTCGCGTGTTAGCAGAGAGTTTGGACTGGTTACAAGGATCTGAAACGATTTAAAGTTCACCTTTTTCAAGAAAAAGATTTTTTAAGAAAATGGTATTTTTTATTTGCGTGCTCTTTAGGAAGCAGTAGCTCCAAATAAAAAGAATGATTCCAAAGAAAGACGCATTCTACAGTATTTTTCCTCAAACGCTCAGCTGTTTATGTGTTTATAGGATGAAACGACACCACGAGGAAATTAACATTACAATAAAAACATTTTTGGTAATTTAGCAATTTTAATGAGTGATGAGTTAAAATTTTCAATAAACATATTTGTAACAATTCGCCTAAAAGATTTTGCCGTCCTCACGAGTAAATTATATACTTTGAAAAAAAAACTTTAAATTGCAATTTTTATGGCAGATATCGATTTCCTGTGAAGTCCTGATGATGACGCAAAGTGTCGAAATCTAGATCGAGTCCCTCTAATAAAAGTATTGTAGGAATTTTACTAAATTACTGTACTTCTGAATAACATAATGTACGTTAAAAAATCGCTGGAAGAAGGAAATATTAATTCTGGGAGATATTGAGGCAGAGAAGATACTAGATATGAACAGTCGCTGACTATATATTGCACAAATAAATCAGTTTGAACCAAAATAAGGTGGCCATCTCTCTAAGGGATCTTTTAAAAGAGGTTGACGCAGAGGCAAATGAAAGTAAAATTAAATTTCCTTGTAATAGAATATCGCGCAATTTTTTTCCCATAGCTCGTAAAATATTCAAAAACGATGTTTTAAATATCCAAAGAGCTCCACAAAGCATTTAAAGAGACCGTTAACGTGATTCTACTAATGAAATTTGACGAAAAAAATAACGTTTTTCTTCAGATCAAGGAAGAAACCGACGTTCATTTTAAAATGTACACCAAAAGAATGCATGAGAATTTGGATAAATCCTGTGGCAAAAAAGAAGTAAGCCATTCAAACTGAGAATACAAATAAATAAATGATTTTTTTTAAATATGTTTTAGCCAGTTTTTTAAATGGTTATATCAATCTAAATGCATGCGTAGCCGCTTCGACTGGGTAATTAATTTTAATAAACATATACGTGTATATATGTGGGTGTATTCATTTTTTAGACATCGCCCTCACTTCACGTATTTTTATACCCTTCCCTTCCAAAACCACCATATTTAAAAATAATCTTTTCACAAGTGCCGCCAAGGCTCCTCTTTTTTCAACCCTCGAACGCAAGTAAAGTACCGAGGGGGAAAATCCACATTTCTCGCTCGCATGAACCAAAAAACTCTCTCATCTCTTAATCTATAACTCATTCTCCCTCCCTCTCACGCATCATTCTGCCTCTCTGCTCTCCCTTCCTCCCCCCGACTCTTCGACCTTTTCCCTCTTTCCAACCTTTTTATTTTCCCCCGTTCTTGTCGTGCCCCTACATCTCTTTCTGATTTCCTCCCCTCTTTTTTTCTCTTTGATCCCTCCTTATATTTTCCTCTGCTATTTCTCCTTTATTTAACACCTCTCCCTTTTTGACCTACCATCTCTTCCTTTCTTTGACTATACCTACACCTCTCCCTTCTCCGTATCCCTCCTCTCAACCACTCTCTCTCCCTCTTTCCTCCATCTCCCTTCCCTCCATATATCTCTCTCTCCCCCTCTCCCAATCACTATTTCCCTCTCACTCCTTCCCTTATATGGATATTAATGTATGTATTTATAAATGATCTTTTCTCTCTTTCTTTCAAATTATTGTTTTTTTCTCTTTCTCTGAACTATTTAGGAATTTTTCGCGGTTTTTTACCTCTCTTCTCTTCGTAGGTGTTTTCCGCAGTGGGAATTTTTTTTTCTGTGTTTAAACATAGCTGATACACAGTTTTTTTCGACCCACAAATCTAACAATATTCTTTAGTAATACTCTGTGGTCTATTAAGCAATATATAATCAACTTATAATTAATATGTATTTTATTGTAATTACTATGTAATTAATTTCTTTTAATGTGTAAATATTGTAACTACTTATATGACGAAAGAATTAAATGTAATAAGGGACTATATAGTCTCAATTTCACCCTAAATAAAGTCGTTTGTCTGTCTGTGTCTGTCCCTCTCCCTATCTCTCTCTCTCTAGTCCCCTCTGTCTCACCCCAGCAAATTCGACCGACCCTCACGCGCGCAAACGCTTTCCACGCCCAACTCCCTCCCCCTTTCCCTACCTCGTCCCCACCACTCTCTTCCTTTTTTCTCTGCCAACCCGATTTAAATGCTCGTCCGTCTCTTCCGCCGCCTCCCTCCCTCTCATTCTGTCTCTCCCTGTTGATTCTCATGGAACTAAATCCGATTTGAAGGGAGCTGTGACGGAGAATAGAGTCGATGAGGACTGGAGTGGAGTGCAAGGGATACCGAATGAGGAGGAGAGAGGGTGGATAGAGGGGAGAAGGGAGGAAAATAAAGTGAGGGAGGAGGAAATGGGGAGAGGTGTGGAGAAATGGAGAGATGATGGAAAGATGATGAATAAGGATCGCATAAGAGTACCTAGGGAGTAAAAGAGAGGGGAAGAAAGAGATCCAGAGGGAAAGAGGCTAAAAAGAGCAAAATTGGCGCAGTTGGAGGGAAGAGGATGGGGTAAAGTAAGAGAGAGAGGGTGGAGATATAATGCAGACGAAAAAGAGAGGGAGTGAATGGCTCGAGGCGGAACAGAATTACGTCTCGCAGTTGAAATAATGGGAAAGGTAAAAAAAATTGGTGGATTGCACGAGATGAAAGAAAATCGGAATTTGGCGGAAGCAATATGACGTAGATGGAAACAAAAGGAGGATGAATGGAATGAGATAGGCGGAATATAATGGAGAAACAGATGGACCTCGACACGATAAAGTTTGGGATTATCAAGTCTTTCTCCCCTTCCGACTCCAGTTAAAAAATCACGGATTAAGATTTTATGTACATCGCGTATGTATGTATGTGTATATATATATATATATTCGCTAAGCCATTAGATGGTAGTAAATAATTAGGAAAACGTTTTATATCTCTGTGAAAAATGCAGTCGCGAAGGAAAACGTGAGAACGGCAACTGCAGGATGGCTGATGGGAAGGAAAACGGAAGATGCAGGAGAAAATAAAATAAAATGAGAGGATAAAAGGAAAGGAACACAAAGAATTTAAACGAGATTATGAGAGAAGAGATCAAAGAAGGTTGTGAACGCAAAGGTCTTTTTTTTAAGAGAAGGGAAAAATGATAGAGCATAGTTGAGAAGAGCGATGCTCAACGTGATATGAGCAAGATGAAACGGACTAGCTCGTTAGGGCTGAAGTTGCGGCGCCACAGATCCAACTCCCGCCTAACCATAAACTGGAGAAATCATTAATTTGAAACGTGGTAGTAAATAGCGTTAGACGGAGGGTTTGATAGAATCTACCTACTGCTGTACGGCGGTTTTCCAGATCTGCATGTCATTAATTTTTTCCTTTATTAATATTCATTTGATCTGTGCAGTCGTAACGTGCTGAGGAAGTATTTTTAGTTAAATTACATACCAATGTCAAGCTTGTGCTTTTGTTGCATATAATGAACTCGTGTTATATTATTTAGATTTAATTAAATTTTGACGCAACGTCCTTGCTTGCCTGACAAAAGTTGAGCAACTTAGAATTTTTTAAATAAAAAGTTAGTAATTTATTATTATAAAATTATAAACGTTTGCCATTATTTATATTTTTATCGTTACATTTGAGAAGTAAATAAGGCAAAAATAATTTGCAGTTCTATTTAAAAAATTGAATTTCTGTTGTTAATTAACCTCCCTTAACGGCGGCACGTTATGTATAAACTATAGGAAAAATCACAAATACCATAAACAAGAGAGTGAGATAACGAGAAAAGCTTTCTCGTGTTCATTTTAAATTCTGAAAGCCGAAAGAAGTCTTGTCAAATTAAGATATATCACGTATAAATGACTTAAATGAGAAGCGTTGTAAAAGTTTTTACTATACCTGCTTCTTCGAGGAACTGTTTGGGCGAAGTGTGCACGAAAAGGTTTAAACACGCAAGTCATTCAACGTAAATGCAGTACACGGCCCAGTCGCTGTTATTTACCGGATTTTGAGGCCGTCGATTAATCCGGCCGAGAGTAATCCAAAGCGCAATAATTCAAAAACGACCAAAACAATTTTATACAGTGAAAATAATTCTCACCGAATGGTGCGAGATATTTACGTTCCAGAGCATTTAATCGATTATAATCAAAAGGAAATGAAAGATACTACCACCCGGTCGTCTTGTATTTGATATCTTGGTAGTTAAACGGGATTGCATATACATAATATAGGCGAAATAGCCGAGAAAGTGAGTCCTGTTTCTAACCAGGGTCAGATTAAGTGTTTCGTAGGCCCTAGGCACTATGACTCGTAGGCCTTTTAATTACAGTCAAATCCCCATTTAGTGCCACCGTTTGTGCATCATTGACATTGGCGCTAAAGCGGGGACAGCGGTAAATACCTGCTCTATGTAATCATAAGATGTAAGTTCTAAACGATTCATGGGCGGTATGTGGGGATGGCACTAAATAGGGGGGCGCTAAATCGGGGTTTGACTGTATTACATGTATGTGTATACAGACTGAAGCTTAATTTGAGAACCGTGGGAAAAATTAATAATTTCTAAAGAAAATTTTGACTTAGATTTTCCTTGTACTAAAGCGAGCGTCTCCTGGTCTATCTTGACGGCTGACATCAGGGCTACGAATCGAAATTTTTTCGCTCCGGTTTTCGTATCAGTTTACTCAAAACTCAAAATGTCGGTTCGGTTCAGATTTTGCTACAGCAACCGCCATTAAACCGGGTCGAACAGGTTTTTTCGCTCCGACTTTTTTTCGGTAAGTTTCAAAATACCAGTTGAAATTTAAATTACTAAAAACCACTGAATAAAACAAACACAATTTAAAGCGTTTGCCTACACATGCGTCGCAGATAATTTCAAAAGCGGAGCGATAGGCCCAGGCAAAAGATCCTATTAATATGAATTTTGTGGATTTTAGAAATATTAAACGAAGTAAAGAATTTACGCATGGTATGACTTTTATTGTATAAAAAAATCATTTATGTTAAAAAAATTTTGATTGAACTTTTTGTACGCCCTATCAACAGTGCCTATAGCTATAATCCGCTTCTGCCTCTGGCAACCAGTTAACGGTGAATCGGCACGAACCTTCACAGGTTTGAGGCGAGAGACCGGATTAGATTTTAGGAGGCGATATTTTTTAAGAAAGACTACAATTTAAATGAGAACTTGGGGACTAACGCATCAAGTACTTCGCTAAAAAGGGCAATCTTATCATATATTTATTCCTTATTTTAAATCTCAAAAATTAGTTAACTGCATTGACATGCACAATTAATGATCCACAATTTCCATTAATCGTAAAAATATATAACAAGTCCTTTCAAATTAACAACTTGGTAAAATAACAATAATTACGAAAAACTGAATTCAGCACACCATGCACAAAAAACTAATCGGCTTGTTTTAAATTTTATTAAATCTATCTTCGTACTTATATTATTTTCACCATACATTTCTTGACATTCTTTTGCTTGTAGGTTTTATACGAATACCTAACTGCGAGAAATTATTGCAAAAATGTTTGAGTGAATTGTTTAGAAACGCCAGAGAAGATATATTCCCGAATTCATTTGCTCTTGTAAAATCGAGGCCTTTTTACATTATTTTTGTGAGTAGTTGATATATATATATATATATGCTAAAGAATCGTCACACATGATGAGTGGAAGGAAGAGGGTAGGGATCGAAAAGGAATCAAGAAAGAAGGTCGGAGGGTGTAACGAGGGGAAAACGGAGTGGAATATGGCGGATGCGAGTAACAAGCGTGACATATTTGGTCGAGAGGGAGAAGGGGGATAGTAGAGAGGAGGAAGGAGGGAAGGGGAGAGTAGGGAGGGTTAGGAGGGAGGGAGAGTGTAGAAAGTGGTAGGAAAGAGGGAGAGAGTAGAAAGGGGGAAGGAGGGAGGGTGAGAGTAGAGAGGGGAAGGAGGGAGGGAGTGAGTAGAGAGGGGAAGGATGAAGGAAGTAGAGCGAGGGAAGGAGGGAGGGGGAGAGTGAGAGCAAGAGGAAAGATGGCGAAGAAAGTAGGAGGTAGCGAGGGCGTGGTGGAAGTAAAAGGCGAGGGGTAGGAGTGGGAGAGCAATCGGTCGAGAAAATGGAAAGAACCGGAAAGGGGTGGAAAAGGGATGAGATGTGGTTAAAAAAGAAAAGAAAGAAATGTCGAGGGCTGAGGGAAAGGAGAGTGGAAATTAGAGAGAGAGGTAAAAGAAGAGGAGGATGCAGAGAAAGAAGTTATACGGAAAGTTATTGAAGCGCCCCCTAATACATTTTATCGGCGAGACTTATTTACAGCATTATTGATCGGTGAAGACTTTGAAAGGCTAGGGTGAGACCAACAGTTGATATCACATCCAGCATCGCGGCGTAAAAATTGGCGATTCAGCAATGATTTAGATATTAAATTGACCTTCGAATGAAATTTATTCGACCCACTGGTATGCATTTACATTGAATGATAAATCAAACTCGAACGAGGACGCGCAAGGGTTCCAAAACAACACGAATTTCCAACCATAATGACTTTCAAGCAAGAAACCTGGAGCATAATGTGTGACTAACTAAGCATTTACCTTTGGTAAAAAATCATCCGAGCTCAAAATCTGTTAGATTTACTTAAAACATCAATTAAACATAGTTATCTAACCAGTGTGGTAGACTACTAAATGCCAAACTATATTTTGACCTTCTTAGAGGAGTAGTAAGAATTTCTGCCACCAATGCTAGGATCGCTGGTTCGAACCCAGCCGAGGGCGTGGTTTTATGTGATCGTCTTTGCATCGTTGTATCGTTATTGCGCTCATTCTAAAAAGTCGATAACGGCTGTTTATGAGCTATTTAAAAAAATAATAAAAAATAAATTATTTCATTGTTTTCACTATTATTTGTGTAAAGAAAAAACTGTTTGCCAGCTCTCTGCTACAGGCTTAACGACCTAGATGGGCTCAAGATGAATTTATCATTATGTTCGCCAAGCCTAAGCTAGGTAGAAATGTTTAAGTTGAAGTTATGAAATTTAATGACGGAATAAGCTAAACAAATCTTAAAATTTAAATATGGGAAAATGTAATAATTACTGTAGAACTTTAAAGGACAATACATATAAAGCGTATATGGAATAAATAAAAGGAAATTAATTTATGTTACAAACTATATAGAGAAGATTTCTTGTTTACCCACAAAGCATTATCTCAATGACCATAAACTGTGACTACTAATCAAAAAATAAACTAGATGCTTCCAATGAAGTGGTCGAGGAATCCCAGCAAGTTGTATGCATTGTAGAGCTCAATTCAAACGGAGTGAAAGACAGAATCTGTTGAAACAGCAACAGGCAGCAAGTATCAAAAGATTAATTGAACGCCTCCGGTAAAGAAAACGCCTAGTTTTTTCACACAATGGGTAAAAAGATAGCTAAAAAGTAAGCAAACAGTTGTCTGAAAAGAGAAATGAGAAGCGCAGTGACTTGAAAGAACAGACAGCACATAGGCATTAATGCAAGAGTCACAAGGAAGTCTTCAAACATTGACCAAAAAAAGACAACTAAGGAGATGAACAGATAATGAGATATTGTTCAAGGGAAGTATTTTTTAATTCGCGTGTAAAAACAGGAAGAAAACAAATAAATGAATTAAGGAAGAGTCTGCATCTTAAAGGTACCTTCGAATTAAAATACTTCGGTAAGGAATTTAATTAAGGAACGTTCTGTAAAATTATGTTAATAATAGAAAATTCGGATTCCAAGTTATGTCCTTTAATTAACCACATCACTGGAGGTTTTACTACTTCCTAAATTCTATAATTGCATCGCACCTAGGCAAAAAGCACTGAAGATACATCACAACGAATAATTGTGGTTATAACGCCGGGCAGGTTAATTTAACAAAGATTTAAAAATAAAAAACTTTTTCCATTATAAAAAACAGGCATTCGTCATTTTGTGAAATGGAATAATTTATTCGTTTTAAACCAAGTCATTAAATTATATATATATATAATCCAACAGAATAGGCTCAAAACATCAAAATCAACGGCAGGGCTCGAACCTACAACACTAGAGCAAAAACAATCAATCTTATAAACTCAATTTCTCTCTTGATACTTAAATCCTTATATACTCAATAAGAAAAAACTCCCGTGAGAGAACGATAAAATTATGTACATTTCAATAGAAAAATATGAATTTTTTATGAAGTACATTTGCATGTTTTGCTAAAACATCTTAGGAATCATAAATATTTGTGTATGTGTATGTATACACACACAAACCCAAAAATATACGAACATTTATTCGAAAAGCTCTTGTCTATATGTGAAAATGGGATTCGCGAAAAAAATTTCCACTTCACACAATGACTGGTACATGATAACGGCCGTCGAAAATAATTCCGTGCCCTATGAGGGATTCGAGGATTCTGACGTCATCAGAATGCTCCACCCCAATTGGCAACCCCGAGTCTTAACGAGAGCGAGACAAAATACGGTAGCGATAGGAAGCGGAAAGGAGAAGGGAGAAATCGGTGAAGGGTAAAAAAAGAAAAGAAATGTTGTGTGTGTGTGTGTGTGTGTTTACAAGAGAGACGATTATAGAGGGAGATATAAAGGAAGAGAGAAGGAGAGTGGAAGAGCTAGACATGGACGATAAGACACGAAACAGAACGACGCATGCTTAGGATAGAATACAAAGTGGGACGGAGATAACGAGAAAACAAGAAAAGAGGTTGCAAGACAAGGCGGGATTTTTACCTGTTGAGAGGAATAGAGATGAAAATGAGAAAGAGGGGGATATAGAATAAATTGAAGGAGAAGAATAAAGATGAGAAACAGAGGGAGCGCGGAGGAAGAACAACAGAAGAAAATCTGGGAGATGAGGGCGGGCGAGGCAGTTGGAAAAAATAAATGTCGCTCTGGTCGATGGAGTGGGTTAGGCTACGTCACGAGGTGAGATTTAGGGGAAAAGTGAAGGGAGATGGCGAGGGGGGAAATGGAGTAGGAAGAGGAAAATTAGAGGCGGCACCGTGGTTGGCACGAAATCTAAAAATACATCCCTCGCGAAACAAACAGAAAATGGGGAAGAGAGAGAGAGAGAAAGGAGCGGATTGGAGCTTTTAGAAAGAGAAGGATTTTAAATTAAAAAAGAAACGTTATGCCTGAATAGAACGGTACAGAAATCAACGGAAATATATGTGTACATATTCCGATGCGGAGCAATGACACATGAACACGCGATGGAGACGGTGCAGGTGGGGAGGGGAAAGGGTGAGCTACCATCGGAAACAAAAGCACGGACGTGACAAGAGTCACGGTTTAGACAAAAATAAAACTTAGAATGAAAGGGGGAAAAATATACACACGTTGCCCCGAATTTTGGTTTTTGCGTTGTTCCAGCTCCACAGAATAATAAGAACAAGGATAAAAAAAATAGCGAACGACAGAACTCGCTTGGCCTCGGAAAAAATAAAATTAAAGACGAACTATCGGTTTTCATTGTGTTACACGCGATCGTTGGAACACGACCAGTATTATTCGTATGCTAATTGAAATTCGCGTGTTTTTTTCAGATAAAATGCGAGGGAAAGAAATACCCCCGATGCGCCCCCTCCGCTCCCGTTCGCCGTTCCATTTCGTGCTGCCTGTATCGTCCCGCCATTCGAATAACAACCGAAGCAGAACCATGGAAACCGAAATGGTCTTTGTCCGAATCGCTGACCATTTTTCATCCGAGTCATTACGACGCCGAATGAAAATCGTGGGATTTGCATGATTTATTTTTAGGATAAAACTTCGCTCGTTCGATTCGCAGGTCTTGTCGCTCGCGTAGTTCTACTCTCGGTGCTCCAGCGAAAAAAAAAATCGCACGAAACGCGCGAGGATAAAATAGTAATAAACGGACCCGGGAACACTCCTTAACGGAGGAATTATTTTTCGCGGTCGTTTTTCACTTATAAAATGGACCGGGCCGAGTAGTTTAGCGCGAAGAACTTCGAAGGATTATCCGAAACGGAAAAACAAGAACGAGGAAAATCCTCTCGAGCGTGTGATCCTGCCGGAAATGGAATTCAGACATGCGCGTGCGCTTCCGTAACCCCGGTAATGAATCTACTGAAACGTGAAAAAAACCGATAGGTCAGGGAAATTTCACCATTCCGTTTTCCGGATTTTGCTTCGCTTTCTTAGTTTTCTCCTTCTATTTTTTTCCTGCGAAAATCCATCTTTGGAAAATTTACATCGCCTGCCGCCAGGGTGGGAATGCAGGAGATCGGAGTTGGAAAATCCTAACGATCCTAATCCCTAGCGCGATCGTGTGCAACGGAGAAGTCGGGTCTCTCTCTCTCTAACTAAGAGAAGGGCGAGATACTTTAACTCCACCGGGAATTTATGCCGCCTCTTCACAAACGCGGGGAAGATGGAGAGGGAGTTAGAATAAGGGAGGCTTTTTGGCTGCACTTTCTGGATCCATTTTTTTCTCTCTTTCTAAATGGGTCTCCAACTACCGCACTGCGTAACTGCCAATTTATGACGTGCTTATGCGCTGCACTGGAATCGAATTGGTCGCCATTTTTCCTTTGAATTATAAGGCGAGGAGTGATATTCTTCTTGTGAAAAATGACGGGGGAGCTTTTTTTTCCATTGTGAGCACGGAATCAAACAAGGACAAAGCGCAGATTCCGTTTTTTATTATTGTGCCGGAGCCGCGTTCTTCGACAGTTTTTGTTTTTAATTGTCGCGATTTCGAAAACTCGCTTTTTTTTCGATAATCGCGTCGGGCTTTTATTTCGACGTCGCTTTCACGTGAGTTGCGTTGGTGAATTTTACGGAGCGTGTGTGACGATAATTCAAGTGTTGGCACAAAAAAGTTGGCAAAGTTATCGTTGAAGAAAATATTCGTTTTTGTTTTGGTTATTTAGCCTATGATCAGCGCTATTGTTGATTTTTCGCAAGAATTATTTTAAAATAAACTTTGGTATCCCCCATTGAGGTTATATATATATATATATATATATATATATATATATATATATATATATATATATATATATATATGGTGAGAATAATCTTAATCTACCCAAAACCTGTCATAGGATACCGTGATTATTTGATAAAATAATTAATTTTTACTTCATTATTCAGTATCTTTTCTATACAAATAATGATTTTTATTGGATCAAGGCATGCGGAAACAAAATTATTGCATTTTTACGCTTACATTTTTTAACATGATATAAAGTTTAGGTGTGTGCGACGGAATTCGCATTTTAAAATAAAGCCTTGCTACACATTCTACTTCTGATTAGAAATATAATTCAAGTTTCAATCATAATTTCTTGGATCCTACATTAAGAAATAAGCCTCGTCGATAAAATAAAATAATATAAAAATGAACTATGATTTCAGATTCGTTCTCTGACTGTCTTACCAAACCATAGTAAAAAGCAACAAATTCGTGCAATTTCTCTTAACAAGTTCTCAAACATTGATAACGTTAAACACAAAGGAAATTGTTACTTTCAAATTCTATTATACATGCAGGTATATGCTTGACTAGATGTAACTCTGGATAGTAGGAGAAAAATTCTGTCTTGGCCGGGTCTACCAATTACCGATAGCTTAGCCTTCAAGACAGTTCTTTCTGCATACGTAAAAATCATTTACGTAGACATAACTTAAGTCATACGGTCAATGACAAAAATCACCGACTTAATTAAAATATACCTGATGTTTCGACAGAGAATATTCTTTTGCTTAGTTTTCGGCACAACAAAGAGAAAGCATAATTTATATTAAGGCAATGAGAGGCAAAAATTCGCGATAAACACACAAGAGCATGTATATTACTGGCAACATAGCCTATAGGACCATTTTTGCGCTTATTTTAATAGCTTATGTATTAGGTTTGTCTGTCATGGTACAAATATGTTGGATTTAGGATGATCCGATGAGGAGTAATCGGTGTCTTTTTCCAACCCTTTGTTTCAATTCTATCTACCCCCATAAGAAAAGCGTGATATCGGTGTAGGGCATTCTAAATTTACATTTTTAAATTAGCAATGATTAAGACAGAGACACGAACATTTCTCTATCTGAAAGACTGGGGTTTATATTTTTTGAAAAGAGAATTTAAATCCATGTCGGATGAGAGCGAACAATTGTTTTCATCCAAAACTGAGGGAAAATTTATGATGGGAAATAAAACTGCCATGGCAACGAGACCACTGATTTTAAATGGGAAACATATTATTATATAGCATTGATATAATGCTTTTAAAGGGAATTTATAGACTATATTACGACGTCGCCGATCTCAAGCAAACATGTAATCTTATGATGACGTCAGAATCTCAAAACAAAGAAAAAAGCGGCATATTTAATCTACTCTACAATTCTTCCCTTTCTTGTTTAGTTATAAAAAGACTTGCCAATATTGTAACGATGACTTAAATTCTTAGTTAAATTTGGATTTGGCTTTAATTTGTTTGGCCTTACTTGAAATATTATATTTCTTTGGAAACTTATTAGGGAAACCAGCAATTTAAATAAAAGTTACACAGCAAAATTAACTGTTGTCAATATTGAAAAATTTCATTCATTTCCATGAGAAATAAACATCAATGCTGAATTGATAAGTTTATACGCTATATATCCACTTTAAGTTTAAAATTGTTTTCATTTCTTACAAACTGTTCTATTATTCAATGGCAATTTTAGATATTTACCAGGGAGACCCAATTTATGCTTTGTTGTTTGGTTTTCTCACATCAATTTTTTTTTAAATTCGCAAATGTCACACTTTATAGGCAGAAAAATAATAACATATTGTTATATTTATTACCATTCGTAAAACGCCATCGTAAATATAAGCACAACTATGACTATCGCCGTTTCATAGGCATTTGTCGAAAATTCCTGTGTATTCATTTAAAAAATCAACGATCTTTAATCTACGAACAATGAAATACTTATAATTCGCTGAAGAAAACAATATCTGGTGGAACTCAATAATAGAGGAATGGGTGTAATTTTAAATGAAACAAATTGCGCTTGATGTTATAATCTGTTACAAATTTAAGTTACAGGAACGATTTTGACGAATAAACTGAAGATGGCGATCATTCGTCGAAACCAGTTGTGTAACTTAATTTGTGGAAATAGCACAAAGTTCATAACTTCGTGCGCAATTGGTTCTTCTTTTTTAATTACCAAATTCCTCAAATTAAATGAGTTTTTCTCCTCCGACCTCTCACAAATAATATATCCCTCAAAAACTGCCAAAGAATATCATCCTCTCGCTGATCTCCACATGACACAACCTTGTTTTCAAATCAATAACCAAATTTACAGGAAAGTAAATGACACCGCTATGGGAATCCCCTTATCCCATTTTCTAGCAAATCTTTTCATGAGCAATTTTGAAGAGGAATGCAAGGGAAAATTAAAATACACTCAATCGACATGGCTTAGACTTTAGACATGTTGATGATGTCTTCGTCGTGCTCGACACCCCATCCAACAATGTAAAAGACGTCATACAAGACTTAAATAGTCCATATCCCACAACAAAATTCACTCAAAAAGTGGAAAACAATAACTCAACAACATTTGCCGCCCTAATTATAAACATAAAATAGCAGCTCTTCTAAGCATGGTACACAGACTGACTAACGTGCCACTCAAAATGTAATTAACCAAAAAACCAGACAAATCGCTCCATAACGCTCCAAACATAGACAAAATAATAATAAAACATATAAAACCCGCTGCAGCAAAGGAACTAGCCACCAACTCGAAGCAAAAAAGTGATAAAAAGCAATAGTACGTCAAGCTACCATGTTTTTCTTCATTCGCCAAAGAGTCAGATAAAATATTTAACACCAACGTTTCAATCATTTACACCAGCAAAACGGTATTAAAACGTATTGAAAAATATAAAACACAAAACACTGAGAAGTCAGGAATCCTGTGTGTTAATTTTGAAATGCAGCTGCACGCATGCGTCTCATCTGTTTGGAAGTGGTAGAACCGGAATAGGTGAGGATATGTAACTTAACAGGTAAGTAGATATAAACGTGAATGCATCAGGAAAAATCTAAAAATAATATCGTGTAAGGGAGGATGGAGGGAGAGAGAGAGAGAGGTAGATATGTGCGTACAGGTAGATGTCGAAAAAGAGATCCGTTAAAAAAAACTTGAATATCACTGAAAGAATGCATATATAATTGCGTGTAATACGGGGTTTGGCGTGGAAATAACCTCCCATGAACCCGAAGGTGTGTGTGTGGTAGACAGTGTAAAAAAAAACGTAAATATCTTACGAAACTCTAGCGTTGATTAATTATCTGTAAAACTTAATGTTATGCATCCATTTTTCCCTTCTCCTCTCGTAGTTACTTCAGAATTACAAGCAACGTTACAATGGGCAGATGTTTTGGGGAATAACACAGGTACCCTACCTCCTGCAATAAGGGTTTCAATACCTTCCCTTTAAAAAATTCGCATACTCCTGCTCATGCGCACCCTTAACGGACAGCCACCCACAAATTCCCCTCCACTGTCGCACACGCATAAAACAACAAAAATGCCGCCACACGCGGTTTTAGTATATTTTCTTAAAAGAACAGGAAAGGAAAGATCACCATGCATGCATACATGCAAGTCAGAGGCGTTCTTTACAATTTATGTAATCATGTCAAAAAAGATCAATATTGATGGCTTTGTATAATGTCTAAGAACTGAAAAATGATAGGCCAGTAGTGATGCTAAAGAAATATCAAATTTTGATTGACCGATTTATTTCTTAATTTGTTGTAATTAATAAAACAATCGGCAGTTATTTAAAACATACCTCACTCGAATAGTAGTAATATTATCTTTATGTTCACGTTCATTTCTTTGTTGTAAATTACGCATTTATTTTCAATTACAAATGTTGTGTATAAGAAAACAAATAGACATATTTACGTTCATTTATTCGTCGTAGATTATCCATTTCCCTTCATTCACCTAATGTTGCCTCTGCACCAAAGAAAATTAAATGTAAATAGGTATTTATATCATATATATTGTTTACTTTGATTACCACGAATCTTTTTTCGTTGACAACAATTAAAAACACGGGAAGATATTTCTAAGTTCAGAGTGAATTACGACACTCGTTAGATTTACTTGAAATCGGCTACAAAAACGTACTGAGCAAAACATATGCCATTTCACGAGTTATACAAAGTTTTTTTGAAGACTTATTTGCTATAAGTAATATTTTACGAGATATAAAGAAAACTTAATTTTTTGTCACCAGTAAAGCGGCACTCCCGATTGATCTACGTGAACCATTTATATAATTTTCTTATTTTTTGCCTTTATGTCCTAAACACCAAATTTTAGCAGTTTAGCAGATAAAACATGCGGACGGACGGACACGACCTGACCATAGGGGATTCATTTTACTTTCTCCATATACGTAGTATAGGGGAAAGTAATGTATTAAAAAAATCGACTTCAAGATTTCAACAGAAATACACGTTTTGAGGTCCCCTGAACACGTTTTGACCATTTTCTCGATGATGTCTGTGTGTGTGTGTGTGTGTCTGTATGTGATAGCTTTTTGTGGGTGCTCTAACTCAATATCTATTATTCAGGTCAACGCGAAATTTTATATTTAACATTTTTATAAAAGTCAGAAGAACTGATTAGTTTTTAGTCGGTCAACCGGAAGTGGGTGTTTACTCGTCACTTATCCGTTATTTTGAAATATTTGCTTCAATATTTAATAAATGTAAAAATGTATTGGAATAAAAGTTGTAGGAAATTTAATTTTCTACAACCTTTGTTTGAAACATGTTTCCATATAATGCATTGTTTAAGAGATATCTTATATTTTTAGCTGCCACCACCACGCCACCTACCGACGACTATTGTTAACAATTGACGCTTAGTTACGTCTTAGCAACGCTCCTTTTTCTATTCTTAATTGTTGGAGCTTTGTGGCTATATCCAATATCAGAAGGCTATGGTTTGATTTTATTTCTGTTCTTTGTAGTCTAAAATTTTCTCGGTTTCTAAAATATTTATTTTTATGTGAACTATTTAGAATTTTTAGAAATATTAAAGATATGGAGAAAGTCATGTGATGGCCACATCAGGTTTTTTTACTTTTTGTAAAGAACGCATAAAAACGTGATCACTAGGTTCGTCTGTGGACAATCGGCTTTTTTGTTCTAAGAAATATTTGAAATATTATTTTTGAATTAGATAGCTCTCATTAATCTATGAATTTCCCACTACTTAAATTTACTAAGTAGTTCATAGATTTTCCGCTAGGTGGCTTCAAATTCGGAAAATTCAACATTTTGAAATGGTATTATAGCCAACTAACTGAAGCTGGAGGAGTGAAATTTTCATGAATGAAAAGGTCTAGTAAGGCTCTACATCTCATGTTGTTTCCTCTCCAAATGGGGAGGCAAACCATAACCCTTCGGGGTTAAGAAAACATGCTTCCACCTCTTGCTTCAGGAAGGGTATCTTACTTGTATTTAAAAATCTATTTTCAGTGAATCGCCAGCGAATACGGTTGATTTTTTTGCCGAAATGCCCATATGATTTTTTACAACATTGCTATGGCCACTGGAGATACCTAAGACAAGTACATATTTTTTCAATTCTTTTATTCTTTATTTTATTATTTTTATTCGACTTTAGCCGTAATATAAGCTCTATAACCTTCTGTTGAATAGTAGCCAACGATGGAAATCTTTCCGGATGCAAAACGGCAATAATCAATGTCTGACCTTTCTTAATCATAAAACTGTGCAAAGAGGTTAAATATCATAAGAAAATTGAATCAAGGGAGCAGCTGACAACCTAGAACGAGGCAAATTTGTAAACAAGTGCATCGTTGTTCTATTCATTGACTCCGCGGATTATAAAAACCGTCATTTTACTCCGAATCTGACAGCTGCGAAATACACTGAAAAAAATACGACGGAACCGCCTGGGCATTATCCGGGGATAAGAAAAAAAAGGATAACGGCGAAAAATTCAACGTCTTTGGTAAGTGTCGGATGGAAAATTCTCCCACGAAAAGGTATCATTATCTTCCAAAAAACCTCATTATTATTGACAGCAGAGACCGCGAGAATTGATGTCCGCAAAAAAAAACGAGTCTCAAGAAAAAGACGACCAAAAATTCCCTCGGCCCCTTGCCTCCTCCTTCTCCTTTCCTCTTCCCCGCACTTTCCTTTCCCGTCTTTTGTTATCCTCCTCCCTTCTCTCCTCCTATTCCTCCTCTCCCCAAAAAATCCCGCCAAAATCAAAACCACGAAACTCCTCACAACCGCACCCCGAATGAAGAGAGTGAGGCCTGCCACAGAGGTCGCCTTGTTCATCCCCTAACCCTCCTCCCACCTCTCCCATTCTTCTCTCCCTCCCTACCCAGTCATTCACTCAAAAGCGATGTCGGATTGATCGATTATGGAGTGGGTTTGTTTGTGACCTCGAGGCAATACTCTCTCCTTTTTTTCTCCTCTTCCATTCTCTCTCTCTCTCTCTCTTCGCTCCCTTCCCGTCACGCTGAGGAGAAGAAGCGCCTCTCTTTCCTATTTCTAACCCTCTTCATTCCAGACTAGATATCCCAGCCGGCCCATTTTCCCCGGCCCTAAACGCTCCTTACCGGCAATACCCTTTTCCTTACTCTCCCTCCAGCCCTATTCTCTCTCTATCTAGCTCGCTCTCTCTCTCTCTCTCTACGACTTCCCCTTTTACTCTCCCTCTCTCTCCTTCCTTCCCGCATTCCGGGTGGGATTGTCTCCTTGGTCCATTGGGTCTCCACTGGAAATCTCCCCCTTCACCCAGCATCTCAGAGGAGCCCGAGCAGAGAAGAGTGAGGGTGTGGGATGGGGTTTGAGGGAGCAGAGGGAGGAGAAAGGTGGGGGAGGGGCACTAGGAAGGGTGGAACATCTTTCCGCCGGGTATTGATCTCCTGCGCCTCTTCCTCCTCCACTCTTATCAACCGACCAACCCATCCTCTCTTCTTCCCTCTATCCCTCCCTTACTCTTTTTCCCCTTCTGACCAACTCTTCTCTCTCTCTCACTCTCTCCCCAAACCCCAGGCAACCCAATCTTCTCACGTCTCACCTCTACCCCCTGATAAACCTCACCTCTCTCACGTCACTAAACCAACCTCTCCCCCACCTCCCCCAGGCTCATTCCGTGTTACCTCCGCTCCATCCAGAACTATTCCCGAAAACACCCTTTCCTAATGCTTTCTTCCCTCACGAATCCCTCGTGCCCTTCTCTCTCTCTCCATCTTTTCCCCTCACCTTTTCCTCCTCCTCCCTCCTTTCCGCATCCCCATCCGACCTCCCTTCGGCTCTCTCTCCCTCTCTCTCTCCCTCCGCACCCTAAAAACCCTTCCTCCCAAATATATATCCTTTCCTTCCTACCTTCTTGCGTGTCAACCACCCTTCTTTCTCCTCACCCTCCTCCTGCTGAGAACACACCGCCACCACCACTACCACGAGGCTTGCCCTGAGTCTCCTAGTTCTCTCTTTCACTCCCTCTTTCCCATCCATCCTTCCGACCTCCCTTTCGCCTCCCTACGCTCCACGAATTCACTATCCAATTCTCTTTCCTTTTCCCCTCTCCTCCTCCCTCCCCTCCTTCCTATCGCCTCCCGTTCCTCCCAACTCCTACATCACCCGTGACTCTTAAATTTCCCTTCTCAGGCCACCTACTTTTCCCAACCTTCCCCCCCCCCTTTTTCCCTCCCCTCTCCCTTTCCGACGCCTCCGCCGCTGCCTCCCTTCGCCAACTCGCTTCCCTTCTCCGCCGAAAAGTCCTACTTCCACCAATCTTCGAAACCCTCCTCCTCCTCACATCGACCTCCATCTCTCCATAATTTCACCTCCCAACCTACTTTGCCTCTGCTTCCTCCCACTTCCGCTTCTATCTCTCTCGTCCTCTCCTCCTATCCCTCATCTCCCCCTCAAATTTCCCATCCTTTTGTGTGTGGGTTCCCTCCTCCCCGCCTTATAGTTCCTGTCTACCTTCCTCTCATCCTTCCCCCTCTTTCACACTCTCTAAAACCCGTCTTTTGAGCTCTCGGTTCACTCCCATTGTCTTCGGCGATATGCACCCCTCCTCAGGTAAAGGTTCATTCCGGGTTTTTATCTCGAGCTCTCCTCTTCCCTTCGGATTCCTCGTATTTTTTATCTTTTTGAAAATATTTTGTTTACTGAGGTATGTTTCAATTAATTGGCCAGGTTTCAATGCGAGGGACGAGGCGGAAATGAAAAGGAAGAAAAATAAATAAATAAAGATTACGCTTTGCTTTTGTTTCTTCTCTCCACTCCTCTCTCTCTCTCTCTCTCTCGCTCTCTCTTAGATGGAAGAAAATACATTCTACTCTCAATCTTGCTCTATTAAAGACGTTTATGAATATATATGTTTGCCCTCTAAAGTTCCTACTACAAGGTCTATTTTATTATCGTCGTTGGCATTATCCTTCGTTTCCAGTTTATTTTTCATTACTATTTCCTTCTCCTCACTTCCTCCTCCTACGACGGTTTTCCTTCGACCATCTCGAGTGAAGACAATTGGGATTTATCCGCGGTGGAAGTTATTGATAAGGTTTTTTCCTCGAAGAAAATCATTCGAAAAAGAAAATCTCAACATCTTTCTTTTTTGAGGAAACGTTTCATTGGATGTGTGTCTGTCCACGTCTGTGTGTGTGAATCCAGCGAAAGGTTGAGTGGGAGAGAGAAAGAGAGAGGAGCGAATGTGATCGAAAGGAAAGAAGGGTAGTTGGAGGAGATGGAGGATTGAGAGAAAGAGAAATAAAAAAATAAAAAGGAAATAGAGGGTAGCTTTATGAGCCTATAAGAGAGATTCGATTCCTGTATCCCGCCTTTCTTTATTGGGGTCACATTCTGCGATACTCAACGATCAAAAAAATTTTTGCTAGGTTTCCGTATATTATTATTTTTTAGAAAAAAGGGGCAATGGCTTAGCTACCATTCATATTTCGGGAATTCGGACTGTCGACGACGGAAAAAATAAAGAAAGGTAATTTATTTGCTACCGCCACCAAAATTGAAGCTTGGTTTTCGTTTTAAAAATAGTATGCCTAATTTTAAAGTTGAAATGACAGAAATTTTGTTACGTTGTTACTTTTCCTTTAACATATCTATAATTACTGAATATTTTTGTTCTACATGTAAATTCATCGAGGATGATAAATAAATAAATAAAAACAAGTCAAATTATTTCTAAAATCCCAAACTGAATATCCAAAAAATCAAACGATTTGGGCAATGGAGTGGTAATAATAACATCCACTATTACGAGCTGGTTATGACGACTATTTCGGACTTCAGTGAGCCATCCGTCCGTGCTCCCGTCGTGCGATTTTCGCCAAAGAATCATTCGTTACATCAATACTACTAGAGGAGAGAGTGAGAGGTCGTTGGGTAGGTGATTTACGCGAGAAAGAGCGATATTCAATATTTGTGGTCCGGAGAGTGGAGTGGGAGCAGGGGGTGGGGGGGGGAGAAAGAAACGGATTTGTCGAGGAGGCCTACGCTATCCAAGCACTTTATCACCCGCTATTTTTATCACTCGCTCGTATTTCTCCCCGTCTTCCCTTTTAAAAACGATCGAAATTTTCGAGGGACTTTCTTCCTTTCTCCCCCCCTCTCTCTCTCGCTCCGTTACTTTCTCGACGTTTATATATTCGCTATTCTCTCTCTCTCTCTCTTTTGGCAAAGCTCCTCTCCTCCAAAATGCGCCTCAACCACTTGTTCCGTTCGAGCTTGATTAAATTTCTCTCATATCCGATCCCTAAAAACTTAGGCGTTTTTTTTTGTCCGGTCCTTATTGAAGATCGGAGTCAGTTTTTTTTCAAACTAGTTTTTTGTGTAATCCGCATCAACACACAGGAAAACAATTCAATGCCTATAGCGACGCGAAAAATATTTCCTTTGCGAATTCAAAATAAAAAGCGACTTTATTAAGCCGAAATTATTATTACGCGGTGGCGACACTATTGTTATTGCCCGTGCAACTTTTTGAAGAAGTTTTGGAGTCTATTATTCCGATGAAGCCGCAGCTCGTTCGAAAAAAAACTTATGAAACAAACAGTCGCCAAAACTTTTTTTATGGTGTTAAATAAAACTTTCCGAGATTTTCGCTGTTTTTTTGGGAGTAATAAATTAAGACCGACCGGATTAAACAGCACTTATTTTATCTATTCGTATAGATTCATTATTTGTGCCGTTCTCAATACTTAAGGTCATATCAACCTATTTTTTAGACTGCTGCGTGTTAGATTTAAGAAAAATGACAACCATAAATTTTAATTCGCGTAAAATTTACTAATTTCAAGCTAAATAAGCATAAACCGGTCTTTTTATGGTTTAGCCTGAAAGACTATATTCAGAGACCATTCTCTGACATTCTGATGATCAATTTTATTATCAAAGTACTCCTAAATGGATAAAAAAGACAATTATTATATATAATTGTTAAAATCCTTCAAAATAAGATAAAATTCATATTCTTGACCCACACTTAAAGAATTGCTTTAACCGTTGTTCAAAATGCTATTGCAATTACTAAAATGATTTTTGTAAAGTATGTAATTTTTTAAAGCAATCGTCTTTAAGTGTCACGAGAATTACCGAGAAGTCCGTTTCTTATCGCGTACACGTTTTTGAACAAGTTGATCCATTCTCACGAACCTGATTATCTAAGCCTTTTATAAAATCACAATTCAAAAAGAGCATCCGCTGGAGAAGTTACCGCTTTACCTAAAATGAGATGACAATCTTGCTGAATATTCTCTTCTAACTCATCATTTTTAGAAGTGAGACCATCGATAACCCTTTAGTCCCAACGGTTTTTATTTTAGGAAATGCGTCCTCGATACTTAAATTCTCCATTTTGGATCGATGCACACGTGAAATTCATGTTTGCACAGCGATGTAAAAGTGACGTATCAATCGAATAACTTCTTTTTCTTGCCATTTCTCTTTTCACGCGTTTTTCCCTGCTACCCGGTGAATGTTCTAGCTCCCGTATTATTATGGCCCCTTAACGCCTCGAATTTTGATGGCTGGAATTCTACCCCGATCGATGAGCCGTTGGTTCAAACTGCCTTGCCAGAAATTCTCCGAGGAAAATTTATCACGAATCAAATTTAACTGCCAACTCTTGCGCATCACGCCGATAATGAATCTGAGTCCTCGCAGCTCATTACGATCAAATACTTCGAAAATTAACAATTACAGTTGACGGAGCAAAGAAAATCAAGTAGACCGACAGCCTAGAGCAGGGATCTCGAACTCAAACCATGCGCGGGCCGCATGATGACAGTACACTAAATCCGTTGGTAACATTAAGGCACAATACCAAATCCACAGGCCCCATTCCATATAAAAACATTCTTCTGTAACCCAACTGCGCAAGAGGTTTTAAATGGGAATGAAAAATAAACCGCTGATATTTTGGAAGTGTTGATTTTAAACAGTTCTTAAATTTCATAGGTAATTTAAAAATATTTCATAAAAAATAGATTTTAATCTGAGATCCATCACAGTATAATGTATCTTACTTCGCAGAACTCATAAATCCACTACGCGGGACTCATGTGCTCATGTGGCCCGTGAGCTACGTGTTTGTGACCTCTGGCCAAGAGGATTGCCCTCCATCAATCCCTAAAAGAACCTACCACTCGATGACAGCATTATTTTTGCCGTGAAAATTCAGTTCTAATTAATATCAGGAGGATATCTACAAGAATGGTAACTTTAAGGCCAAAAATTTAATTGAAATAAAATTTTTAACGCATCATATCAGAATACCCCAAGATGTCCCACAAAGGTATCGTCCCGGATCGAAAACCCACCTGCGGGAACCGATGGTAGCATTTCCTCCGATGAATGTAAGTGAAGTTACGCATACCTTTGAATAGTCTCTTATCATAAGCCAAGAAATATCAGTTTAAAATCCCTATAATTTAACACAAGTTTTGTAAATTCAAGCAAGGGCCTCATCCAGCAGTCTCACTCATACAAAAACAATCAACTCACATATCACAAAAAATATATGATAATTTCTTGCAAAAAGGGACTAAAACCAAGAAAAGTTGCCTCTTTTTAGCGTTAAGTTTTTTGAACCATGAAAACATCCAATTAAAAGCGAAACCATCAACGACGGTTGGTTTACAAAATTTTCATTTTTCATTAGTACATTATAACAGAATATTAAGTATCATATCACGGTAAAAAGCGAGGTTATTGATTTAATTATCTATGCTAGCGGTTCTCAAAATGTACAAATTTTTTACGGCTTTGGTACCGCCTATCTCAAAAATATACAATATAAATTTATTAAGTACCTTTTGTATCGTGGTGTAAAAGTCACGATAGTGTTCAAAAAAGGCTAAACAAAACAAATTATTAAATATAAAGCAAGAAGTAAAATAAATTTATTTGCAAAAATATCAAAAAATACGGTTACCCTCTACAGTTTTAATACATCACGCGTACCACTTAAAAAGCCAAACGTACCACAAGTGTCACCCGTATTACAGTTCGAGAACCGTTAATATATGCCATTTGGCACGCCTACCAAGACACTATGGACGTATCCCACTATGCAGAACGTTAACCAACCCCAATACAGTTATTTTGGCACCCTTATCAAAATTTTTATAAAATATACCTATAAATAATTACCGATAAATCACTCATGGGCAACACAAATGGTGTTTTAAAACGATTCCATCGCCCGTACAAAATTGCATATTTCGACGACGACGATCGTCACCAAAATACCCTTCAAAATGACGTTCATCACGCGCAGAGCCGTATCACTGGTTATTCAGCGGATGAGAGCATAATATGAAAATCCCTCCCAGTTCTCTCGTCCGACAGCTCTATTGGTATAGCGTCGCAGAGAACGCTAGAACTGCTACTATTCCGTCCTTTTCTCAGGTTGTAATCACCAAGGGACGTAGGATTCTCTCTCTATTTCTCTCCCCTCTCTCCTGGAATTGATGAGGTCGCGTGACTCGTCGCTCCATCATCCGCCAGCGTCCCTTCGGATCCGTTACCAACTTAAGTTGATTTAGCCGCCGAGCTTCCTTCCTCTCCTCATCCCATCCCCCCACTCACCTCATCCTCCCCCTCGCTTCCAAGCCGCCACCGCACGATTACACCAAAACGGCCACTCTCCACTCGTGAGGATTGAAGGGGAGGAACGCAAACTATCACTCCGAGAGCTCGGCTGAATCCTTACCCTTTCCGCGAGGACGGCCACACAATTACATCCCTCGCCCAATCTCCGCGCGTTACGTATTCCAGAAGTGGAAGGAGAAAGAGATGAGTTTCTCTCCCCATCTGTCTCTCTATCTCTCTCGAGACCCCAAGTTAGACCTAGGCCGGATCCTTGATCGACCAGCCGGATTCCGCACACAAGAGGGCCCGGGCCGCCAACTTGCCGCCACGGGATATCGGGAAGCACTCCACGCTACTACTCTTGTTCCGAATGGAGAGAACCCTTCTTTTCTTGCCGCACAGACACGCTCTCACACATGCATACTCGGGGAAGTTTTAAGCGTACCGTCGCAGCGAATACCTCATAGTCGGCAGTTCTCTCAAAGTTGGAGGATGGAGATTATTTTTAAGAGACCCATCCATATTTCGCTTACCTAATATGGCGCTCTATTAAATATCGAGCATACCGACAACTTATAAGCAAGGCTAAAGATGGATTCTATGTCCATATATTTACAAAAATATGATATGTAAGGCGAACCAATAAAAGTGCAAAAAGTAAATGTATATAAACAAAAACCACTACAAAAATCACGAGAGTATCCTACACTTATGTACAGGGTCGCCCAAAAAAGACGCTTCAGTTTAAATTGCTTATATAATTTTATATACTCAACGTACAGGAATTTTTTCCATGTTAATTTATACAGTAGACATGAAAGAAATGTTGCTGCTTAGTGGAATATTCCTGAAACGTTGTTTAAACAAGATGGCGTATTGTTTAAACAAGATGGCGTATTGTTTAAAAAAGATGGCATAAACTGTACAGAAATACGTATTTCTAGTGAAAACTTTTTATTCTACCGGTAGCGTCATGCAAGTGCAGCGCAATTTTCGCAAGTGCAGGGAAAGTCCAAGCAGATCAGTGATAAACAGGTTTGTGACTAAGTTTGAAAATACGGGTGCTGTGGCCGACAATAAGAAAGGTGTTGTCGGTAGGAACAGAACAATGAGATCAGTCAACAACATTGCACGTGTTGATGTAGCAATTACACGAAGTCCTTACAAATCTGTTACACGTCTGTCACAACAATTAGCTATATCGCGATCATCGGTCAGTAGAGTATTAACAGAAGATTTGGAAATGTTTCCGTATAAAAGTCAATTGCTCCAGACCCTCAGGTAAAGCGCCAAAGATGTTAGGGTTGATTTTTGTTACCCTTTTCTGCAATTATTGGAGGGAAATCCTGGAGTTCTTCGAAACATCTGGTTTTCCGATGAGGCGCATTTTCACCTTCACGGTTATGTCAACGAGCAGAATATGCGAATAGGGGCCTCAGAAAATCCCAACACAATAATGGAGGCGCCATTACATCCGCAGAAATGCAAGGTATGGTGCGCTGTTTCAGCTATTGGAATTGTTGGGGCAATTTTCCTCACTGATACAGTAGCATCGGAGAGTTATCATCGTCTCCTTAAAGAAGAATTCATCCCGTTTCTTCAAGGCATGGATGTTAACGTTCTTTCATCACTACATACTGAAAACGCAATTTTTTATTTCCTCCATTGGCATATTGACCATCGTGCTATCTCGAATAACTTCCCTGGGCGTTTTGGCTGTGGATGGTATTGGCCACCGTATTCTCCGGATCTCAATCCCTGCGACTACTTTCTATTAGGGTATCCGAAAGACAATATGTACAGAAAAATTCCCACACAATTGATGAACTCAAAGAAGCGATTACATCTGTTATCTGCACAATCACTCCTGACGTTCTAGGCATAGTAGTTGCTAATTTTCAACGTCGATTACAAATGGTCTTGAATACTGGTGGTTCACATAATGAAAATGTTTTCCAATAATCTCCCAAGTCTACTGTGTAAATTAATATGAAAATCATTCCTGTACGTTGAGTAAATAAAAAAATATAAGCAACTTAAACTGAGGAGTCTTTTTTTGGTGACCCTGTATATGATTTATAAAAAGCGAGCTAACGGTAAAAACGAAAACTAGCAGTTTTATATTTAATCGATTAGTAAAAGTTCATTCTTTGTTATGGTAAATGAATTAATATTATACTGGTGCATATTTCCTGTAGCTATAGAAAGGTTGACTTTGTTTCAACAAACAAACTCTCTGTAAGCATAGGAAACTGGATAGCTTCCAAGATATCTCCGAGATTAAGAGTGCATTCGCATACTTCGATAATTTTTAATTTCGCAGGAAATCAGTCTAAAAGCGGCTAAAAATGAAAAGCGAGAACACGGGTGTTCGTCAGTCAAACGCGCGACGCGTCCATTTTGCCGATCGAAGTAATTTGCATGAGTACTTTTTATTTGCGTACATCTATATATGTATTTAAAATACTGCATGCACAGCACGAGTGCTTTATTTCTTCAATGCTTTCCTCCAGAGGCAATCATAATGCATTTCAGCATATAAATTTCAGAGTTATGCTCACGCGTTAACAACTCTTTCCATCCCTCCCTTCTCTTTATCTCCATTTTCTATTTCTTTCTCTCTTCACCAATTCTCCCTTTCTCCTCTTTCTCACATTCTCGCTCTCTTTCGCTCCATTCTCATCTATTCTCTTATTCTCCCCTCTTTCTATCTCATTTTCTCTCTATCTCGCTCTATTTTTAGCATACTTTCCAGAATAGAAATAGGCTTATAGTTTTGCCGTTGTGTCCGTCTGTCTGTCTGTCCGCCTCCTATTAACTTTTGAACAAATAGGCCGATTTTCATGATACTTAGTGGAAATTTCTTGCTACATGGGCTGAGCTCCTGAGGATATTTTTTTTGCAAAGATTGAAGTCCCGGGTTCGATTTCAGAAACTATCCTTCCCATTTGATTTACATGGGAAATATGAAATCCATCGTTCAGGGTAATTTTCTCTTGCCAAGTAAAATATCTTAGAATTGTAATATCGGAGCGAGTTTTGTACTATTCTCTGAGGAAATGAATAAAGATTCTAATTTTTATCGTAGAATTTTGCCCATCGATTGTATTTCTGAGAATTTTGCGTAAGTGCTGGCGATTTTGCAGTTTTTATCACTCATTACGAGAGTGTTGCCATAGCAACAACTATTGTTGGACTCTGATTCGGTATCATTATATATCGACGACTCTTACAGAGGAGGATATATATATATATATATATATATATATATATATATATATATATATATATATATATATATATGGATGTCAACAAGGTGTTGGGATGAGGAAACCCAGTGAGCACTCACCAATCAGACGACTTCAGGTTGGCGAGGCCCCGGCGATGTCGAAGCGACACACGTAAAATAACACAAAAACACAGAAACATCACAAACAGTTCTCTCTCTGTAGCTGAAGAAGGAGTAGTTCCCAAAGCTTTACGTTTGTGATGTTTCTGTGTTTTTGTGTTATTTTACGTGTGTCGCTTCGACATCGCCGGGGCCTCGCCAACCTGAAGTCGTCTGATTGGTGAGTGCTCACTGGGTTTCCTCATCCCAACACCTTGTTGACATCCATATATTCATTTTACCTTTCCTTTTCCGTAAGTTGTTATATATATATATATATATATATATATATAACAACTTACGGAAAAGGAAAGGTAAATTATGTTGGCCTCACCAGCAATCCCCTCAACATCCGCATGAATGGCCACCGCAACAGCGTCATTCTCAAACGACCGCTGCCGGTGGCCGTTCATGCGAACAAACATAATTTAAAGTTCAACAACTGCTTCACAGTGAGAGTCATTCGCGCTCTCCCCGACAGCGCTTCGGCTCCCCAACTCCGTCAGTGGGAGCTTTCGCATATCCATCTCCTAAACTCCTTCACTCCCCCAGGCCTCAACCTTCGATAGCTTTTCACACCCTTTCTGTCTTCTCCCAACACCCTACCCATCCCCAACCCCCTCCGTTTCCTCCAATCCTCGACCTTTCCGCACTACCCTTCCACCCCCATGCCTCCACCCAGTGTCACCGCCATCAGTTCTCTCTCTGTAGCTGAAGAAGGAGTAGTTCCGAAAGCTTTACGTTTGTGATGTTTCTGTGTTTTTGTGTTATTTTACGTGTGTCGCTTCGACATCCCCGGGGCCTCGCCAACCTGAAGTCGTCTGATTGGTGAGTGCTCACTGGGTTTCCTCATCCCAACACCATATATATATATATATATATATATATATATATATATATATATATATATATATATATATATATATATATATATATGGTGTTGTTACTTTGTAACTATTCGGACTCTACCTCATCACACTCCCTCTTTATTGGCTATCCACCCCTCCTACTCCCCACCTCCTCCAATCATCAACCTTCCCACATCACCCTGTCATTCCCCGCCCAGTGTGTCACTTTACGTTACTCTTTCGCTGAAGAAGGGCTTAGGCAGGATAAGCTTGCGTGTGTTTTTGTGTTCGTGTGTTTTACGTGTCTCTTCGACGCCCCCAGCAGCCTGCCAGCTTGGTCCTCAACTTGGTGAGTGTCCGCTGGGCTTCCCTCAACACCTTGTTGCCACCCTCATCACTACCTTTTCTTTTCCTTTAGTTTATATATATATATATATATATATATATATATATATATATATATATATATATATATATATATACGTTCCTTACAGAGGAGGAGGAGGATATAACATACTAGTAGAAGGTGCTTACATAATGCAAGCATATCATCTCACTTTGAAAAAACATTCATTTTTCAGATAGACATTACATCATTACAAATATTTTTTTAATTTTAAATATTTCACCTCCGGAGCGATTTTCGTTTTTCCCTTAGGTAAAAATAATAAACTAAAACAATTCCAAAACTTGACAATTTTAAGAATTTTATACTTTCTCCATTATGAGGTACTAATGCTACACATTTTTGCCAAATTGTAAAGTTGTAGCACTTCTAGAAGTAAAATAATATTTTTCTAATTGTTTAAATTTAAATAATTTTTAACGGCCGCCGCATTTCATATATGGTAAAATTCAAATGTTTATTTGTGCAAATTCACTACTCTGTAAATAATTTAAAAATTTCAGCTTCCTAACTCATCCCATAGTACCTAAACAGTTATCTAATTGTTTAAACTTTAAGAATTTTTAACTGCCAAACAAATTAAAATATCAAAATTTGTATAATCCATATTTCGTTATTTTAAGAATTATACTTATTAAAAAAATTTCAACTCCGTAGCACATTTGGAAATACATAAACCTTGAAAATTTGTTTAAACAATTGCGAATTTTTAGCGGCCGCATTGTTGCACTTTTTAGAGATTTTCGTTTTTTTCAGTCGGTTTTGCACAAAATCCTACCTAAGAAAAAAATTTCGAACCACCAGCTCATCTGGAAGTGCCTAAACATTAGTTACCTCCTATATGCTCCTCCTCCTCCAACTCTGTAAGAGTCGTCGATATATAATGATAACATATATATAGGAGGATACTAATGTTTAGGCACTTCCAGATGAGCTGGAAATTCGAAATTTTATTCTTAGGTAGGATTTTGTGCAAAACCGACTAGAAAAAACGAAAACCTTGAAAAAGTGCAATAATAAAGCCGCTAAAAATTCAAAATTGTTTAAACAAATTTTCAAGGTTTGAGTATTTTCGCATGTATTACGAAGTTGAAATATTTTTTGTAAGTAGAATTCTTAAAAAAACGTAATTAAATTATACAAATTTTGATATTTTAATTTGTTTAGCAGGTAAAAATTCTTAAATTTTAATCAAATGGATAACTGTTTAGGTACTACGGGATGAGCTAGGAAGCTGAAATTTTCAAATTATTTACAGAGTAGTGAATTTGCAGAAATTACTATTTCAATTTTACCATATATGAATTGTTGCGGCCGTTAAAAATTATTTAAATTTAAACAATTAGAAAAATATTATTTTATTTCTAGAAATACAAAATATTTAAAATTTGGCTAAAATGTGTAGCATTAGTACCCCATAATGGAGAAAGTGTAAAATATTTAAAATTGCAATATTTGGGGTATTGTTATAAACTATTATTTTTACGTGGGTAAAACGAAAATCGCTGCGGAGGTGAAATCTTTAGAATTAATAGAATATTTGTAATGATGAAATATCTGTCTGAAAAATTAAAATTTTTCAAGGTGATATGAAATGCTTGCAATATGCAAGCACCTTCTACTAGTATGTTATATCCTCCTCCTCCTCTGTAAGTAACGTCTATATATAATGATAACAGGAGGATACTAATGTCCAGCCTAAACTACAAAAGTTAGAAAGCTGAAAGCTTTAGGTTTTGTATATTTGATGAAGAAACCTTCAGATAAAATGAGACTTCTCACCTAAGTGACATGAGTTCGACTCCAGAAATTCCGAAAGTTGCGTTTTTTCCATTAAGAAAAGCATTGCGCCATTTTTGTAAATTAGTTATAGGCACTTGCCGGTAAGCTAGAAAAATGAAATTTTCAGTGTTGCTAGATGGCCGCAATATCTATTAGGAATTATTGTCATTTTTGCTTGCAGTGTCTTAAGTTCGACTCCAGAGACCCCGGAATATCTCCCATAAGTTAGCATGGGAAAACGCAATCCAGTGTCTAGACCAATCTAATAAGTTTAGGAAGCTGAAATTTTGCAAAAGATTATAGAACTTTTTTCATATCCAACTATAAAAATCGAAAATTTTAAAATTGTAAATTTTAGGGGTTAATTTAACGCCATTTGAACATTAAAGTTTAATAATATTTTAGGTACTACGGGATGAGCTAGGAAGCTGCAATTTTCAAATTATTTACAGAACAGTGCATTTGAACAAATAAACAGTTCAATCTCTCCATATATATACATTGCGGCGGCCGTTAAAAATGTTTAAATTTTAAACAATTAGAAAAATATTATTTTACTTCTAGAAGTGCTACAACTTTAAATTTTGGCTGAAATGTGTAGCATTAGTACCCCATCATAGAGAAAGTGTAAAATGTTTAAAATTGCAACATTTGGGGATTGTTTTAAACTATTATTTTTACATGTGGGAAAAACGAAAATTGCTGCAGAGGTGAAATCTTTAGAATTAATAGAATATTTGTAATGATGAAATATCTGTCTGAAAAATAAATGTTTTTTCAAGTTGAGATGAAATGCTTGCAGTATGCAAGCACCTTCTACTAGTATTCTAATACATGCGTGCGTTATTTTTGCTACCCAAATACGCGCGATCAATTTAATATCCCGTTCGAATGTATTTGTAGTATTTTATAACGCTAAATTATGAAATTTGGGAACACAAAGAGCTACATATCCGCGATGACTTTAAAGCAGTTGTTCCCAAACTTCTTCGAGCCACTACCCTCTTGGTTCCATAAATGCATCCCCATCACCCCCAATCCTAACCTATAAAAATATTTTTCAGAGTGGCAGACTGCACGACCCAATGAGGAAGATAATAAAAAATATAATTCAAAACAGTAAAGATTAATTGCACATTTATTTCAAATCCAATAAAAGTTTTATTTTATTTAATTCAACATATTGAAATTACTGGACTAGTGATTCTAGCTTTTCAAAATCTGACAGTCACTTAACAAAAGTCTTAGAACTACATTTAGTAACAAGTTTATTTTTCTGTAAATTTTAATGCGAGGGATGGGCTTTATGACATGATGCCAGTTTCCCAATGTCCGGTTTAAAGTCGCTTAGAATGAGTATTAAATCACCACGTTCAGTTATCTGGAGTCGATTTCTTTACTTGGAGATGAGTTGGATGACCACACTAAAACCACGTTCCACTAAATATGAAGTTGGGAATGCAATAAGTAGCTTCTTAACCAATGTCCATAGTGCAGGATAGTGATCATAAATTGATAAGATTTGTTAAACTTCGGTTTCAGCTCAATATCATTTTGTAACTCAATTAGTTCTTCCTCTAATACCCCAACATCCTCAATATCTGAAAATGGATTCATCACCCAATCTGGAACTTCCATTAAAAGAAGATCCTTAAATCGTTCAGACATATCTTTATGCAGCGTATCCAAATGGTCACAAAAGACTCGCAGATCATCATCCTGTATCCCACGTTTCTCTTCTATCTCAGGCAGAGAGGGAAATTGGTATAGTTAGCGTTTCTGTAAATTTTAATGCGAGGGATGGGCTTGATGACATGATGCTAGTTTCCCAATGTCCGGTTTAAAGTCGCTTAGAAGGAGTATTAAATCACCACATTCAGTAATCTGGAGTCGATTTCTTTGCTTGGTGATGAGTTGGATGACCACACTAAAACCACATTCCACTAAATATGAAGTTGGGAATGCAATAAGTAGCTTCTTAACCAATGTTCATATTGCAGGATAGTGATCAGAAATATTCTTCTGTAACCAAAACTCTTGATAAGATTTTTTAAACTTCGGTTTCAGCTCAATATCATTTTGTAACTCAATTAGTTCTTCCTCTAATACCCCAACTTCCTCAATATCTGAAAATGGATTCATCACCCAATCTGGAATTTCCATCAAAAGAAGGTCCTTAAATCGTTCAGACATATCTTTATGTAGTGTATCCAAATGGTCACAAAAGACTCGCAGACCATCATCCTGTATACCACCTTTCTCTTCTAGCTCAGACAGAGAGGGAAATTGTTATAGCTCGCGATGGCCTATATTGCGTTTGAATAGAGTTAACTTTTAAATAAAAGTAGATACTACAGATTGGCCTTAATAAGGTTGATATCATTTCCTTGCAACAATTCATTTCATTGAACTTTGCGAATAGTTCGGACAAATATGCAATATCATACCTGGTATCTTTAAGTTTATCACTGAGAAAAGCATCTTTCTCTTCAAAAAACTCCACAACAGAAACAAAAAGGTTATAAAAGCGTCTTACGCAGTTGCCTTTTGATAGCCAACGAACTTCAGTATGAAGCAACAAACGTTGAAAATCTTCATCATTCTCAACACACAGCTCCCGGAATAGTCTATCGTTGATTTTACTAACACCAATAATGACAGTGTGTAATGACTTGTAAAGGCGATCACTGAGGTTTTTTGCAACCAGATGTTGGCGATGACTGACACAGTGAATGGTAAAGACATTTGGTACAACTTTCTTCAAGTACGCAACACAAGCATGGTAGCGACCAGTCATTGATGGAGCTCCATCCGTCGCAAAAGCAAATATGTTAGCAAACGGAATTTTCTTGTCTTTGAAGAACTGCTCAACAACACGAAATATTGACTCCCCTTTAGTATCTGTTTCTAACTGCCTTGCAAACAACTCTTGAGCTAAACTTTCCTCTTTTATAAAGCACACATAAGCTAGAAGCAAAGATTTATTGCCTGGCAAAGTTGACTTATCCAGATGTAATGCAAATTCTGTAGTCCTTAGTATGCTACACAACATATCTTCCACATTCTCAGCCATTTCATCTATGCGTCTTTGAACTGAATTGTTGCTTAGAGGAATACTCTTAATTATTTCATGTGGTGGCTTATGTAAAGCAGTACTCAAACCCTCACTTACTGCTGGTAAGATGAGTTCTTCACCAACTATATGTGGCTTTCCAGACTTGGCAATCAACAATGAAATATTGTATGACGCACGCAAACCAACAGTTTTTGTTGTGAGGCATTAAAAAACATACTTGACAGTGTTGGCCGCTTTTGCAATTTGTCACAAAGTGATTGAAATTTTTTTAAATTCTTGTCTGCCATGTCAGGATGTGCCTTCCTCAAATGTTCAATAAGTCTGAAAGGTTTCATTACCTCATTATAAAATACCTTTTCGCATATTAGGCACATTGGCAGGTGCTTGTTTGTAGTTGCTGGTAAAAATCCATACTTCAGATATTCCACACTATATTCTCTACATTTCCTCTTTGATTTTTCTGCTTCCGCCATTCTTTTTCTGGAACAATTATTTAGTGATTAAATTTTAATAAGATAAAATCTATCCATATTTATAAAAAGAATGTGTGTGTATTAAATGAAGAGACACAGGTTCGAATCTTAAGCAGGTGAATTTATTAAAGAAAATAAAAAATAGTAAAATTAAAAAATGACAAATATTTAAACAGAATGTGTTTATATGTTTTGGCCATAAAATATGAGATTATGGCAGCTAGCCATTTCTCATTTTCGTAATTAAAGTATACAAATTATTTATCAATTGCAGCTGGACTGATTATTATTATTAAGATAAGGACAAATAGTATTATCAATTACGCATGATCCTAACTTTTCAAGCCCAGCTTCTGTTAATGATGTCAGTCTCCTGATTTAGTTTATCTTTAATAACGAAAATTAAAAGAACTTCCGCACTGTAAAATCAGTATTTACTTACTAATCACGACCGATATGGTACTTCGAAAGCGGTTATTTCTTAAATGTAGCCGAGGAAAAAATCGATCACTGTTCTCTTCGTCTGTAGAAAACATTTGTGTTAAACTTCAAATTTCAAGATCAAACAAAGGACATTAATATGTAGTAATGAACTTAAAGTCAACCTTGACGTATTTTCACTCGAAATATTCAGTATTCAGTTCACAAAATATACAAACACCATCAGACAGATTTACGATGTGGTCACCAACAAAATCCAAAATGGAACTAATCCTTCGAGAGAGATTCTTTCTACCGTGATCGTAATACATCTAACAAAATACATAATTTTTATTAAGCTGCCACAATTTAGCATATCAAATGAAAACTATTAAGTCAATTAGTCATGCAATAATTGATTACGCGACAATTGCTCCGGTGTCAATTGCTTCTCCAACAATTTAATTCGATAATTATTATGGTGGAGAGTGTGGTTTGGTCTGTTTCCTTGGTAGAAAGAAGTTGCTTTAATTGGTTTCATAAGAAGCGTGAGTGAGTTTGTGCGTTCTATTTACTTATGTACAAAACGAAAATATTCATTTCATTTTCTAATATGGAAATACATTTACGGTTTGCATGATTCTTTATTTATATGATTGCCACAGTAGAATATTTCTATTTTTGGTTATTTTATCGAAATTGTTTTTCATTAAATATGCTTAATCGTGGCGTACAAATGAATGTAAAAGAATCTTTTACGCTTGAAATAAAAAATGCCGTGGAGAGCATTGTTCCTAAGGACGATAGTTCCTGAAACCGCTGTACTCAGACGAGGGTGTGTGATTTTCACTTATAATTTGAGAACGGAATCTTGTCAGTTCTGTACACCATTCGTGGGACACCCTGTGTAATTACTTAACAAGCATACACAAATTTTCGTGCTATGCGCTAACCTGAACAATAGTAAACGAGCGATAAACACACTCAAACGTCCCCCTGCCGCTCCCTTGCTTCTTTGCGCCCCCTAGAAAAACTCACCGCCCACTTTGGGAACCACTGCTTTAAAGCTATTAAAGTCAATATCAGTATTAAATAAATGATTAAATGGAAAGTAGGCATCGTACGTTCTGTTTGGTTCATCTTGTTCTCCATATATTTTCCTCTCCCCCGGTGTCTGTATCCAACCATTTCTATATCCATTTTTCTATGCGCCAGGATCTTTTCTAAGACGAACGGAATTTTTCTCCGGAAACAACGTTGTATTTTTATACATACGAACATCACAGTGATTGGACACATTCATTTTTGACACTACATTATTATCAATTTATAATAGGAAATATACTGCTCTTTTAATCAATCGCCGTTTAACAGTCGTTGATTTATTTACTCAGCAAAGTGGTTCGCGGCACCCAGTTTGAGAAATAACAATAATTTATTTAACACAAACAGTTTTTCCACGATTGCTTGTGCTATAATAAGCTTGCACAACCATGCCCTCGGCATAATTTGAACTCGCATCCTTTTCGGAAGCCAAGCACGCTAACCACATCACTAATAAGCCCGGCGAAGCACTGGCTGTATCACTCCCTACTTCTCCCTCTATCTCCATTCATCTCTGCTTCTATATTTCTCATTCTTCTCATTTTCGCTCTAATCCCTCTTCCCGATCTCTTCATCCCTTCTATCACCATTGCACCTCTCTCCTTCTATCTATCTACATTTTCTCTCTTTCTGCGTCCAATTCTTTCTATTTCTATCTCTTCCTCTTTCCATCATTTTCTTTTACCTTTCTCTCTCCATAATTCATTCTCTCCCTTTATCTCTCTCTCTCCCTTGCTGCTCCTTTTTCCGGCTATGGTTCTAAACTTCACTCCCTTCCTTCCGTTTCGACTAAAGACACTTGCACTCACGCGCAGGCCTGCATTCATTTCCGCTATCACAATCCCTCACTGTCAAATGCATGGTGCGAGCTCTATTTCAACCAGTTTTCTTTTATTCTTTTATTTCCCTCGAGCTATAAATAATCCCACGAGCCTCTGCCCGGGAGTCACCGTCTGTGTTCATCAAAAGGGATGTTCGAGTTCTTATTTACATAATACAAGTTGGAGGCAATACTGAGTGTTATTTCGTCCGTGCTAGAGTTTTCTCATTATTTGCTGCTTCCGAAACTTTAGATTGCGTCTAAAAATATCTGAGTTACATGGTCCGCTGACAAGCTAGAGTAATCATATAAAAATTTGTTCTTTCTCTGCTCCTACGAGACAAGCTAAAACAAAGGAGCTTTTTTATAAGATCTATAATCAAGTAAAAATGGAATGCATTCATTTTAGTAAGTGTACAATTAGATAGAATCTCTTTCAGTGCCATCAATCAGTTTATAAATAGCATCTATAATACAATTCTTACGGATTAATGCCACAGATAACAGAAAATAGGGATATGCATAAAGTTTTGTGTACTTTATTTTGCGGATTTTATAGTGTATCAGGTAAGTTTGTCAATGTAAACATAAATACATTTTTGCAAAAGTATATGATTTACCTCACACAAGTTCGTTATTCTCTAACTGGGATTTTTTAAGGAACCGGACCTATGTTTATTACGAAAATTATTTGTATTCCGTTTGAGCTATATTTGTATAAATCGTTATTTCACGACACGATTATTAACAGCCCGTAAGGTCCTAGTTATTAAAACTATACTACTATTCCAAATACTGTTTCTCAAAATATTAAAACATTCGCTCGAATCATTCTGACGCGGTTTTTACAAAAAGAGTCAAGAATTACACTGAAATGCGAACCGCTCCCTTCAGAAAAAACAAAGAAATGGTCTCCGAAGTCCATTAGCGAAAATTTCATCTTCACACGTTTACAGGACAAATCCTCGACATATGACGAGAGGACCGGAAAACCTCTGCCTCGCCCAACCCCATTCATTTGTTCCTCCGACGAGGCGCCATCGGATTGACGACGCGGCGAAACGACATCGCGATCACGCGACCGCGCTCGTGCAAGCACGCAGGCAAGCACGCGCAAGCATTCTCAACACGCACAAAAGAGGCGCGCAAAACCCTCGAAAAAAAAACGCGCGAAAACACATCGCGAGCGGTTCTCCTCTCTCTCTCTCCCCCTCTTTTCGAAAAACACGGCGACACAGAAATGCGCCGTACGTACGAGTGTGTATTTGTGTGCATGTGTGTGTATGTGTGTTGGTTTCTCCCTCTCTGACACACGCGCGCGCGCGCTCATAGTTACACACTCAAGCGCGCCCCCACACACACACACACACACACACACGCACACGTTGAACTTCAAACACAACGAACGCGGACAAGAAAAAAAAACACATATACGTGCATTCACGGTAACGACGTGTTCTGAATCTACTCACCGAGAACGCAGACGCAGCAGTAGTAGAGGTACCAAAGCCGCTCCATTTCCACCCTCTCCCTGTCGCTCAGTTTCTGGCTGCACGTTTTATTTTCACGCGCGGCGGCGAGTACCACACGCAGTCGGAGAGGGAAGAGTGTGTGACAAAAAAGAGAAGAGAGAAAAAGAGAGGAGAGAAAAAAGATTGTTGGAGAGAGACAGACTCGTAGAAAAACGAATCGGGGCAAAAACGGGTGGAAGAGGAAGAGGGGGAAAAGGAACGATCCGCGGCTTTTATGGGATGAGGAGGTGGTGGTGATGCAGGCGGACGGACGGATGAACTGACGGATGGACGGACAGACAGACACACAGGGGGAACCTAAAAAAATAGCGAGAACGGAACAGAGATTGGGGGGTGGATGGCGGAATCATGGGAGGTCAACTTTCACGAAAAAAACATTGACACCTTTTTCTCTCGAGGCTGAGATTCGTTTAACCCTCTAGCCGCCGATTGTTTTCATGAACTTTTGGAGAAAAAATTGAGTATTTTTCATGACTGAATTAGTTCTGTTGTACATTTGAAATAAAAACATTATGTACATCTATAATAATAAAAGAAGCTGTCTGTGTGTGTGTGTCTGTGGCAGTCATAACTCTTCAGAAAATAAACGTAGGTGCTTAAACATTTGGCAGCAGCTTCAGGTTGATCCTGAGAGTTGCAGTGCCAAAGATAATTCAAAAATGCCCACGGGGGCCCGAGGGTCTCCATTGTTGGTCCAAATGTCGATTTTTAGATGTCTCAGCAACTAAATGACCGATTTTGATGAATTCTCCACTTATATCAATGTCTTGATGAGACACATTGTTGATCTTAAATGGATAAATCAGTCTACGGGGTCAAGGATCGTAATGTAAGGGCCGATCTAAATTTCACGATTTCGAGGGGTCCCCGTGGAACGGTCTGTCCAAATTTCGGTGATGTCCGTCCGTCCGTACGCATGTATCGGGGAAGAACTGGCTGAACCGATTTCAACCAAATTTGGTAGGCACATACAATATTCACATAAATACATGACCAAAATGACATATTTGGACCGGATCGACCAATCAAAGGTGCCACAATTTCAAAATAAACTTTTCGGTAGTTATGCTTTTGAAAATAATTGGCCATACCGATTTCAACCAAATTTGGTACATAGAATCTTCACATAAATTCTATTTCGACTAAGTAGCGGTGTTACAATAGCAAAGTTAAACTTTTCGGTAATTTGGAAGTAATTGGCCGAACCGATTTCAACGAAATTTTGTATGAAGGAGTTGTGAAACATAAAAAAAACAAAATTAAGAGTTTTAGGATAGATATAGAAGGCAGGGCTGCCATAATAAAAGTAATAAAATTTGTTTACAAGTGTTTGTGTTGAACTATCCGCATCAATAGTAACCAAATTATAATATTTATTATGTACACATATATTAACCCATAATAACATATTTGGACAGGATCAACTAAACAGGGGTGCCACAATGACAAATTAAGCTCTCTCAATAACTGTGGATTTGGAAGGAATTGGCTCAACGAATGTCAAATGAATTTGTATGTATGATTTTAACAAAATACCATAATGAAATCAAGATTTTTAAAGCGGAGCTTAAGAGCAGGGAAACCAAAATTAAAGGTAAAATAATATTTAATTTACAATTATTTTTATAGAGATTTTAACCCATTATGGTATATATAATCTTCATATAAATGGTATACTTCAACCGGGTCGACTAAACAGGGCTACCACAATATCAAGGTTAAAAATTTTCTGTAACTATGCATTTTAAAGGTATTGGCTGAACCGATTTCAATAAGAAATTTCGTTTTTAGGGAGGATATAGAATGGCAAAACAAAATGAACATGTTTAGAACAGATCTAAAAAGCAGAGCTACCACAATATAAGGAAAAATTATTTTCTGATTTCAAAGCAAATATATTAATATTCGTTTATACTACGGCGAATTTGACGAAAAACATTCTGTTTGAAGATATCTCAGCAACCTATTTTGATGAATCCTCCATCAATATCAATGTTGAATCAAGAAACGTAGACTTAAAACTTGGTATACATACTAAAGAGGCGTTGAGGATGCGCACCTCGGTGTCAGAACTTTGATTTTTTGGGGGGAGGGAGGTATCAAAATGGAGTCTATAATTAATTTGTTCATACCAATTTAAGGGGAATATTAGTCACCATGAGAGTACCTTGAATTTGAATAAAAATATTACGGAGTGATATGTGCATCAAAAATTCTAAACTCTAAACCCAATGCAAAGCCCGGGGAATTACGCTAGTTTGCAATGAAAACATGACAAAACCTATGGAAAGGAGAAAATCTATTATGGCATTGCAGAATGCACAGAGTGACCCGTGAAATTCGCGTAATACGCTGTATTTTACCCAAACATGCTGCACACAGAAATCGCGGAACACGCGGCTGGAGGGTTCAATCTTTCAAGAGTCAATGCAGTCAATGAGATGTTCCCGCGACTATCCATGTTTGCTTACCAAGTGGGTAAGTAAAGTGATTTTAGAGTCATTCGTTTTAATTACGTCGCGCAACGAAAATTTCATTTGAACAGGAAGAGCGGTAAAAAACAAGTTTGCCGCATTTGATTCACCAGAGTGCCGGATATTTCATTCGGGATGGGGTAAGCCAAGCAGAAAAAGGCTCGGTTTAATAGGATGTTCGTCTCGAAGAAGTTTTGAGTTACACGACTCTTCCTGCCATTTTCCATTTACCCTAACAAACACCCTCGTTCCTATACCCTTCCTATTCTCGTCCACGAAAACCCTTTTCATTCCGCAACCTCCATCGCCGGGGGGTTCTTAACCCCCTCCCTCTCAATCTACCGTCTCCCCTCTTTAAACTATGCGGAACAATTTACCTCTTCCATTTAATCCATCTCGTCTAACTCACCACACTCATCCCTTCAAATCTTCTCCCCTTTCACTCTTCTCCCTCTCACTACAACGCCCTAATCACGGGGACCATTTTCCATCCTTGTTACTTTCCCTCTCTCGCTTTCTCTTTGACCCACCTTCCACCCACAACCTGTGGAAGACTGTCAAGGAAAGAGGCAAAGAGAGAGAGAGAGACAGACACCCAACACACGCGGAGTGGTCCGAAACTCCGAGCCAGGCAGGGTTTACATTTGACAAGGACCCCCTCCTCTCTTCTTTCTCCACTCCATTTAACCTCTCGGAGGACATATAACCTCCCACTCTCTCTCTCTTTCTCTGCCCCCGCATCACATTCATCCTGTCCTCAACGCCGCAACCAGATATATATGTACTAACCCACCAGAGGACACCGCGTTCCCTAACAAATCTTCAAAATCCCGAAAGAGCTATACCTTCACATCCAATCCGGCTCGCTCCAACGCTAGTAGGCCTCATCCCATCTCTCCCTCTCTCCACGATCTACTCTTCCTCTCCCCGGAGATGGGTTTTCTCTGTCTCTCCTTCCCACCCCTACACTTTCCCATACACACACACACCTTGTTTCCCCCAGAGAGAGTCCGTGCTCTTGCAATTTGCATCGGCAATGCAGAATCAGTGGTATAGCCTAAATATTCATGAGACGGGAGGAGGTTTTGCGGTGGGAGCGAGCGGAGGTTTTTAGGAAGAGAAGGGTGAGTGAGAGAATAAAAAAAGTGGAGGAGGAGGGGTGGAGGAAGAGGAGAGGAGGATAGTAGGAAGAAGAGAAGCTGTGCAAAGGGCAGGGAAAATGGAGAGAGGGAAACGGAGGAAGGGTGGGGTGGAGGGCATCACGTGACCGCATGGATTGACCTCTGGAGGGCCCGTAAATGGAGGAGGTGAGACGCCCGAAAGAGGGGCGATAGGTGGGAGGAAAAGGGTTGTTGGTTACGGAAGTGCGGTGAGGGAATGTGGGGAGGGGGTTGGTGTTTCGGAAGAAGTTGCGTTGCGTGGGGGAGGTAGAGGGAGAACAGATGAAGTCGAGGTGAGAAGTGAGATGGGAAGAGAGGCGAGGTGGCTGAGTTTTAATGAGGGCGTAGGAGGAGAAAGAGAACGAGGATGGTGAGAATGAGGGAGAGAAAGAGAGAGTGGGAGGGTGAAAGGGTGATGGTGGTGGGATGGAGGGAGGTGGGAGGCAGGGAGGTGGAAGGTAGGGAGGTGGGAGGCAGGGAGGTGAGAGGCAGGGAGGTGGGAGGCAGGGAGGTGGGACAGAGGGAGGAAATTGGTGAAAGAGATTGAAGCGGATGGAGGATGCGAGGGAAAAATGGTGAGGAAGTTCGTTATCTGCCTCTTCCGCCTCGTCCGCTATTCAGTTTAGACTCGAATGAGTTAAAAGATTTAGGGAAAAAAGTAACCAATCTCGGGGAAGTTAACTTACGGTTTATTAATGAGGAGGTCTGCGTTATGAAGTCTCATAAAATGTTTATGAGCGATTACTCGAAGTTTAAGTTTGTTGCTCCATAATTATGTATAAATGTGTGGTGAAATAAAAGGCATTAGTGGAATCAAGATCGGGGGCAAAAAATGTTCAGTCTAATGTCTAGAAATCCACATTTTGAATTAATTTCGTACCCACGAGTTTTTTTATTCCCATTTCTTCATATTATGTGCACGTTGTATCCAAACTACATACCCTAAATTTCTAATGTCTTAATTGTCACCTCACATTTTCTATCTTTTAATATCGGAACTGTTAGATTAAATAAGACAGGATTGGGTAATTCATTGTTAATTAAATAATATTACATCATTTTGAATACTTAATGCTATATTAGCTGGAATAGATAATAACTAGCATGAAAGGTTGATCAGAAATGTATTTAAACTAACTAAACAGGTCATCCATAATAATAAAATTTCATGCTAAAGATTAATAACTATATACTGCTGTGTTCAGGAAAAAGGGTTATTTCATATAATTATTCAACGATACGTGTGAATTTAAAAATACAATGTTAAACGTTATATTTTAAAAAATACTGCCACATTATCAATATTGGTATATTACACTCTTTCTAGAAATTCTCTTATATTTTTTACGTCTCCACAGATTTTATATTTATTTTAATTACCGAATAATCAAATGATAATTAATTCATTAATTCAAGATAGTTATTTATCCGTGCCGGTATTTTGCTATACTCAAAGCAGTAATTAAAATCGTGTAAACGCCCAAACTTGTTGGTTTATTATCGACATTAATTGCTGAAAAATTAGTTCCAATTTAGTACAAATATAGACATTAAGTTAATATATATATATGATATCGTGATCAAAAAAGGAAATTATAAATTTCACTCTACATTTTTCAAAATAGGTAATTTTTTTACTGCGTATCAGATAACTAAATTCAGATATAACGGTTTTCGCTTTATGACGAAAACGTTAATTTAGGTCTCGTTTAATAAAAAATTTCATTATCTTGTCGATTCTATCGTGAATGCGTTTCAAGTATTGGGTTATTCGGAAATAACGACGCATAACTCTTGCATAGCAAAAATATAAAAGTACATACTTAAAAGAAAAATGTAATCCTCAATTTCAGGTCTTTATTCTCACGAACAGCATATATCATGGACTATTATTTAACTTTGATCCAAATTATGACCATTTGAAAATCAGTGAGTGCATAAATCAAATTTTCGCTTCCTTCGATGAGAAGTCAATTGGCTGCTTAAAAAGAAAAAACACGGTATTCGTAATAATAAATAACCAGTCGAAATTAAAAATTGTTTGCACCTCTTGATTTGCGTCACTCTAAATATGAAACTAAGCAGTACTACTCAGCTCTGAGTTTAGATAGAAAAACTAATTTATTTATCCTATATGTAATATGAAAATCACATTTTAACGTGATCCTAGCGGACTTAAAAACAATAAAAAAGAGTGAGCGTGGCTTCAAAAATTGTTGTTTCCACCTGAATTAGGTAATAGAATGGTATCCTTCATTGATTGGATCATATCATATTCAAAATGATACGTAGTTGCAGCTAGTGTGATGAGACAAAATCTCAGAAATAAGAATATCACTTGTGTCCCTAGTCCCCGAATTGACGAATAAAAATTCTAGGATCAATAATAAAGAATTTAAAAAAATTGTTCATGCCTGATTTATGACCTAGACTGAAAATGATTAAAATTAATTTTTACTTCTGGGAAAGTTGGGGAGATCACGGGACTTGAGGAAAAGATAGGAGGAGTAGAGTTGGATATGTAAGTGATAGGAACAAGAAATATTTAGCGTACAATAAATTGTACTTTACACAGTTTCAAAGGCAAAACCTTCAAATGTAACGACACACCACAATATAACTTTTTGATAGTAGTTAACTCACGGGCATGTAAACCTCTGCCAAATTCAAATAAAATCTCCGGGTTTGTACAAATCACAAGGTTCTTAATAGAATACTGATATCAAATCCAATGTCATTTCTCCAGCCTCGTGACTCCTTTAATAGAAAAATATTTCTCATTCCGCTATGTTGAGCAGAGACATTGAGGACCAACTTGCAAGCTCAGTGATATCAACAGATGCATGGTTTTCAAAAACGATGCTCAATATCCAAGATACGTAAAAATTATAATTTCCTTTTTCAGAACTTTCCGTCGACAGTCAATGTACCAATAAATTAATAAGAGTATTTTACACGATCAACCTATTTCTCACGAATTTTCTGAATAACACGAATGAATTTTTCTTTTCCGCCAGCCTTGTTACAAATTTTGCTTCTTATAACATCTTCCAAAACAGTTTACTATTTCATCTCTACTGCACCATCTATGAGAGATTCTGAATATTTCGTCTTTCTTCATGAAATCGCCCAATTATGTAATATAATCTTATAGTAGTATTCCACAACAAATTAATTTGATGCTTTTGGAGTTGACTCTGATGCATAAGAGGTTTAAAAAGATTCATACAGTCAAGCATACTACATAAATAGATCGACTCTTTGATAGCAGCTTTGTTTTGCTGAGTAGGTTTGATATGTTACATATGTATACTCATGTCTGCGATGAAGTTCTCTTTCACCAGATTAATCTCGGTAACTTATTGAACATAATGTACCAAAGGAACACAATTACTTAAATAGCAGTTTAGTTAGTTAATTCCTTATTCATTCCTTTTTTGGATTTCTTTCAAGAACGAGGTGTTCAAAATAGTAAATTATCAATAATACAAGCAAAGGCTTAACAGCTTGTACAGCGAAGTTATCATAATTACATACCTATAATTATTTTTGCAGAGAAATGAAATATATCGCGTATAAAACGAGCATTCCCTATTCACGAGGTTTTACTGCATATTGAATTCATGTTTAAATAATAGCGACATTAAACCATTTTCAACTAAGAAAACAAGGTAAACCTTGAAAACCAAGAATAACAAATGTTAATGAGAATACACCAGGTTTCATTTTTTCGATATGCACATATGATACTTTGTGTTTGCATATTCTGCTATAAATTTTGAAATTATACCTCACCTTTGACCAATAACAACACTAAACTATTTTCAAATAAGTTTTATTACGTCTCTCTTTTCGTGAACAGCTATATATGACTCGTATGTTTTCAGTGGACTCCGGCCCAAAATTCACGAAAATAGAAAATATATGAGAATAAATCTAGCCAGTAAAAATCTCAAGGTCAATTTAATAATATCGAGTATTTCATATAATCATGGCAATTATACAATTAAATGTGTAATATTGGTATTACCGCAACTAAGCAAACATTACTCTAGTGAGTCATCGTTCGAGACCGAGAACGGTCACTTGGTGTCGAAATACACCTTTGGTTTACCCAAAATATTTATAGCTAAATACATAAGTTTCACTATTTATTTTCTTCGATGAAAGCTATAACCAAAGCTCCATAATTAATTATTCGATTTGCGATGAAAATATACACTTTATTGAGCAAACAAAATTTTTTGTACTTAAATGTCGAGAGAGAAGAAATAAATCCCAGAGGAAGTCTATTTTTGTCCAAACACGAGCGGCATTTTTATCCTTGTTCCTCCCGCGCATTCTCCCGCAACATTTTACATATTTGCAGTCTTTCCGACGTTCCTATCCTCCAAAGAAAGAAAGACCACCCCACCTCAATTATCTCTCTGCTCAAGGGCCCTGACGCCGTCGGTTCCCTCACCGAAAACACATCCTACGGGGGAGCGACGAACTTATAGATAAAAACCGGGTCGAACAAACGAAAAACCGGCAGCGCAACGTGATAGGCCACGACGGAGCGGCACGAATCAAGCAGAGGGCAAAAAGAAGAAGAGACATCAAAGATGGAGGAGCTACTGGGATGAGAGAACACGAGACGAGTAAATAAATGAGATGGAGGGGAACGAGGGAGAAAGGGAGGGAGGGAGAGACTGGGAGAAGAGGAGGGGAGGGATGGCATTGGGGTAAGGGGAGGAAGAGAGAGGGGAAAGGGATCGGATATGAGTAGGGGAAAAAAAGTAGCAGGGAGGGAGGAAAACGAGCGTGGGATGGGTAATGGAAGATTGCTGGGAAAAACGGCGATGAAAACGCCTAACGCCTTCGGATGAGACGAAGGAAGGAGAGCTGAGACTTTGAAGGGAGATAGGAAGGAAGTAAAAGAAACCGGGGGACCAGAGTGCCGGGCGTTGGATAGAGAGAGGGGAGGAGGAGGAGAAAGAAAAATATCGTAAGAAGGTTTACTCCAACATCGTCGATGACCCCCTCCTTCCAAGGCTCTCTCAATCATTGGCCAAAGAACCCGGGGGAGAATGTAAACACTGACGTTCTCTCTCTCTCGCTGTCTACTTCTCCCACGCACACACTCTTCTCCCCCTCCCTATACTCTCACGTTCTTGTTTGCCTCGCGAATAAGAGAAGGGATAGTGTTACTGGCTCATACATGTCTCCGACGGAGGCGGATATAGGACCAGGCGATCTAGGCGGCCTCCTAGAGCCCTGCGCCTATGAGATCCTCGAGCCTAGAGCCGCGAGGGAGTTAGTGTTGAGTCAGGAGCTTAGCTTGAAAATGTATACATTGATTTTCAAAGATTCCAACACAAATAAACTATCATATCTCTATTATAAATAGCTTCACCTTAAATATGTAGGAGATATGAGGGTATAAAACCTAAGGCGCTTCTAGAAGGACTCCAGAACTGAAATTTAGCATGATAACAGGTCACTGGAGGAAAATTCCGAAATTCCAAAAAATTAATTCTTTAAGCAAGTTATTCCAAAATCATTGTTTCATTCCTACGTTAATAAGAAAATAATGGAAATCAGAGCAAGGATTTAATAAGTTACATTTTTAAATTACTTAAAAATGATATATGAACTCGAGACGCTGGAAGAATAACGTTTATTTATTCGAAAAAATCTAATTTTAGATGAATTTTCATTAAAGATTTAGAACATCTAAATTACTTGCGTAATTCTTTTATACTTTTATTTTTTGCCTTTTAATGGGTACAAAAGTTGGTTTAAAAATTATTTGTTTTTATCTTTTGGCTGCAATTTTTGCGGATCGTTCGCATATTTACTGTAATTCCTATGTCAGAGGTCGGCAGTCTGCGGTTCGTTAACGACTTACGAAGGCTCCCTAAACCAATTCTGTATCTGAAAAAAGGACTTATAAAATACATTCCATTAAAAATTCTTTGCAAGTTGTGGTGAACAAATTGATTTGAATTCTGAGCCCGACATGCACTGTGACTAACCGCTCTGTTTTCTGTGTGCGGATATTTAACATGTCGAAAAGGGTAACATATAGCCAAATGAGAAATGTTGCAAAGAAAGAGCATCATTCCCTTTCTACTACGAAGTATTTCGGTGGATTGTGCAATGTGAATGTTGTTATAACTCAACCGTTTATAATCTCGATAAGTAGAAGAAAAATATATTGGCGTTTTTACATAATAGTGATACAGTAATGTCAATGCTATTATAAAAATTTAATTATTGCAATTCAAACATTCTCTTTCCCGCCACAATGCCCTTACTTATCCCATCCTATTTTCCATTTATCAAAGACGTGAAATATCATTATTTGATAGTTGAATAAGTACACCCGTAGCAGCATTTTTCAGTATAATACTGGACTCAAAACGGTGACCTCTAAATTCTTTTTAAATTTCCCGTAATAAAAAATTGCAGGATACTATTTTTGTTAAATATATATGGTGGATGAGCCATAATCTCGAACTCCCGTTCTTCGGAGGTTTATTGACAAATCTGAGAACGATGTGCTGGTGTGTTATTGTGGCACAAGATTCAACAGTATGCAACAAGATGGAGGCCTTTTTTTCTTAATTTTTGCTAATAGAGAACCTCTCAGCACATTAGAATAGTACTCGCTGTTTATTCCTTAATATCTTGGTACGCAATGGAAGTAAATGACCTGTTTTTCTCAAAGAAAAGAGGATACTTGACTTTTCTGGCATATTGAAAACCCTTCTGAAGTCGGGAGACCCTCGGGGTTTTTACTGGCAACTTTGAAACTTTAGCTTAGGATTGTAGTGGTGAGATCACGATTCGTAACAAGTAATAATTTTGTCCAAAAACACTGTATCTCAAAGCCTTATATGCTGGTGTTATTTGGATGCATTTGTTACAGAAGCGTTTGAGTAAGTTAGGCGGCATTAGTTTTAGAGGTGGTGGTGGTATGATTCAGGAGCAAATTATTTTAAGTTGAGTAGCATAAAATCAGTGAAATTAATGTTTTTGGTAGTATACGTAGTCCAGGTTGTAAGTTGGATGGATTAAAATAAGGACGAATTAGATGTGAGTTTGCTTGCATATATTTAGGGGCATAGTATGAAATGTGGGTGGCCTACAATCGAGGCATTTTGTGTGTGCTTGGTGGTATAAGTTGTAGGGGCAGCCTATCGTATGTTGGTTGGCCTAAAATCAAGGGCATGCTGTGTGTGTTAGGTGGCATACGTTTTAGAGATAGCAGCAGTTCTAACTTAACCTTCTTAAAACCGGGAAGAATTTGGTGTGAGTTTGCTCTTTTAGGGCAAGCTAGTGCAATATGAGTGGCATAAAATCAGGGGGGACAATTGATGTGGATTTGGTGGTATACGTTCCAGGGGCTAATTTATAGCTTTGCCTGTTTCAGGGAAGATTTTGTATTCATTTGATGGTATATATTTCTGGGGAAAACATAGTAAGATATGTATCGGTTATAGGGGCTCCCATATACGTAAAGCCATGATGGGTATGTTAACAACATTTTATTTTATGAGCGTTGTATAGAAACTGACAAGAATATGTAAGACGCCTACATGAGTCTTACAGTAAAGAACTATCTGGCCTGATTCTGTAGATAAAATTTCAGTCCTGTAAATTTCCAATCACCCCTTACATAAACGTATATGTATAATCCAGAAATCTGGGGAAAAAAATCCAAAAACCGGCAACCTCTAAGTCCCAAGGATGCCGGTTTTTTATATTTTTAGTGTAGTAATTACCATTATGTTAGGCATATTTATTCAGTTCATTAATACTAGTAGTTGACCTTTTTCTGGAAAAATAATAGACATATAAACTATAACAGTTTATACTGAATACTCAACCTGAAATCTATTTAAAAGATTAAAAATATTTCTCATTAATATTTCATATATTAAGTATTATGCAGCAAACATGTTGATCCGTGCACCACAAGGATGGCCATCCTGGACATTCTGTTGAACAACGCTAAGAAGAATGCTAAATTTTCTCGTTATTTCAAATACCGAATGTTCACGTTTACATATAAAACATTTCTGCAATGTGAATTGATTTTAAAAAATAATAATTATCATTATAATAAGATGAATAAGACGATTATTATCGCCTTATTCACCTGTTGTACTGATCCTCTCATAGTGGATGTTATAGTGAATTGAAAAAAGTAGTTTTTCTGGTAAATCCTGTTGCCGCACCCTGTCCTAGGCCTTGATCCGCTCAGACGGGGTAATGTGAGGAGGCTCTTTGTTTTTCGTCTGGCCCAAATCGCTTCTCTTAGGCGATATGCATTTTTTATCCATCCTTTGAAGAAGTTAAGAGGTATCGATTTCGGCGTCGCTGGTGTAATTAGTGAACCGATACCTCAATCTCAGGAAAATACGGGCGATTAATTGATGGTCCCTGTTACTTCTTCGGCGAGACCTTTTTATGAATTGAGTTTCGCGAGGTCGGCATTATTGGAAGACTTGGACGACGGGCGCGTCGTCGAATATTAATACTTTTTTTAACTTCGTGGTCCTTTGTTTCCCCGAATTCATTTGCGTTGTATTCTCAAAAATTTTGATGTGGCCACCACATGACTTTTTCCATACCTGTAATATTTTTAAAAATTGCAAATAGGTTACATAATAATAAATATTTTAAGAAACTTCGAGAAAATTTTAGACTTTACTAAGAACAGAAATAAACCCAAACCATAGCCTTCTGATATTGGATATAGGCACAAAGTTCCAACAATTAAGAAAAAAAGGAGCGTTACTAAGACTTAACTAAGCGTCAGTTGTTAACAATAGTCGTCGGTAGGTGGAGTGGGGATGGCAGCTAAAAATATAAGATATCTCTTAAACAATGCATTATATGGGAAAATGTTTCAAACAAAGGTTGTATAAAATTAAATTTTCTACAACTTTTATTTCGATATATTTTTACATTTATCAAATATAAAAGCAAATATTTAAAAATAACGGATAAGTGACAAGAGTAAACACCAACTTCCGATTTACCGATTTTTACCAAAAACTACTCAGTTCTTGTGACTCATAAAAATGTTAAATAAAAATTTCGCGTTGACCTGATTAATAGTTTTTGAGTTAAAGCACCCACAAAAAAGCTATCGCATACACACACAGACATCATCGATAAAATGGTCAAAACGTGATCATGGGACCTAAAAACCTGTATTTCCGTTGAAATCTCGAAGTCGATTTTTTTCATGAAAACAATACTTTCCCTTACGTATGGAGAAAGTACAAAGTAGGAAAATTAGGTCTAGAGATTCCGCGATTGTCTAAATGGCAAAAATGGGTGCATTTAATTACTTTCCTACTTAAGGTATAGGGTCGTTCGCAATAAGCTCGATCCCGAAGATACGCGTAAATAATGGTAAATTGTTTAATATGAGTGGTTCAAAAAACTAAATGTACCTAATATTATTGTATTTTTATAATGTAATGATATGATTGTGCATATAATTGAAACATGAATTTAGCATAGATTGGCAATGGTTGAAAATTCTTGGCAGTTTTTCATCAGAAGGCTATTGTTTGATTTTATTTCCGTTCTTTGTAGTCTAAAATTTTCTCACAATTTCTTAAAATACTTATTATTATGTAAACTATTTGCAATTTTTAGAAATATTACAGGTATGGAGAAAGTCATGTGGTGGCCACATCAGAATTTTCTAAATAAAGTTCTATCGGTGCGTTCGAATTAAAAAGGATTTTTAATTATCTAGATAACGCAAAGTATTGTCTCCTCTTAAAATCAAATATGCCCAACACAAGACGTTTAACTACCAAGTGCATGAAAAAATGGTTGTCATAATATGAAAGAGTTCGTAGGTTTCATAATAGAATTTTTCCATAAAACATTTTCCATCCAAATATATTAGGTAATATCCGGAAGATAAAGGCTCTAACTAACCATCAAAATAAGGAATAATACGCTTCGATAATGATTATTTTATCGCACTCAAGATTTATTTTCACATCCAAGTTGAAACAAGACTGAAACAAAACACTTTTCTCAACTTATATCCATTTAATGATGCATAACTTTACGCGAAGCGCTGTAAACTGTCTAATCTCGCCAATTCACAAACAAGCGACAACAAAAATAACACTTGCTCTTTTTGCATCCTCCACGCTCCACAATTTTATGAATATCGCCCCTTTCTCGACCGAACCGAAACGGTGATTTTCCCCTCTCCCGTTCCCTCCCTTATCCAAGCAGTCCCATCGAAATGCTTGGCAATAGCAGAAACTGATTCCGTTCACTAGAGCCAAGTCTCACCGGGTGTCAGATGAGGAGGTGGAGGAGCCGGAAGGAGGAGGCGGGGCGAGTGCATGAATTTTGAGAGCCGTCACTGGCGCGGGAAAAGACTAACTCTTCCTCCTAACGACGCCTCGCACGAAGAGCTGAATAGGGAATTGTTAAAAGAGTAATGCGGAAAGCGGGTAAAGGGATCACAGGGAAGGAAAGAGGTGGTAAAGGAGTGTAAACGTTGGGGAAGAACGGGATTTGTACGTGTGGGGAGAATATGAGGAAGAGAGAGAGAGGAGATATAGGAGAAAATAAAAGGAGAGAGGGGGAATGGGGATAGAATAAGGGAGAAGAGGAAGGAAGATAGAGTGGGAAATTTTTCAGCCGCTCAGTCTCAAAACACTCGCTCTTGACTCAGGAGAGTCAAATCCCAACAGACTCCATTCAAAGCTCTCCCCACACTCCTTTCCTCGACCTTCCTTCTTCCTTTCTCTCCCTTACCCTCCCGAACCAGTCACCAACTCACTCTTATCTACTCCTAACTCAGTGAATTCTCTTTTCTCTCGCTCTATTTCTCTCTCTCTCTCTCTCTCTCTCTCTCTCTCTCTCTCTCTCTCTCATTTTTCACCTCACTTTTTTGTCCGATACCACCCACGCAATCGATTTCGGAGGAGCGGTAGAGAGGGAGGGAAACCATGGAGACCAGGTCGCTTTGTAGGCCTTTCGAATGTCTCTGCCCCTTCCCTCTTTTTTTGCGCCCCCCCCCCCTCCCTACCTTACGCTCTCTGATTTTGTTTCGCCCTCTCACTCTTCTTCCCTCACTTTAAGACCTCTTCTGGGTGTGCCCAAACGGCCCTCCCCCTATCCTTTCTCTCTATCTCTTATGTTTCGATTCTACATCCCATCGTAGAAGCAACAAAAAAGAGAAAACTCCTTCACCTTCGCTGGATTTTTGCTTCTTTTCTCTTCCTTTCTCCCATTGACCGACAATTCGACAAAATCTGTTCCAGTAGAAACGGTTTTTTTCTTGGGGGAGCGCTTCCTATTCTTCCTTTTTTAAATTTTATTTTCCCTCTTCCAGACGCGACGCGAAGTACATCGACGGCGTGACGGGAAATATTCGGTCGTGCGCGGAAGAGGAGAGCATCTTTCGAACTACGTTGCCGTTTGTCTTTTTTTGTCAAAAGTCTCTAAAAAAATCTGGCCTCTCGCTCTCTCGAAAAGAGCGGGGAAAGAGGAGGATAAAGAGGGAGCAACGTCGCGAGGGGAATCCGGAGTCAACAAATGTTTCCCCTTTTGAAATGGGTCGTCTCCGTCTATATCTCTTTCTCCAAATCACGACATTGTCGATGGGAGTTCGGCTCGTGTAATGCGACGATGGAACTGATATTCCGTACGCGTCGAGTCCATTTGTATTCAATGCCGAATTGAGAGGTAATGTGTTGCCGATTATTTATTTTCTCTCGTTTCATTTAGCTGAGCGGAGAGACATCGTTAAATTTTCATTTAATTCAGTAACTCGTAATATAATATAATGTGTGTATTTTTATGTTCGATCGGGCATAGTTTCGGTGCTATGATTTATTGGATCTCTTACGCGGGTTAAAGTGAGATGGAAATGACTCATTACTCTGAAAATTTGCTTCAAACATGGTAAATTTCTCGAGTAAAAGAAACCTCTATCTCTTAGGTTTAGGAAACTTTTTTAACAATTATTCGTATTTGCGGTTTTTCAAAAAGGTTGAAAATGGAATGCTATGCGCCTTTCTTTATCCAGATTAAAGCTAATTGTGACCGTGAAACGAAAAAGGACATGGGCCCTCAGGCGTAGGCAAACTATCTCCGCTTCTCTGAGGAAAACAAACTTCATTATGATACGGCGCACTCGTTATCGCAACATCGTGATAATTATGAAATAAAAGGACCTCGCACAGCAATATTGTCTTCTAGAAAAGATGCGATTTTTCAAAAATGAAACAATGCAGTCTTTCAAAGGAATGCGACAAAAGCGCAATTCAGAGCATAAAAATAATACATCGAAACAATTTCCGCCATATACGTAAAATTAATACATGGCATTTCTAAAACATCGACCTATGCTGCAATTTTTATTAATCTTTTTAGACCGCGTGCATTTCGCCATTATCATCTTTGTGTTTTATCTAATTTTTTCGGCTTCTAAAACATCCAAATACACATCATGTTTGTGGTAGACTTGCTCTTCTGCTTAATCCGAACTGACGATTATACGTTCGTTACCTTTTAAGTTTTCTCCTCTAACATCTTCATATAACGAAAGAGATCATCAAGCTATTAAAAAACCTTAATCACGTTTATCAATTTTTATAAAATTCATTATGATGTTTAATTTTAATTGTAAGAGTCAACTTTGTTGGTTTAATTTTGCTTTCACAATAAATAATTGCGAAATCGTGAGCATATGCCTTCTATTTTTTTTAGATTTTTAAATGTGTTGGGATAATTTTTCTTGGATCACATTTCTCCACATCGCGATCGAAAAATCGGAATTATTATTTTCCTTTCTCACCATTCTTTTTATATATACCAAAGTTAATTTTGTATTATCGCACTGTTCTTTGTATTTGAAAATGAGATGAATGGAAGAAGAGAATGTCTAATCTCAATCTCGACTAAAAAAATACGATTATTTGCTTCAAATTTCACCGCACAATCAAGTGAATCGAGAGAAATGTGTGAAAGAGAGAAATTTCTGTGTATTCCTAAATTTAAAAATGATAGCAGAGATAACTAGAATAAAATGGCTCCATAACATACTTCTAGAGAATGACTAGATCATTTCGTATTGCCGAAAATTCGTCCCAATTATTTTTGCTCAAAAATATCCCAAAAGAAAACATTTTATAAAATAAAGCTTTGTAATATATTTTCCCGATAATTTTCTATTTTCACCATATAAGAGGGAAAAATAAAGTTAAAACTAATAAAATTATTAATAAAACATGTACTTGTATTCATGACATGAGGAGATCTCCAAGGTGTTTCTACTATGGAAGGTCGGCAGGTGCTTTGAAATCATTTTGTTATAGTGTAATTTTCCTAATAGCGGTATCCGTTCTAGCGAGAGTTTGCTGTACCGCCTATTTCGGAAACCCCGCTCTCCGTAAAAAATTATAATTATAAATTCGTTCGACCAGATTTAACCCCGCGCGGCCCTACTAAGAGGGGCAGATCCGGTAAAGATAAAGAACATTCCGTTTTTTTCGACTCTGACATTCTATGCTCTCGTTTTTCCTTCATCGCCTAAAAGAAAACGAAAAGAGAGTCGTTAGGAACGCGTCTTATCTCCCTCTTAAAAAAAATAAAGTAAACCCGAAGGACCGTTACCGATGACCAATCGACATTTTTAAATTATTAGAAAAAAAACAATCCTTTCTATCTCTCTCTCTCTCTCTCTCTCTCTCTCTCTCTCTCTCTCTCTCTCCCTCTCTCCCTCTCCCTCTCTCTCTCTCCCTCTCTCTCTCCCTCCCTCTCTCCCTCCCTCTCTCCCTCCCTCTCTCCCTCCCTCTCTCCCTCCCTCTCTCCCTCCCTCTCTCCCTCCCTCTCTCCCTCCCTCTCTCCCTCTCTCTCTCTCCCTCCCCCCCTCCCCCCCTCCCCCTCTCCCTCTCTCTCTCTCTCTCTCTCTCCCCCTCTCTCTCTAGCGACTTCCAATCTATCGCCGATAATGACCCTCCCGGGATTTCACGTCTGCCCCCGCGAGGCCGCAACCCGTACGTGGGCGTTGGGAAACAAAAGCTCTCCTCCTCCCACTCGGTCGTCAAAAGATACGTGAGATAGAGAGATCCGATCTCTTCATTGTGCGGCGCTAGATCGCCTACCCCACTCCCAATGTTAGGAAGGGGAAGGTTGCAATATCTCCCACAGCTTCTCTCTCCACACGTATACAGCACGCCCACGGGGCCAAGGAAGAATTAGGTGGAGGGGTCAGGGAGTGATAAGAGGAAAATGAGAGTAGTGATCGGCGAAATTCCTCCGTGAAAAGTTCCCCTCCGTGCGGAAAGAATGAGGTAGAGAGAGAGAGAGAAAAGAAGGAGAGAAACTGGAGAGGGTAGGGAGGAGAGAGAGAAAAGCAAAGGAAGAAAATAGAGAGGGAAATGGCGTGAGAGGAAAAAAGGGAGAGAAAGAGAGGATCATCGATTCGTCTTTCATAATCCAATAGGATGTCTCCTGGTAATGGCCTTTCATAAAGGAAAATCGCCCAATCACGTACACGCCTTCGGAATTCCTATTCTCTCGATAAATCCTCTTTCTCGACCCCTACCTTCCTCGTTTCTCTCTCTCTTTCTCATCCTTACTCTCCCTATCTGCGATTCCTTTATATATCCCTCGCCTTTTATACATGGCACTATCGCACCGCCCTATTATCATCTTCCTATTCCCTTATCTTACTCCGCCCTTTTACTCGCTTGTCTACACATTACATTTTTATCGTCCCATTATCATCCTCTATATCTCTATCTCCACATCTACATTTCACGAATTCCTTTATCGTCTGTCCAATCCTTCAGGTAAACCTCTGGATCAATTCCACTTCATATATCGCTCTGTCGTCTTATCTTGAATCTAGATAATCATGTTTTCCTCCCGCGACGACGCAATCCTCTCACCTGAACCCGCATCTTTCACTTATTTTCGAAAACCTCATTAACTTATTCCCTCTAAAATATGAAATATGGGACCACAGAGTCCCACTTTCGTCCGAATGTACAACTTTGTCCATCTAATGTTTATTCAGAAGCATCGAATCTTCTGTTTTTCTGCCGATCTTTATTTTGTCCAAAAACCTAAAACTCTCACTTTTTCAGCTTTGTCCCTCGTTCTCTTTTAACCTCACGCCCGAAATCGTCATTCAAACATTTTCCCTTATTTGAAAATGTTGGTACTTTCCATTTCCATCTCCGCAAACTACTCGACGTAGTCATTGCTACTTTCTCCCTCTCCGTTAATCTTCATCGTTCTTTTCAAATCAAATCAATCTCTCTTCCTGAACTTTTACCTCGTCTTGCATTGCGTCATCTCTTCTGTCCCTCTCTCAAATGGTTCCGTCTCGCCTTTCTCTCCGAGTAAAATTCATTTGCCACACGCTTCTTACCTCTAATTCTTCATCTTATCACATATTTTGCCATCTCTTGTTCTCCTTCCCATAATCTTATTCTTCTACTCCTTTTCCATTTTCTCCACCACCTTCTCTCTTTATTTCACTTTTATCACGTTTTCTTAGAAGAAAAACGTGACAAAATGTGATCATTCATATCTGCTCGAGTGTCTGTGTATAACCAACATTTTCGTTTTAAGAGATATTAGGAAAATTCTTTTTGAATTAGATAGCTGTTGTCAATTTATGAATTTTCATCGATTGAATGTCCCTGGTATTTCATAGATTTTCCGCTAGGTGGCATCACAGTTGAAAAATTCCAAATTTTGAAATGGTATTGTAGCTAAGCTAAACTAATGAAGTTAGAGGAGTGAAATTTTCACGGATGAGAAGATCTAGTAAGGATCTATATTCCAAAGGTGAGGGTTGTCTGCACTTCGTCTCTTTCTTCTGCATGACAGGAATTATCATTCACGCCCTTTGTTTTTCTTACTTATCCTCTTCCTTCAACACTTTTCCTTCATCTCCTTATCTTTTTCTCCCTACCATTTGACTTCCTTGCTTCCCTCATTTTCTCTCTATATCTCCGCTGTCTCTGCCGTTCCCATTCTCTCGTCACCTCTCTTCCTAATCTCCTCTTCTTTATACCCGTTTTAACTCTTTCCTGTTTTCATTCTTTAACTCTCCTGGTCCCTTATTTCGATGAAACCCTTCTGTTACGTTACACCAGAGACTTCATACACTCTCAACTCCTATTATCTTTAACCCTTCTTTGTTATTTGTGCGTGTGTATGCATATGTATATGTGTGTATACATACATGCATAATACATATATATAGTGTGTGAGTATGTATGTGTATACATATATATATACATAGGGAAAATTCGGGGGAAAAGACGGTCTGTTGCCATTTCCACTTTTCATTTTTTTTATCCTGTGGACTTGGACGCACGAATCTAACGGATCGATGGGACCCTTTAAGAAGAAAAAATAAGAATTTCTCACATTTTCCCCCAATCTCTCTCTCCGGACCTAAACTCCGTTCACATGGCAGTCGGGATCCGTGTACGAGGTTATACAGACGAATCCGAGTAGAAAAGAGTTTTTGGAGTGTGGGAAGGAATAGGCAGCTGGTAGGTGGGCGGGATGGATCGAGGAGGTGGGGAGAGAGGGTTTGGAAGGAGAGAGAGAGAGAAAGAGAGGAGATACTTTGCTGTAGTGAAAAGAGAAGGGGGAACGTGTGACGTGTGAGAGAGAGATAGATAGATAGATAGAAATAGAAAGATAGAAAGGGTCAAGAGATGGAAGAGGGAAGAAGGGAGTAAGGAAGTTACTGCAACAACGCCTGAAAACATCGAGAGAGAGAAGGAGGGAGAAATAATAAATAGGATTTCTATTTCCTTTTTTCCGTTGAAGTCCAGGTCGCTGGAGAGTTGGAAAAAGTCTCGAGAGGAGAGAGAGAGAGAGACAAAGGAAGGGGAGAAAATAGGTTCGGTAGGAGCTTCGAGAAAGTGCGGGCGGAAGTTTTTCGGATGGAACTGAATTAGGAATTCCCTCCGCCTCGAGAACGCCTCAACGCGGAGGGAGAGGGCGGGGGATGAAAAAGTTATTTCGATATATTTTTAAGAGTTCGATGAAAAGTATGGTTGCGTCGGTTATTCCAGTGTTTTTTATTATTTTTCGTTTTTTTTTAGAAAGAGAAAAAAGTCATTGAGACGGTTTGATCAAAGATAAAGTTCGCACAGAGTTCAAAATTCGGTCGCAGTTAATCTTCGGCTGAAAAAGGGTGAGAAAGGAATATTTCGCCTCTACAGAGCCCAATATTAGCGAGATATTGGATAAAACGCGGGTAGAATGTACTGAAGGCAATGAAAATCTTGATGGGGAGACGGAATAAGTTTTATATAAATTTTTTTGACATTCTTGAACCAGATATATGTTTAATATGAAATCAATTGTGTATCAGAAGTAAAATTAGAGTGTCGGTTATTGTTTATAGGTTATTTAGAGGGTAAAAATATATGACCTATGTTAATAATACAATCGTTAAATCATCAAGTTTTACTATGATACATGATACTGTAAAAAGGTATGCAGTTAATATATTTTTTTAATTATACTGTTCGTATATTAAATAGCCTTTAATATTCAATTATGAATTCTTGAATCTCTATCCTTCATAACATAATTTATTTTCATCCAAACTCTAACTACTACTCAAACTGCTTTACATTTATAGTTAATAAAAATCAATAATACGCAACGGATGTTATTGGTTTATGGTTTATTTTAAAATCACTAAGCAATTAAGTTTTGACTTAATGACTTTTTGCTGGCAATGAAAATACTTTATATTTATATTTTCATTGACACGATAAACTAATGTTAATCTTTAAAGCCGTTCACTTCACATTGCAGCTTCCAAAAAATCAATAAAATACAAATATTATTTGTAGAATATAAAATATAATAATTCAGTGACAGAATGATTCTTCCTTTAAACTTCTCACGCATGAGTTATCCGTTACAGATTCTGAGTTTTAATCGTTTCCCTACATTTTTCAAAGATACCTCCTGAAATCCTTCCATGTTTTTGTCACTTGTCACCTATGTTGGTTTTAATCACAAATTCTTGTATAAAAATAACACTGCGACTCGATATTTTTCTTCCTTTTACCTCCTATTTCTTCTTCAACGTGTATATTTTAAATCCGAGCCATTTAGATTCGCTTCCGAATAATGCGTGGATTTTGCTCTCACATTTCCATATCATTCAAATTTAGATATTCGATTCCTACGAATGATTCCCATCCCGAGGATAAAATAAATTTTTAAAACCTTTCAATTCCTCGCTGCATTCACTTATTCTCCATCAACCCATTTCCTTTTCGGAGAACACTTTTTATCTTATTTCGCCGAATTTTGCATTCGCCTTCCAAATAATAGTAATGATAATAATTTGCATCCCATTCAAAGGCGCCCTCTTTGCCCGAGAGGCCGTGCCGTTCTCTGATATCTGACATTTCCCAACTTGTTCCGGCGATTCTTCTTCGCAAGCGTTCGGCGGTTTTTTTTCATCCGATCTTCCACTTCGGTTCCTTTTATCAATCTTCGAGATCCCATTTTTTCCGACGGAGATAAGCCTTCGTTCCGCATTAATACTCGAAACGAGTTCCGAGAAAAGATTTCTTTGAGTTCAGTCGCCAGACTTGAAATTTTCTTCGAGAAAATAGGCTCCAATAAGTATGCACTAGTCTGACTCGGAATTCCCGCGAATCATTTCTCCGAACGTGCATAAAAAAGGAGTCGAACATCGATCGAACAATCGCAAGAAAACGGTCAAGATTTTATTAAATCGGCCGCTTGGTTTTCCACTCTTTAGTCGTAGAAAAGGTAACCGTTTTGAATAATAAGGTTTTTGTTCAATATATAATGTCGTGAATATGCCTATATTATAAAAACTCCTGACTTTCTTAGGTTATCATCATTTTTCAACGAGTACCGAGGTTTATCGTTAGGTTTTCTCTCGCTGAAACTTCTTATCGCCCTTGATGGCTTGAGTTAAAAAAAACCTTGTCGGAAAACAAAAAAACATAACTTAGAACCTGTCAAGTTAGTTAAAAATGGCGAGAAAATTAAGAAAGATATTTTTCAGAAAACGTTTGAATAAAATCCGAAGCTTGCGAGAGAAGTGCATTCCCATTCTCATTATTTGGTTCGTCATCCGCGATAAAACGAATTTCACCTCTTTGACTCGAATTCCAATCTCCATAGCTATTTGAGCCGACTTAAAAATATCCTTCATTTAAAACGAGAACGACTTCCTGCGCGGGGCGATCAAACGGTTTTATTACGCCTAGCCGATGCAGGCGTTTATTTTTTCCATCCGCTCTCAACAAAAAAATCCGTTTAGTGTAATTCACCAAAAAAGAACCGAAAATAGCACTCGCTTAAGAGACCGGATTATACACTCTAACAGGCATTCCTAACTCCCGCACGGAGTAGACATAAAAAACGAGGAGCCTTTCTTTAAAAGAATTAAAGTTTCTTTCCGCCTCTCGCTTTAAATTCGGTAGTTCGAGATAATATCAAAACGAGAGCACATAAAAAAAACGAAATCTCTAGACAGTCTCCGTCACTTCCTGTATCTCTCCGTCGCGTATAAATGAATAAAACGTGTTTGCCTTACATGCAGGCTCTTTATTTTCTTCTTCCTCCACGTTCCTTTTCCCCCGAGTTTTTATCACTGCACACAACCAAATAAATAGTCGCGTAAAAATCCCAAGGAGAACGTACAGGAAGAGAGGCGACAGAGGGAGAGAACGGAGGAGGGGGAAATGGAACGGTACAGTCCTTTATCTCTCTTTGCCTTCCCCCCTCCCTCCTCCCCCCTCCTCCCTCCCTCTTCCTCTCCCTCCTCCCCCCTCCTCCCTCCCTCTTCCTCTCCCTCCTCCCCCTCCTCCCCCCCTCTTCCCCTCCCTCCTCCACTCCCTCCTTCCCGCCCTCCTTCCCTCCCTCCTCCCCCTCCTCCTCTCCCTCTTCCCCTCCCTCCTCCCCCTCCCTCTTCCCCTCTCTCTTCCCCTCCCTACTCCCCTCCTCCCCTCCCTCCTCCCCTCTCTCCCTCCTCCCTTCCCTCTTCCCCTTCCTCGTTCCCTCTTCTCTTCTCCCTCTTCCCCTCCCTCCTCCCCTCCCTCCCCCCTCCCTTCTCCCCCTCCTCCCCTCTCTCCTCCCCCCTCCTCCCCTCCATATTCCCCCCTCCTCCCTCTTCCCCTCCCCCTCCACCCCTCCCTTTTCCCCTTCCTCCTTCCCCCTCCTCTCCTCCCTCTTCCCCTCCCTCCTCCCCTCCCTTCTCCCCCCTCCTCCCCTCTCTCCTGCCCTCCCTCTTCCCCTCCCTCTTCCCATCCCTCCTCCCCATCCCTCCTCCCCTCCCTCTTCCCCTCCATCCTCCTCCATACGACCGCTTTCATCGTTTCAAACGATCTCCCTCATTCTCTCTCCCATACCCTTATGTTCCTAACTGTATTACGCCCACTCCTTTTCCTCGAAAACCAATTGAGGAGTGAAGAAAGAGAGAGAGTGAGCGGATAAATGCGGGTTACACAGCATAAAGTAGAAAGTGGGACCCAGAAGGGGGAGAGAGTGAGAAAGAGAGACGGAGGGAGAGCAAACTCGATTAAGTCCGACATTCCGCATCAATATCAAACGTACCGAGCACATCTAAGAATACGCAAGTAATGAAGTTGTTAATAATATCATCTAAGATCAGAGGTGAGCAATGACGCTCGCCTGTGCCGAGTGAAGAATCATGCCTGACGAGCAGAGAAATTTTTCTTTATCCGAATAAATTTTTTAATCTTCTCTCGATAGCTATATGTTTCGAGCGAGGAAGTTGTTAGGCTTTTTTCATTCAAAGTTCATTTGAAGAACAAAATGCACTAAATCCAAAAAATTTCCTATGTTAAATTTGCAAATTAGTATTGTCAAAAATAATTTGCGGAGATTCTAGAAGGACCATGCGTGAAATGAACACGGATGGCAGATAATAAGACATGGCTTTTTCAATGGTTTTGTTAGACTAAAATTACCTAAATTTAATAATTGTGCCAAGTAAAGCATCGAAACAAAGATATTCGGTATTATTAAAACAAAGCGTTAGCGTTTAATAATAATAAAGAGTTTTATGAGTGGTATTCTTGTTTGTATTGCAAACAGAACCATCATTTCTCACCCCCGAGTATGATTCATACGACCTTAATATTCGCACCAAAAATCATGGACCATTTTCCACATTTAAAGGGAGACCAAACACTTCTACCTACGCCACCAACTGTGAGTATAATGCAAATGGGCATAAACAAACGGGCAAACAAACAAAGGTGCTTGAAAAAAAAACATATTTAAGTCGCATGATAAATATCAGTTGGGATTACACTTAAAAGAGAATTGGATGAAGGAAAAGGGACTTTTTTTTTAAAGAGAGAGAACGAGTTTAGCTGGCGTTAAAGAGCGTAGCATAAAAATGTATAGAATAGAATGTTTATCTTTGATTTGTTTTTAAGAACTTACTCCTGTAGGAAAGGAGACAGCTTCATCCTGGTCTGCTTCAGCATCTCCTGGGCCTTTCTCCTCGCCCTCTTCAACTCATCCCTCAGCTGCTCACAGTCTCCGCTCCCACCCAGACAGAGGGCGAGGTTGCGGTGACTCGAAATGGCCCGGTTCAGCTCTCTAAGGAGCTGTAACAAGAGAAGAAAGGGATACTGGAGTTGCCCCGTTACCAAAACCTTCCCGAAGGATACGGAAGATATAAGAGGGAGAAAAGGATTTGAGGCGTTTATAGAAATGTCCCATCTCTCTCATTCTCTATCTCTCTCTATTCTTATATATATATATATATATATATATATATATATATATCAGATCTGCAAACCGAACCGCAGTCATTTTGCAGAACCGCGAACCGAACCGAAACCACTGAATAATTTTTTTTACCGAACCGCGAACCGACCAACATTTTTCGCAAAAGTGGTTCGGTTTTCAGTTCAATCTAAACCTATCAACTACGGAGAAACGGAAAAACCAGTGACGCATCGAAAGTTGGTTCAGGAGACAGTCATTCATTTCTCTTTCTTCCCTGCTGCTATTGTTATTTAAAGGTTAGGTTTATGGCGAGGTTTATGAGGCCAACAACCGCGAAAGCATGCGGAGAAACCACTGCGCGGGATTAAGAACTTATTTCAACGCTATCAAAAGGGTTCTTTCACTATGACCAAGAAAGGAGCCGCAATATCCTTCCCGCCGTGTAAAGAGAGAGGGAGAGGACTCCTAGGGCGCATGGAAATGCGCGCTAGGAGTCTTCTCTAAATACAAAACTTATACCGATACACATTAGTGATAAGAAAGGGAAAGGAAATGTGACCATCTTACTTAGAATCGTTTATTACCTTTCTAATGTTTTCTTTGGAAAATTTCAAATTGTTCCTCTTCGATGGTTTGTCTCTGTGGTTCCATCATTCCTGTTTCAACTCTCATACTTCTGCAGCGATTTTTTGGTTTAGTTTGTGTTTTGTCGTCCAATGAAAACAGTTGCTTTTCATTAACAATAGACAAAACCCTTCCGCGCATATCTTGAAGTGTAAGCAATCATTTCCAGCGGAATTTGCAAAAATATCTTAAGTGTATAATTACTAACTTTTTGTACAAATTATTTAATAGCTAGATTAGAATACTTTCTGAAAATTGTCATTTGAAGAGGATAAATTTATATTTTATTTTTGGGTGCTTTAAAATCGTAAGTGTCCGCGCTTCGTATATTGAATTACATGAAATCTTTATTAGTTATAAATACCCTTATTATCAGACCAGAGCTGCAAACAGAACCGAACCGCAGTCATTTTGCAGAACCGCGAACCGACCCACTCCAAAATTTATGGGTGGTTTGCAGCTCTGATATAAATAAATAAATAATTATATATATATATATATACATGCACGTTGAACCAAAAGTAAGGAAACACGTTTGAAAGGCTATAGCTTTAATGCTACAAAATACACCATGGTGGAAAAATGGTCTCCTGATTATTTCCTCCAATGGCTTCCATAATAACGATCGGATTTTAATCATTTTAAACTAAATCTATTCAGCACCGTTTCTTTATTTATTGATAGCAGAAAGCGTCGTCATAGATCGGTACCAGAAAGACAACAGTTGTGCGAAAACATGATTAGTATAAATTCTGAGCATAAGACGAGAGCTTTTATGCGGCAACTTCATTATAACGACCGTATTATAACTTCCCCAACTTTTTGTCGTACTTTCATGCTGAAGTTAATGTTTTCTTGTATATAGAATACATATTTAATAGACATTACTGCTATAAAAATACATCACCCATTGTTTTCCTTATTTATACAGTAACGCTCTAACTTTAAAAACCTTATCTGCCGAAAAATAAACTCAAGAAAGCAAACATGTCGTTTGGCGTATGTACACATTTGTGAAAAAAGTACCAAGGCCCGTTTTTCAATTATGACGTTTAAAACTACATCTACATATTACCTTGCAATTCACCAAACTGGTGGGTGGCAGGGGATGCAATGCACCGAGGCCTACCTAACAGTTATTACTCGCAAATTAGGGCATCACGAGAAGAGACCAGTGAAACCAGTGGAATGAATCCTATACACCTATGTGCACCTATGCACTTCAATTTTCTATGAAAACTTAAAGTAGCATAATGATATGTGTACGTAGGGATAAGGAGACACATTTCAAAACTATTTAACCATTTCCTGATAGTGCGAGTTCTCTTTAGAACGAGTATTTTCTTAAATTTATAAATTCTTGCTATAGCGAGATTGCACTGTATGTGTTTATATGTGTACAGTAGAAATCGGATTATCTGAACTAATTGGGAACAATGGTCGAGCCAAGAGGATGGAAGCGATGGAGAATCCCATTGCCCTCCACTGGATGCAGTCTTAAATTCATTCCACGCAAAATTCCTTGTTCTATGCAGAAGATTAAGTCTGTATAGCAACGAAAATAAATATTCTGATGGGGATAGAGATTTTCAAAAGATAGGGTCGTCGGCAGAGGAGGATACGAGGGGGAGTAAGGGTAACTGGGGCAATCGCCTTCCTCCCTGGGAAGTTTCTGGATCCTCCCCAGATTGGGGACTGAAAATTCTGATAATTGGAAAAAAGAAAGGGCGACTATGAGTTAAAAATAAACTTACGATTTTAGTTTTCAATGTAACACAAGGCGCAATCGTATATCAAAAATAGGAATGGATACGGTAGTCGTGTGAAATTTTTCACTACTGGTCGGTAGGCGTTATACCATGAGTATATCACGCAATCAATTTTTTAGTCACGAAATTATATGAAAACAGTGCGTATTCTAACAAATATGGCATTACTATGGAAATAATAACTTACCTTATAATATACAAAATAATTCGAGATAACTGCTGAAAAGGGGAAGTGTGAACAAAGCCGATGAAGAACGCACGTCTGTAACCAAGAAAGATTTCAAAAACTGCCAAGCAAATTTCTCTGGATTTCCTTTTGAACCATCACAGGTACCATAAAACGTACCTTAATCTCTCCAAAAGAAATAAAATATCATTAAAAATAACAGTTGTAACCTTCGAATACGTGTCCTTTCACTCAGAGGAGTAATGCCTAAAGTAGATGGGACACATTTTGTCGGTATTTACGCAAAAAAGAGCTTTCAGGAGTACGAGTTTGGATCCCAAATGCAGGAGTAACGGAAGAAAGTTTTTCAAAGTCGCAGGATAGGGTTAGGATATTTGCAACAATTAAAAATCTGGTTCGGATAATCGGAGTTCAACTGTGTGTACGTATACATGCAGACATATACATACACATATACTATATATATATATATATATATATGCCGACTTAGGCGAAATGGATTTGCAGAACTGTTTGAAACGGGCAAAAGCTTTTGCGAAATGGACGAAGGAGATAAATTGCACCAAGGGAGAAAGAAAAAGAAAGACGAAAGAAGACGGTGGAGAAGGACTTGACAGACAGAGAAAGAGGGAAAAGAGAGAGAGGAGTATAGGAAAAATAACGGTAGCACATGGGGTGGGGTCTCTCCACCTCATATCAGGGAATCGCGGTCCCGTGGAGAAAGAGAGAAGGTAATAACATAACGTCAGATGTTTTGTGAGAGAGGGTGCGTGTTATGGAGAGGAAGGAGAGAAAAAAAAGCGCCCCCGGTCTACGGAAAGAAAAATAAAAAAGGGTTTGTGTTGTGTAGTGTGTGTTAGTGCTTGCATGTGCGTCTCTTCAAGTGTGTTTGTGTGCGTGCGAGTCGGTTCGATATTTTCCGTGTATTTTACTCTCCCTCTCTCTCTCGCTCGTCCCTTCTCTCTCCCTCTTCTTTCCCATTTAACGGGCGAAAAGGTATTTTTTTATTCGTGCATGTGAATGTTGCTTGCGGGATACTCTTTAAGACGAGCGAAGGAGGTAGATTTTCAAGAGTTTTTTGATAAAGAATAACTTTAACCTCTTTTTCTTGAAAATAAAAGAACCCTGGTAAATGGTTTAAAAGGTATTTGTCTACAGTGCTTTTTCTTTGTGTCAAAAATACAACACGAAGCACTACAATTAAATGCAACTCTACTGCGCCTGGAGCGAATGCCCATTTCTAATCAATTTTCTAACAACATAGGCAACGGTAGCTTCATTATTTCTACGAATCATCAATCATTCGATTTATTTCCTTTGTAAAAGTTACCAATCGTGCTGATATTGTTTCATTATTGGATAACAATATGCAGAAATAGCACATTCAAACATCACTCCGAAGATAATAGTTTTACCCACGGTCGCTTACTTAATTTTCATCATTTTAAACTCCAATGACGACTTAAAAATTGCTTAATTCAATTTTAAAGGGTCAATTAATATCCACTCTTTTTTATTGCTTCGAAAATGCATAAAATTTTCGTGTGCAAAATTTATCATCCCATAAATGCTTCCGTCTTTAACTCAATTAAAGTCTCATTTATTTTCCTTTTTTTAATATTGTTCTGTTTCATGCGCAAATCGACATGGAAATAACAATAAAAACTGTCGTTCCATTTATGTCGGCCGAATAATTCAATTATCCTCAATTTTCGACGAAATGAAAAATTGTAATGATATTCTGCCATAAGAGTAACAATTGACGTCAAGCCCTAAAATCCACCAGTATTTATGACTCCACCGATTAAGTTGGTGGCTAAAAATCATTGGGAGCGATGGTAGAACGATTGGTAACGATTGGTGCGCTGGAATTCCCAGGCTCGAATCCTGAGGAAGGGAAGTGATAAGCTACTTATAACAAGAGAGCGAAGCTATAAACTTTCGCTCCCCCCCCCCCCCCCCCTCGCGGAAACAATTTTTGGGCCCTCTCACAATTCATTGTTTAATGCCATATATATATATATATATATATATATATATATATATATATATATATAACTGTAGGACACCCTAAACCAGGCATGTCAAACTGTTGGCCCTCTCTGTGCCAAATTGTTAGTGGTTTTATATAAATACTTTATTTTTACAAACATGAGACAGGAGTCTTTCATAGTTATTGAGCAGCAATAGAACGCAGTTTCTAAATCGATTTTTCGCTTGCAAAACAGGCATCCAATCTTCTAAAAAAAGTATGTTATTTCCAACTCTGGCACTTATTAAACAACTGTAATTCTAATGCCGCCATTCTTTAACATCCATTGCGTTGCCCTGATGCCTCTTCGATTTTAACATACCTGCACTAAATCAATCGCCCTCTACCCCCGCAGTCGTGAACTTTGCGGCATTATAATTCTGCTACTGGAGTGTATGAGAAGAGTAAAACCTCTTAAAACGCGATTATACGACATAACGGCGACGGAAAACGCAGATTAGTTAAAAACAACTAGCAGTAAAGGTGCCCATAATGTTGCCTAAAATGTTATTTATTTTTCAAAAAATACTCTCCCAACTTTAGTTTATGAACATTGTTCACAAGATATGTTTCGCCAGTTGCCTTACTTTTTCCTTCCTTTTCCTGCAATTCAGCGCATTTAAAAAAAACGGAGAGCAAGATGGGGAACTTTTCGAATTCACAACGACTGAGTTCTTTTTTTGTACCTCTCATGATTAACGTGTGGGTCTCTCTAGTCCCTGACATCGCCTGCGTGCGTCGCTCGCAGCCAAGTTGCCGCAATGTCGTGGGAGGGACCGAAATTGAAAATGAATGTACGTGAGCAAAGGGGAAAGGGGTAGAAAGAAAGAGAGAGAGAGATGGAAAGAAAAGACAGATGAAGAGCGAGAGAGAGAGAGGGAGGACGCAGAGGAAAAGCAAATAGCCAGGCGACGACAGCTGAGAGAACTCCATTTCCTGGAAGGAAATGGACAAAATTAGAATGATTTTCATCTCCTAAGGGAGCAAAGGGAGAGAGATAGAGAGAGGGAGAAGGGGAGAAAATTGCTGGAAAGGTTTTCCACATATCCCGTGAAATTTACACAAGGACAAGGAATGGTGGCATACCAAGATAATTTATCAAATGTTGTTCCGCTTTATTACACCTTTATTCAAGCATCAAATGCATACACGTCGTTCTCCTATCTGCATATTCTCTATAACAAAAGTACCAAGAATAAAATCACGAAATTCGATAGTTCCTCTTAAGAAGATATCGCATTTGATTTTGGATTTTTTTTTAATGGTCGAGCTGTTATAAATGTTCTATTTGACATTTAAAGTACGTCGCGGTGAATTCTGGAAGTCTGCGAGGTATTTCATAAATTGATACCGTTTATTATGTGAATCGCATACTCTTAGTTATATTCACAATTGCAGATTTCGTTAATATCTGATGTGAAAATTTCTTATTTTTGTGACAATACTTTAAATATGTTGTAAAAGTGTTGATTGCCACAGATAGAGGATGTATAAACTTTCATATCATGTACGGAAAAATTACATGGCCAACAAGTCAACATGTTATAACGCGCAATTAACTAAGATATACTTAAATTAGATATAGTTAAACATCGAAATAGCGTGTAAGAAGGTCATTAACTGCACAAAACTCGTTGTGCATATAAAAATGGATACATGGATACATTATCTATTTATTCAATGTTTAAACAAATTATTGTTTTTAAAATATACAAATATAAATAAATTTAAATATTAAGACAAATTATAATCGTTTGTAATAAAACTTAGTCATTTTAATTGAGCTATAAATAAAGATAGAGAAAAAATTAAGTAATCCCACTCTAAAAAAAAGTGTTGGAGATAACTTAAACCGCTAAATTAAACGAATAAACAATTTTTATAAGTTTAATGTTTACCAAAATCAAGAACTGGATGCTCAAGGAAATACTGTCGTGTACAGTCACAAATGTGAGAGTAGAAAATTGTTTTATCTTGACGTGTTATAAATTTTCCGACAGGTACCGGGGAAAAAAACAAAAAAGGAAGGCTCGGACAAATGGTCTGAGTGCGTGTACAAAATGAAAATCCCTCTTCCCGCAATTTGCGAGAGACAAGTTTTTTATTATTTCTAGTCGGCAAAGCTACTTCTCACTGTGTGTGAGAGAGAGAGAGAAAGAGAAAGACTAAAAGAGAGAGAGAGTAAGAGAGACAATAAGAGAGAGACTAGGATAGAAAGAGCGAGCAAGGGAGAGTAAGAGATAGAATAAGAGAAAGTAGGGTAGAGAATAAGAGAAAGAATAAAAGAGAGAATAATAGAGATCAGGATAGAGAATAAGAGAGAGAATACTAGAGATAATAAGAGAGTAGGATAGAGAATAAGAGAGAGAATAAGAGAGATAATAAGAGAGAGTAAGAAAGAGAAAGTAAGATAAAGTAGGATAGAGAGAATATAGAGAGAATAAAAGAGAGTAGGATAGAGACAATAATAAAGAGAATAAGAGAGAGTAGGAAAGAGAGAGTAAGATAGAGTAGGATAGAGAGAATAATAGAGAGAATAAGAGAGAGTAGGAAAGAGAGAGTAAGATAGAGTAGGATAGAGAGAATAATAGAGAGAATAAGAGAGGGAATAAGAGAGAGAATAAGAGAGATAATAAGAGAGAGTAAGAAAGAGAAAGTAAGATAAAGTAGGATAGAGAGAATATAGAGAGAATAAAAGAGAGTAGGATAGAGACAATAATAAAGAGAATAAGAGAGAGTAGGAAAGAGAGAGTAAGATAGAGTAGGATAGAGAGAATAATAGAGAGAATAAGAGAGAGAATAAGAGAGATAATAAGAGAGAGTAAGAAAGAGAAAGTAAGATAAAGTAGGATAGAGAAAATATAGAGAGAATAAAAGAGAGTAGGATAGAGACAATAATAAAGAGAATAAGAGAGAGTAGGAAAGAGAGAGTAAGATAGAGTAGGATAGAGAGAATAATGGAGAGAATGAGAGAGGATTATGAGAGAGAATAAGAGAGATAATAAGAGAGAGTAAGAAAGAGAAAGTAAGATAAAGTAGGATAGAGAAAATATAGAGAGAATAAAAGAGAGTAGGATAGAGACAATAATAAAGAAAATAAGAGAGAGTAAGATAGAGTAGGATAGAGAGAATAAAAGAGAGCAGGATAGATAAAATAAGAGAGAGAGAGAGTAGGGTAGAGAGAAAGTGAGGTGTCATCGGGGTTTCTCATCCGTGACGTCAACGCACCTTGAGGCACTCCGCTTTGGCGCTCATCTCCATCGACTGCATCTCGGCATCTCCCACTCCGCCTCCACCGTCGCCGCCGCACCCACTGTTCCCCACGACTCCGGTCCCACAACGCTCCCGGTGAGGGCAGTATGGTATCCAGGTGACCGTCGCCGGACCAGAGCCGCAGCTGTCAGCGACGTGACCTGAGGATCCACGTTGCCACAGTCGGCGGCCCCCGAGCCACCTACGCCCTTTTATTTGTTGTTCCGTCGGAAGGCGGACATGGGGGAAAGGAAAAGTTATTTAATGGAAATGACAGCCTCGGGTAGGAAAAAGAAAGGATAAAAGAATGAACTGGAAATAAAAGCGCTGATCCCTCGTGTCGTGAGTGATAGGCGGATTTTTAGGCATAACGATGCATTTTTTGCGAATATCCGTACAAATGCGCGTATTTGTAGAGGTGTGACTGAAGGTAAAGTTTTGAACATATTTAGGGAAACAATGGAAGAGGATTCAGCTACTAGACGACTAAGTTTTATTTTCGAAGGACAGATCGATGTGGAAAACCAAGTTAAGCTTGTTTCCACGGATCTATCAACAAAATAACACTAACGATGGTGATTGATAAACAAAGCAAAGACGTTCGATAACAGGAGAAAATTTTAACATGTATCTCCCGTCTCAAACTCTCTCTTTGAGTTAATTCTTCCCGAATTCAGTCCGGGGTCGAAAAGAATTCCGGTGAAAAGTGGGAAATGTTGGAAGAGCCGGAGAGGTCCATTAAGGCAATTGCAGCTTATTGCGAAGGGGAAGCGCTGGGGGTAATGGCGGAAGAAGAACGAACTCGAAAGGATGATGAGAAAATGGATAGCCCGTGTATGCGGCCCAGGCCGAAATCCGGATGAGTAGGCGGGGGAGTGAGGGAGGCGAGAAGGGAAGAAACTCTTCTCTAAAGGGAATGAGAGAGAGAGAGAGAGTGGGTTATTCATACACTCAATATCTTGCGATTTTCATTTTTTTGAAACATCTTTCTGGATGAAACCTAAAAATCCGCCTCTTAATAATGAACATGCGTGCGCAAGAATGACTATCGGGGAAAGCTGTTCCATCTTGTGGGATGAAGCGATGGAGCTGAAGATATTTTCTAGTTTTATATGTGATACAGTGACTATTTTCAAGCAACCCATAGTACCTTTGTTCGAAATGATGAAGAAATTCCAGTTTTATAGCATTGAATTATGGTGAGTTCCGTTTTATATGATATCCGTTTTCTCAAAATGCAAATCTTTTATTCAATAAATGGGTATGATGAACGAATGAATTGCAATCTCATTGGCGTGAAAAGATGCATTAGTATCTTATGATAAAACTAAGACATACGTATATAAAGGATACTTGGCTTTAAAATGCGGACCAAAGATGGAAAAAATTTTCGATTCTGTTAGTCTATCAAACTTCAGATTTTAGATGAGGTTAATTTTCCTTGCTCTATTTATTCTTAAATAGATACTTATCTGAGATACTTTTCTCAATAGATAACATAACAGAATTTTTCAAATAAATGTCTCTCAACTATATCATTCTGAACAGTCAGTGCAATCCTTGAAGATATTTAAAGCACCAACAATGCATTCCGACATATTTAAAATGTATGCATCAAAACCAACTGACCAGAGACGCGATTGTCACTGTATATAAAAAATTTGGTTGAGTATTTTCAAATTTAAAACATTAGGCATATACATGATATTTTTAAAAAGGATGTTTTATACTCGCGTTTAGAGAAAAAATTACTACTCGTTATTGCTATTTACGCTTAAAAAGAATTTTTTATCGGCAGATAGGTTATCTCTCTCATTTCATTTAATTTTCATGACGAGCTTATTAGGGACAGCATTGTGAGTTATGTACATGAATGAATATGATATTGATTGACTGTTCATGCCTCAGGCAGTATTTAAATAGGCAGTTAACGAACCGTTTAAAAATTCATGAACAGGGTGACTCGACAAAATAGCTTGCCTAATTAATATTATTTTTTATATGAAATGAAGCCATTGTTTGTACACACTGATCAATAAAACATTTGCGATATAGTGAAATGCTGTTAAAAGTAGATGGTTCAAATTTTAGTACAACTTTTCGCGCGCTGACAATTTTCTTAAAATATAAATCTAACCTTAGAATCATTTTGATACTAGTTTATAATTGTGATATCATAAAAAAAATATCTATATCGTCACAAATAGAAATTTTTTATGGTAATTCAACATTTGATATTACTTTATTTGTAAGTTAATTAATATAATTAATAACACCATGTGCACAAACAAATAAACATCTTGTATAAATAAAACAATAATTGATTCAAATATTTATGCAAACTTTCATTTGAAATAAAATTTTAATATCTAAAATATTATTAATGTCATGTGATTATAAATAAAAATTAGGAATAGCATTTATCATGAAAAAATTAAATAAGGTGAATAGAAAATATCTTTAGTCAAATATATTGCAGATACGACGACTTTATTCTGGATATTTGATCCTCTTACAGATGCTTAAAAATCGAGTACTCTTATAAAACACATCCTTGATTGGAAATATAGTATTATATTTTTTTAAATCAGAAATTTTAACAGCAATTCACTCTATCTAAAAATTTCTCATTTAATTTAAATGTTCATATAAACACATTCTAATCAAAATGCAATGCATTCTTCCAAAGCACAAAAATCTTCAAATTTTACGTTTCACGATGCACAATACGCAATAGTCTTATTGCAAGCATTTCACCATTATACACTAATATCAAAAATTTACTTTTACGGGAATAGCATGCCGTTCATTAAACCATTCGCTTTACACTGCAAACTTCTAAATTCTATAATAGACTAAATTAATTTCTATGAATCTATGGGTTAACATAACTATGAAGGTTGGCCAAAAACTATTTTTATGAAATCATTTCAATAGCGCAGGCTATGATTATATTTTTCCTATCAGTGAAGAGTGCGCATAAGCATAATCATTAATAAATTTCAGCCAGCAAGCTTGCATGGCAGAGGGAGCGAAGCGAGTTTACCTATATACATATATTTTTAAATCTAACAGTGTAGATCACATTTATATTATTATTATTACATAAGAAGCGATCGCAGCTCATGCAATTTAAAATCACCGACGGCGAATCATTTAGTAAATAGGAAAAGATTGTCAGATTATAATTTATCTACTAATGAAGAATCCAAATCCTTAAAAAAGGATAAATATTCTGTTTTTAAATAAATGGAACACGACGAAGAGTTTACGTTAATATGAAACCAAATTTTTACTGAACATAAATTACGCATGCATTTAAATGTTTACTGTTCTTGAGCATTTTTTATTTTATAACTTTAAGGAAAATTTTACCATATTTAAAAATTTAACATAATATTTTATTCTACTGATGAATTAACGATCTTATTTCATTGTTATAAGCCAATTTAAGGCTTTATATACAGATAATTCTCTGAAATTAACCGTTTTAAGCATTCGGACAAAGTTTCTTCTTTCCTAAATCTGAAAAAATCTTGTCTTTACTACAAAAATTACCTGATGAAAACAAGAGTTGCCTTTTTTGACGGTGCCAGCTGAATATAAGAATTAATCTTTTATTTGTGTCAGTTAACACTAAAGCGATGTATGCGACTACATGGACTTTCCAATTCAGAGATAACATAAACTAGAATATCAATAGATTATCATTTAGCTCTATTAATCAATTATTGCTATACATTAAACCCTCCACATTCGCGATTTCATCATTCGCGAAATTCTCAAATTCGCGCCGCACCCAATGTATGCGTACTCAACATTCGCGACCCCTTGGCTTCGCAAATACACGAGTTTGGCGCAAGATGATATCTTGGTACATTTGTACACAGCCGCGGAGGCGCGCGCTACTCCTCTCTATATCAGCCTCGGACCCAGTGTTTCCAGATATAGCGCGAACATGCTCGGCGTAGCGAATTGAATTTCTTATAAAATACATATCTCATTTTGTGGTCTAATTTTTAAATCCTGTTTAAAGCGTTTTTACGTGTTCTTAATTCCAATGTTAAACGTTTACTACCATTATTTTTTCAAAATGGCTTGAAATAATACTGCCGGACCCACATTTTTTGTTCTTTCGCAAGTTTACCGCTAGTTATAGCATACGTATACAAAATGAACCAATGTGGATATGAAAAGCACTGCACTGACATGGAGTAGGCATATCTTTGAAGTGAGCAAGCAGCTGATAGTATTGGGTCCGTAGCGCGATCTAGTGACCAGAAAAGCGCTAAACCCTCACTTCATTCTGGCAACACTACTCAGATGTCAGTGTCACAGTACCCCTAGCAGTGTAATGACCTCATGGCACATTTCTTCTCAATTTTGTCATTATTTGATTTAATTGCCCATACTTGCCCTTAATCATGCCTAAGCAAGTTGCTACAAGTTTCTTCTACTCCAAAAAGGCTGAAGAAAGTGATGCACTTAAATGACAGTGTTAGACAGACTGGCTACAGGTGAGAGTGCGCCCACAGATAGGTATCCTGATGAACTACGTAAGCTTATTGAGGAGAAGGGATATGTGCCACAACAGGTCTTTAATGCTGATTTAAATGCAGCATTATTCTTGCAGTGGTAACACGACTGTTTTGTCCATAAGATAGAAAAATACTTGGCATCCAAGAACCTTGAATTCAAAGTCCTACTCCTCATTGGTAATGCTCCAGGAAATCCACTTGACATTAAGTTTGCACATCCCAACGTGGAATTGAATTTCCTTCCTCCTAACACAACTTCTCTCATCCAAGCCTTAAATAAAAGTTTTATTGCGGCATTTAAAGCCAACTAAAAATGGCACACCTTCAAGAGCATTTTGGATGCAATCGAGGAAGATCCAGCACTGGATGTTACAACCTGTTGGAAGATGTTCAACATCGCGGACTGCATCACTGACATCCAAGAGTCGCTAAACAAGATGAAGCCGTTTACCATCAATGCCTGCTGGAGGAAACTGGCCAGAGATCGTCAATGAATTCACTGGGTTTCCTTCCATTAGCGATGATCTTCAAGACATCGCTCAGCTAGCGCATCACGTTGGAGAAGGCTTTGAAGATATGCAGCCACAAGAGGTGGAGGAACTGATCGAGTCCCACACTGAGGAGTAGACTGAAGAGGGCCTGGACAAGCTCATCAATGAGGACAACAGTGAGAAAGAGGAGGATGATATAAGGTCTACTCTCAACCTCAGAGCTTTTGCTGCAATAATGAAACTGGAGCGGGCATTGATAGACAAAGTGGTGGAAAGCGATCCTGTAATGGAGAGGAGCCTCAAATTTAAGAGAGAGATTGAGGCTACATCCAGCCCCTAACACGAAATTCGAAAGGAACTTTCTGAACAAATGACCATCACCCGGTTTTTTCAGCCCAAACTCTCTACCTCGAGCAGCCCCAGCCCACCTCAATCACCCTCTTTGGAGGATTCGGATTTACTTCATCACCATATTATTATTATTATATCGTTATTATTACTATATAGTAAGCAGTATACTATTATTTAGTGATTTTTGTCTTTGTTCTTATATATTTACCCTTTCACACGCAATTTTTGTCCTGCCATGAATATAACCCCATTTTCCCATTGAATTATGGTCTCAACATCCGCGAACTCCACATTCGCGAGGGTTTACGGGAACGTAACCCTCGCGAATGTAGAGGGTTTACTGTATTAAATTTTTGTGTTGATTAACTGCCATTCGACACATATGTTGAAACTTGATATTCCAAGTAAAATTTTCTTACGTTCAAAAATATAACAACTGATGCATCAACAAAAACAGTCAGAAATGCTTTAAGAAAGTTTGTGCAATCATTTGCGATAACCATTGATCTTCTAATTGGGTCCAACCCAACACATTTACGTATATTTACATATCCTGCAGTTAACGAAAGCATTGTTCAAGACACTGAAAAATATATCCCACAAAATCGACATTTAAAATTCTCCTCGATCACGCACCCAGAGAAGAACAAAGGTACTACAACGCACCTCGAGATATATCTGTTAAAAGTCGTCTTAACACGAATCTTTAAAAAATCGATTAATTTTCGCGTATATCCTCGCAGAAATAATACCGCGAGACCGAAAAAAATAACGGAAGGCCCGGAAAAAAACGAGACGGTGATTCATCTAGAAACTAAAACCCTCGTGACGAGATCCTTCGATTTTTTTTATTAGCGCTCCATCAATCAAGGGTTCTTTCCACCGGGTTCCTTTTTTACACAGAGAACAGCATCTTAATTCCCAGGAGCAACGTCTGCGGCTTTTCGGTTAATGTATCCCGCAACCGAAAGCTTTTTTCTTCAACCTTGCGCGTCCCCACATTTTCCCAATCTCTTTTCTCCCTCACTCACTTCCCCACTCCTCCACTTTTTACTCCTTTTCTCACTCCCGCGACCTCCTCCCATCCCCCAGCAGTGGTCTTAATGCACGTTCCCTCGTCACCCATCCATTCTCGTCCTTTCTTTCTCTCCTTCGGTCGGCTCACTCTATCTCCCCCTCTCTCTCTCTTTCTACCACTCTTCCCATCTCTCCCCCTCTCCATTCATCATCTCCCTCTGTTTTTCGCCCTCTCTCCCTCTCCCTCCCAAATTCTCCCTCTCTCTCGTCCTCCCTCTCTCTCCATCTCTCCCCGTCTCCCACCCTCCATCTCCTTCAGTTTCCCTCTCCCTCTTTGCTTCCTCCTCTCCCTCACTCCCTCCCTCTTTCTCTCCCATTCTCTCTCCCACCTTCCACTCTTCATCTCTCTTTCGCTCTCTTTCCCTCCATCTCTCTCTACCTCTCTTTCTTTCTTCCTCTCTTTCTCTCTTCCTCTCTCTTCTCTCTTCTTTTTTCCTCTCTCCCTCGCCGTCTTTGCTTCCCTCCCCCTCTCGCTCTCTCTCCATCCCAATCTCTCCCCTCTCCCACCCTCCATCTCATTCGGTTTCCCTCTTTGCTTTCTCTTCTCCTTCCCTCCCTCCCTTTCTCTCCCACTCTATCTCCACCCCCCTACTCTCCATCGCTCTCCCTCTCTCCATATCTCTCTTCTTCTCTTTCTCTCCTCCTCCCTCCCTCTCTCTCCTACTCCCACACTCATCTCATCACTCCCACGCCTCTTTAAAAACTCCCTACCGAGTTCTTTTTTTTCTTATGTCGTCCCTGGAAACCCCGCAACCCACACTACTACCACCCCTCATCATTCTCCCAACCCGCAGCACAACTTCTCCCTATCTTCCGCCGCATTGTGGACTCTTTTACGCGCGATACTTACGCTTCTCCCTCTCGCTCCTTATTCCCCAACCGATCCCATTCCTTGGCGCTCGCCCGCACTCGTTTACCGCTCGCCACAAACCACGCCGCCATCAACCCTCCTCCTTCCCGAAATCATCTCCCTACCCCAAAAATGCTTGCTTCAAACCTCTTATCGCCTCCCCCTTCGCACCCTTTCCTCCCTTCTCTCCCCAAAATTCCTCCTCAGACCGCCTTTTCCCTCCGCATCCCTCACAGTTCCCGTCCGACCGCTCAATCAAATCCACCCAGCCCATCTCCCACAAACCCTAACTCGTCGCCTCGTCTCACCCCCTCGAGTCGCTATCCGCTGCACATCCATCTTCCTCTCATTTCCTCTCCCATGCCTCCGAATCTTACGGCATCCCCCTTGCACCCTTCTCCTCCTACTTCCCCGTATCTCGTTCCTCCGCCTCCTCTTCTCCACATAATACCCTAAAGTTTCCTCCCTTTACCACTTTCTTCTCCGCTCTGCATATACCCACCCACGCTCTCTCTCTTTTCAACTCTCCCGCCGCGCCGACGCACACACAAGTCCATCGGCTCCGCTTCTGAGAGCCTCGGGTTGTGACCTAGTTACACGGGCGTGCGGATAAAATAGTGTATTAAAGGCAGAAGAGGCGGCGCGAGACGATGAGCTTTCTCCCTCCATAAGGGGAGAGGGATGTCCGCGTGTTAAAAAGAACCACTCTCCTCCCTCTCCCTATCCGTACTACTCCTCCCAGCGTTGTTGACTCGCCGCTCGCTTCGCTCTTGTTTATCCTCTTCTTTTCTTTTTTTATTTCGCAGACGCTTCTCTCTCCCCGGTAAAAGATCCCGGCGGGAGATAGAAAGGTAGATGTACCTATACGAGACTGGAGCATATACACGGTCACGCGATCCGAGCTGCGTTTTTTTCTATCTTCTTCGAATTGCCCCCGGCAAATGCGTGCGTTATTTTCGCGGGTGGCTGTGTATGGAGCGGAATTCCGTGGTGGCCGAATCCAGTGCGGAGGATCTTAATTTCCCTTTAGACCCAACATGTAGGGCCGTTGATGAATGAGGACGTTTCTTCCGCCGTCTATGTGCAACGAGGCAACCCAAACGATTAGACACAATGGGTCTTCAATCCGCTGTGAATCTTTCTTACCGCTATTATCCAATAGAAATTGCAACAACGGGTCCATGATAATTCTATCGTGTGTTGAAATAGACAAATCCCGGGGAGTATCAGCTATTATTCCCATCGTCGTTTCATTTTTCATTATAACTGGTAATCCTGCCTTGCATTCACAGGCCAGCACTTCATTCCAGAAGGAAAAAATAAATGAAATCGAGTTCGTAAAGGTATAAAACAGATTCAACCTTTAACTCGAAATAATGCCACTAATTTCCCTATTTTTATCCCTTATTTGTATGTATGAATGTATACGTAAGTACATATTTGCAAGTGTGTATACCTGACCAAGGATTGGAATTTGTCTCTCTCTTCTGCTAAAGAAGAATCTAATCAAATACCTTCAAATAATCTTTCCGAAAACTTTCGTCACAGGATCCGCAATGAGTGTGCAAAATATTTCCTTCCTCCTATTCTTGATCAATTGATTTTTATTTTTTGCTTTATTTATAAATGCATAAAAAAGCTTGAGTATGCAACTAAGAGTGACACCTTCTCGAATGCAGGAGGAGTTTTTTCACCTTTGATGTGGCCGGACAGCTGATCTAACAAACGAGATCACTTGTCTCCCTTTCTAACCAGCCTTAATATGATCGACGTGCGTGAAACAATGCGACGTTTATCGCTAATTTCGAATTGTATTCACTCGTTTCTGACCGTCGATTATTCCGAAAACTCCTTTTTTTTAATTAAACTGATGAATTATGCATGATAAAGAAAAATGCATCGCTTTAATAAGAGCTAAAAACTCGCAAAGTAATTTTACACATTTATCTGCTTAAAGAATTGAAAATTAAATTGAAAGATAGCAAGGATTACAGAAATTTCTTAAAGGTCGATTAATTTGCTATATAATTCACGAGTTTCTCTTATGGCTGAAGACAAACTCCAGAATAAGCACTTAATTATAAAAAATTGAAGAATTAAGTACGTTTTATATATCTCCAACAACACTAGCAAGGTTTAAAAAATGTTTTTATAATCTTGTTATAGCTATAGGTGATACGTAATACATTTACTTAATTTTTCAGACTTTGATACTAAGAGCTCATTCTGGTATTGATGAAATATATTTCGGCGAGGTAAAGAGTTTCATTAGTTGTAAATTTATTTATGCATAACATCGTTTTTGATTTGATTGCATAGAAACAATGTAAATGTCGATTTTCAGCAGCAAGCAATAAGAGATACATTTTATTAATATTTGTATTTTAAAACGGCCAGAAAATATTTAAATAAATAAAGGTAAGTGTACTTAAACGTTATTTTACTGGTTTTATGAAACTGCCACAAGACGGTTGCTTTTTTCTTACGTCGCAACAGAAACTAATTTCAAAATAATGATGGCAGTATCAGTTCACTTTCGTGATATAAATCTCAGAGAAATCATGGTATAAATTGCCATCCAGAACAGCGAAATCATTATTTTGGTTTCTTTTGTTCTTTTCGGCTACAGTTGTATCCGCTTCATTGCGAGCAAAAACGGACCAACGGCTTGGATAACGAGATCCCATACTATAGGTATAGAGAGCCTTCCATTCCTACATAGGCCGGCGGTCTTTGGAAAAATACGATTGCGCCGGATTAATTGTTCGCGGTGCAATTAAACCGGTCAAATCTTTTGGGCAAATTGGAAGAAATTTGGTTGGATAGGAACGAGTATCGGATCGAAACAAGGAAATAAAACAGGGACGAGCGATGAGGGTCGCTTGTTTGGCGTCGTGAATAGAGCACAGTCCTCGATTCAAAGAGGAATTTAGAATGGAACATTGCGTCTCGACTATTGCAATTAATTCCTCCTTACATGTTCAATCTAAGTAGCACAAAAAACAGCGAATCGTAAATTTCGAAAGCGCCTCTGATATGTCGCTGTCCCATAGAGCGAATATATTTCCAAATCTGCGACATATTTCGTTCAGGTCATGAATGGTAGTACACGTTTAGTTGCACGTCGCTTCGCATCGGGTGCAAAAGGACAAAGTCCCAGTAATTCCGAATATAATAAAGCTGATGTCTAGCTTATTTCATCACAATATTTTGCTTAAATAACGTAGACAAAGCTGAATTTGGCTGAGATTGCCAATACAAAAACGATTCACTCTTGCCCATGCTTCCTTCTACCAAGGATATCTGGTTAAGCGTAGTTTCTGTCCCCTTTATATAAATATTACTTCTCATTTAATTAGTAATAAGATACCGTTACATAATTTAATGTACAGTATATAATAGGCATAAATAAGCATGCTCCCTGGAATTGACAAGTGCCACCAAATCACCACTCCTCACCTACACTAACCACAACCAAGTAAGGAAAAAGTTATTAAAGCTGAGACTAAATGGCGGTTTTTACGAAAATAAATCGAGAATGATGGACAAACCGAGAAAACGTGTACAACGAGACAGAATATTGAATCGATTGGCGACAAAACAAAGTCACTAGTTGCTTTCGTTTAGGATTTAGCGTGCCAGACAGACGGACAAACCAAACGCATAAGCGGATTGGTTTGAAAAAACCGCTAAGAATAACATTCGAAATAGTTTCAGGTAGAAGTTGTCATAGTTATTATATTTACTCTTTAACCCATTTTTGACATGAAATGTTTTCATATTTTATGTACGTATATGTAACAAAAAATCCGCCCTTGTTTTTACCATGATTTATAACGGACACAAAATTTAAATTCCTAAATAAAAATGGAAAAATAAACTAGCCTAAAAATATACCAATCGCACTGATGCAATATTTCCATCGAAGAAATTCTTTCATGGCTAATGCTTAAAAATGGGAAGAGCCATGAAATACGTTTGCTAATATAGAAGGGAGTGTTGAAAAAGTTACCGAAGAAAAAGGAGAGTAAGAACCGGTAACACTTGGTAAAAGTTCCACTTTCAACTAAAACATAGTCATCATCAGGCAAAGAAACAGTTCACATACATCGTATATATATGGAATGGGTAAAAAGAGAATGAGAATGAGAAGGGAGGGGTGGGAGGAGGAAAGCAGAGGAAAAGGGAAGGGAAGCACTTAAGGGGATGTTTGGGATAGGTTAGGGGGTGGGGTAGAAGGAGAGGAGTTCGCGGTATTGGTCAGCAAGGGGAAAACGGAGTGAAACTGTTACTAAGTGTTACCTTTTCTTATTCTCTTTGAATATGGAGTTCCTCTACGTGAAGGCTTCTTCAGTTGATTTTACCCAAGATAATCTTTAAAGAGCAGAAATTGTGAGCACAAAAAGATAAAACACATTCATAGCTATAAAACTCATTCGACAAGTGGTAAACTTCCCAAAGGACATAACAGATTTAATAAAAAATATGAGTATAGGGTTAGCTACTAAGATCAATCTTATAGCAAATTTCAACAGAAAGAAATCATTTATTGAAAAACGAATAAAATAGAGACGCTAAAATATGTCGGAAACGTGAATTATTAAACAAAACTTTGTAAAATACGGTAAACTATATCAGGAAATATACAAAAATTTCATTAGACTAAATCGAGAACATGTTCTATAAATAGAATAAGTAGCGTTTGACAAGCGATAATAAATAAAAGGCGATGGATGACGAGATGACATTTGATAACATGAGATTGTAGAGAAACCAAGCGGAAGATTTTTTTAAGATGCACTCATGGAAGAAAACTATGATGAATAAAATATCATAGAATAAAAGAAAGTTCCAGAGTTTCCTTAAGAAGATACTTCATTAAATGTATCCAATGAAAGCAGAAATCTGCTGTCATTTATGAAGTTCTCCATCTCCATGAAAAGACAAACGCTAAGAAAAACCCGAAAGAAAAGTAACAGAAACAAATATCAAAGAAAACAATCAGGGGCCTGTCAAAAAAATTCTAGACAATTTTTGCGAAGTGATAGCAGATCATCAAATACGGAAAACAAATAAAAATCACGAGACAAGAGAAAAATAGGTCCAAGAGCAAATAGAAAATGTATTTAAATTTAAGAGGCACGCCGGTTTAAAAATAAAATTATCTAAATTAAGAATTGATTCAGCAATGAAATGAGAAAAACCACGACAGAAATAAAATACTAAAAGAGCTCAAGTTGAGAGAGTTCTATAATTTAGTGCCGTTTATCAATAATTACAGCGCTGATTTACGAAATCTACGAAAATGTAAATATATATTCTTAGAATTTTCAATTTTGTTTCAATTTAATCTCTATAACGTTCATATTAGCACGTCTTCTTCGACCAAAATGTTTAAGATATTTTTCGAAATTTCCTTTTGAGAGGAAACCCATTAGGAGAATGCGAGTTTCCAAGTGATGTAATTTCTCAGATATTTATATATTCGTTTTATGATTTAGACTTTACTACCTGCCAACTCTCTTTTGACTAAACTTTCAACACTTTAAGATTTGTTTTAAGGTATTTTAAAGCTTAGGGGTTCTTTAACTTAATGGAAAAATTGAACATAGGGAACAAATAATATATTTTACATGAATGCGAGCCACTATCTTCTAATTCAGCAAGATTAATTATATTTATCAACACTGAATCTCGTGCTAAAGCTAAAAATTATCATTTTAAATAATTCCGCTATTATTTACGATAGCTGTTCTCTCGCGTCATTACTAAAACCAGGTAATCATCGAATTACTTATGCTCAACATTAGGTAAGTAAATAAACGGCGGAATATACATTGCACAAACTTACTCATATACGTATGTATATACGTTTGGTCGACTGTGTACATTTATAAAAGAAAAACGCTTATAAATAAAAGTTAACCGTAGTTTAGTGTATATTTTATTCCACTGGTCGATATTTAGTAATTTTTGGGACATATGGCTTAGTAAGTATTATTTGTGACATCAGGCTGTACGATTGGATGAATTTTAATTAAAATCCTTACAGGCATTTCTGAGTAAATCGAATTTTGTTTCGAAATATCCTAGAATAAAATACCCTTAATTGTTGCGCAATATCGTTCATCTCTTTAGAGTGTCTATTATGACTGATATTATCCACAAATATAATATATCAATCGATTCAGTTAAACCGTTTAGGCTGTAATAAGATTTTTAGTGGATCGCGGCGGAGGCGCGACGTCATAGGGCTTGGGTAAGGTAGCTTAGCGTACATCGTAATGTCACTGGACGCCATATAGTAATTTCAAGTGATATATCGCTTATGTGGTATAATTTTTGACATCAGGCTCTACAATTGGTATGATTTTAATCAAATTCTCGGGAGCCATTTTTGAGTAAATAAAATTTTTCTAAAATTTGCCAAGAATAAACTACCCTTAGTTTTTGAGAAATATCATTTTTATGAAAAAATGGTCTGCAAAAGATGATATATTGCGCAAATACGAAATATCATTCTATTTCATGTACGCGTTTGGGCCCTAGAACAGCGAACAGACCGTCAGACAGACGGCATGGCGAAAACCATTTTTATGGACTCAGGAACACCTAAAACGTGTATTTCCATCAAAATCTCGAAGTCGAATATAATACGTATATGACAAAGTAAAAATAACTAAATATTATAAACCTCTTTTCCAATTATTCTAAGATTATTTTCATAAAATCTTCAATTCGTTGTCTGTTATATTTGATCTCAAACAAATATTACCTTAATCAATTAATCATTACTTCATTGGAAGATTATCAAGCAAGTGTAATCTACTGGAAATACCCAAGACAAACCTCCGAATAATCTTCATCGAAAACCAATCCTTTCATAACTTTTGCTTTGAGATATCTAGAATCATCATTCCTTCCCATCTTATTTTTTCTTCCCAAGATCCATAAAATTTAATGAAACTGCTATAAGAGAATTCCTGATATAATTAATATATTACAGAAATGTATTTATTATAAATCAATACTAAAATTTAACCTATAAGAGGCGCCTCAATAGATAACTGTAAATTCCAGAAACATTTCCAGTTAATAAAAAGAAAGATAATAAGATGAACATATCATGTAGCAGAATTCATTCAAATAAATTACCGACAATCGTAAAATATCATTAAATGGCATGTAATATAACGAAAATGATCTTATTATGAAACCACTTTTGGATTGGACAGGAAAAGAACAATTCATGCTCGATCATCTGTCAAACTTAAGGCTCTTTACCTTATAAACACTTAAGACTTGGAGTTTTCCATCTCGACCGGTCACTCATTTCAATACTCCCGCACGCACACGTATAAACATACGTGAGTGGGTGTGTACGTTAGGGAATAAGTTAATGTATAAGCCGTTTTTCAAAGTAACTAAAAACCATTTTGGCAAAGTTGTCCCACTTCCTCCCGGAGGCCTTCCTCTATAAACCATGAGACCTACAAACAAAATGTTTTCGCCCCGCAAAAGACCGCGCCGAGGAAATCGACTTAACGAGCGGCCTCGCACGCAAACGCACCGTTTCGACGCACCCACACACGCAAACACAAACACGCACGCACACGTACACTCACGCAATTTCGCGCAGAAAACTCTTAAGAAAACCGCGTCAAAGCGATATTTGATCTTTTCGAAAGACATTAAGGGACCGAGTCGGATGGAAAAGGGAGAGGAATGGGGTGAGGGGAAGAGAAAGAAGACGAGGGGAAGAGGGAATAGAGAGAGAGAGAACGCGAACATCGAAGATGCGTTTTTTTCCTCCTCCGCGATTTATTCAGCGAAGAAAAGAGAGGAAAATGTGAACATTTTTCCAAAAGAAAGAAGGAAATTTTTTTTTTAAACGGAGAAACGAGCAAAGACGTTTTCGCTGTAAAAAGGGAGAGTTAACGATGCTAGATATCATAAGCCATTCTATGCCCTTTCACTCTCCTCTCTCTCTCTCTCTCTCTCTCTCTCCCTTCTTCTCTCTCCCTCTTCTCAAAAAGCGGCCCAAAGGAGAGGAAGAGATAGAGTTTGCTCGTCCCTGGCATTAAGGAGACGAAGTTTAATTAAACTTGCAGAGGAAAGTGAACTCAGCGTTTGCTCAATTCTTAGGGCAGGTCTCTCCTCCCCACTATGTGGATTTAGGACGAGGGGAATACAAAAGGAGAAAGAGGAGGAAGGAGGGAAATTTTGTTCCCGCGGAGTAAAGGAGAGAGAGAGGGAGGGAGAGGCATGCGTGCGTGGATGGAGTGGGAGGAGGAGGAGGCTTTAGCGCAATCTTTTACTCCAATCGCTCCTTTTTTTCTGAACAAACATGGAATTCCGAACGTGAATGGCTGATCATTTCATCTCTCTCTATCTCACCCGAGACCCAAAAAAAACACCTCTCGGCCAAGGAATGGCGTCTAAAACACGTCGGTAGTGGGTGGAGAGGGAAAGGAGAAGGGACTAAGAGTGGAAGGGGGAAGAATTGCAGGTGAATTCTTGATCCGCATTCTCCACCATTCCGTATGAAATAAAAATTCCTCCCGAACGTGTGACATAGGGAGGAGGAAGAGAGGAGAGGCGGATGGAGGAGTATTTTGACATGGTGCGAATGAAAGGCTCTCCACACCCGAGGAGTATTAGGGTTGTCGTAACTGGAACGGCGCGAGAAAAAATACGAGAGGAGGGATGAAACTCTCGCGATTCGCTTTTCACACGGTGTTCTCCTTCTGAGGCGAATTTTCTCGTCAAGATAGCGGGGGGCCTTTCACTTGGAATGATTATTTTTTTCTCCTTCTTGATACGATGCTGGGAAATTTTAAGCCTTTTCTACGTATCCACAACTATCCTTTTAAGAAATGCAAATCCGGTCCTCTTGAGACTATCTTACAATGAAAATATAGATACACATAATTAAGAAAATAATTCTATGGAAAACGTCTCTTTCGCTCAATCAAAAAACGAAACCCGTCCTATTTTACGGATGCAGCAACACTGTTCGCTACGAAACAGATGGATGCAGTTGAATTGGACCTATCTGGAACGTACTCTCTACGGGTTGCTTCGAATACCAACTGTGACCGACTGTGTTCATTGTACATACATTTATTTGTAAAGGTTGCGCAAATTTTACGGCTCTTCAAATTCAGAAGATTGTCGAATTCCGCTCGGAGATTCATTATATTTAGCCACTTCTAACCTATACTATGATGCGGGGAAAACAAGTGCGCAACTTCGGCAGCAGCGCAGCGAAACTAATTATAAACTCCAACAAGATACACTACTGATTCTCAGAGAATAATATATCGCGAGATGAATAAGACTGAAAAGAGCTTTGCGTAAGGAGTTCCTGACCGTGGTGCATGCCTGTCATTATCAATATCTTTTAAATAGCATCGACGATTTCAATAAAATCCTGCCGAATAGCATAAAAATGTTCGGAGATTTGTAAGCACCGCACCATATCACGAGCTTCTCTCCTTAAACTAAAATCCTACGGGAACAAACTGCAATCGATTCTGTTTTAAATTCCAGAGAAAAGAGCAAATAACGTCAGACTTGTACAGGAGCGTGATTCAACTTCAAAATGAGACGGAGATGAGTGGGTAGCTTAGTGACTGGCGGTAAAATGTTCCTACTTGACCTATTCTGGGGAGTGGAATGGCAAGATATTTAATAAACGTTATGACATGCATCAAGGTTAGAACGAGACGATATCTTCGTCATAGCCTCCTAATCCTAGAAAGTTTCTCGCGTAAATGAAGAAAAAATGGAAAAAGTAAAATTCTCTCCACAAAAAAATTTTATTTCGGTAACTTGAAAATTTTTACAAATATATGAGACGTCGCTGCCGTTGTACTTTCATATATTAATTTTATTTTCAATTTTTTTTAGGCTATTGCATATTTAACCACGATGTGTGAGGCGATGAAATTCATTGGTCTATTCCACATTCCTGATAAAACTTGAGGAATGAATTAGATTAGGATATTAATTTGTACTAAATTTTATCACGATCCACTTCTATGAATATCCTTGCAAGTATTTTATTGATGTGGGAAGAATTACGATGAATTCGCGGTACCCAAAGTAAAAAGATAGAACAACCGCCGCCAAGACCTTTAATGAAGGCTATCGCAAAAAACAATAGAAAAGCTATAGATTGATTTGAAGTAAAAATGAGGAGTTTTATATGTTCAATTCAATTGTAATGGAATCTTTATTATGCTCACCAGTTGATCGATGAAGTTGACAATATGAGCGGTCAGCAAACGTGTTCCGAACGATACATCAGATCGTCGAGAGTTACACATAATGAGCAATTTTCCGAGAAAAATTGATATCACTCGCTCATTAACAACAAACACCGAACCAAGATAGTTTCATTCAATCATCAAATTGATTTCGACGTGGATCCCGGACATTAGAAATTAAAAATAGAGAACATCATTGAATATTTCATAAAGAGGTGGAAATTTAAGGTAAATATTTTGCCCACAATGATCTATTAGTGCACCGTGAAACGAGGAGATTTTTCATTCTTTATGCATAACTGCCATTTCACAACAAAATCGTTTCGTTTGAAAAATTTAAATTTGCCTCTGTCTTTTATAGCTTCAGTTGTAAAATATACAGATTTTTAACCTATAAAAATAGAATAATGTAGATGCAGGAAATAACTGCTTGAGTTATAGTCCTGAAAGTTTATAAACGGAGTACTTATTTGTATTTTTCAAAGTTGCAGAAAAATATTTTTGATTAAAATAAGTTAAAAATTGAACATTATTTTCAAATAATATATTAACTCCTTATTTAAGATATTAAAAATAGAATTCTCTTCTTAAAGTAAATTTTTTTATAGCTTCAGCAGAAAGTTCACGATTTTGGTAAATTTACCCAATTCCTAATTTTTAATGAAATAAAAAGTTAATACTATCGTAAAACTCCATTAAATCCGTAGCATCCACGAATTTTCATCTCGCGCAAGCACTTTATATCCAATCAGGGAAAGCATTACCTTCATAAAGTAGCTCAAATGACAGTTCCACGAATCTCCTAAGCAATAAATTGCCCGATGACGTTTTCATCGAAATTGGACGCTGAAAATTCGGGCAGGTCGGAAAATAATCCTGGTCCGAGTTTTTTTTTCATTCCAGTAATGACAATCATTTGAATAGCAAATAAAAATTCGCGGCGCCGGAATTAATCCCGCTCTATTAGAACATCTCACTGCCACGTCGTATGACCCAGTTCTGGGTTCGATTGGGATCTCGCCACGCTCAACAATAATCGATACCATTAAATCCAATGGGTCCAGATGTAATTACGAGCAAAAGGGTGAGTAGCCGAGGAGAATCCTGAAAAAAATTTCCCTCATAATGAGAGCCAACGTCAACATAGCATCCTCGAATCCCTGAAGAGGGAGCAGCGAATAAAATCCTCGGAAACAAAAAACGCGAAATATATATATATTATATATATACTATTTATATATATATATATATATATATATATATATATATATATATATACACACACACATTAACCGCGATTGCGAAAATCGAGCGGGTCAGGAGAGAAGAGAATTTAGAATAGAACGAAAAAATTCCCTTTTTTCTCTCAACCTAATTCACCCTCGCGGTTAGCCCCCTACATCGATTTAACGGCACGACCTATAAATTTCCCAAAAATAAAAGAATCGTCCCTCAAACATGGCCCGTTTCGCAACGTATCGAACGCGCGGAAAGTAACGTCATATCATTCGGACAAAGGCCGGCGATGGACTGAAGCGGTTCCCGCCGTGCGAAACAAGCCTCTATCTCTCTTCCCCCACCTTCACTCTCACCCCTCCTCCTCCTCGTCCCACTTCGCTTCTCGACACCCACAGCTTCCCTCCCCCCCCCCCCAAAAATTCTCTCTGACGTACCTTCTTCCTCCTCTCTCTATCTATCTCTCACGGCTAAAGGTTAACCGTCGCCGAAAGGTGTACGGACTCGAAAATCGGATAATCGCCCCGAAGCATTTTTCTCACTCTCCTCGCTCTCATTTCCCCCTCGCCCCACCCAGACCAGATGAGATGACGCCTTGAAACATCGCCAACCACCCCCGTGTACCACCGACGTCCTATCCCCTCACCCAGCTACCAGCTACACTCGCCACTCTACGATTCCTATCTCCCTTTCCTATTTCTCCCTCTACCATTCCACCCTCACTCCCTTCAAAATATCCTAGCACGCTCCGTCGGCCTTCCTTACCCTCTCTCTCTCCCTCCCTCTCTTCCTCCCTCCCTCCCTCTCCCTCCCTCTCCCTCCCTCTCCCTCCCCCTCCCTCACTATCTCCCTTTTCCTCGCACCCCCTATCGCTCTCACCCACCTCTACACCCAAATGTCAACTCGGACCGTTATCCTCCTCCCACACCCACTTTTCCGCCCCCGCCCTCATTCCACCTCGATGATCGCGCCCCGCTTCCATCCCCCGCCGCCCACATCACATCCTCTGTTTCGCTCCCTCTCTTCTATCCCTCTCTCTCCCTCTGCCTCCCTTCCGCCCACCTCGTCCTCTTCCCATCTCTTCCCTCTCCCGCACCACGGAAAACAGAGGCGGAAAAGGTAGCCCCAGGGGAGTCATTCTATTCTCTCTCTCTCTTTTTTGCTCTTCATCCCTACACACATAAACGAACGGACCTGCACCCCTTTCTCCCAAAACTCTCCTTCCTTCTCCTCTCTCTTTCTCCTTTTTTATGCTCCTTCATCCCTCATTCTCTCACTCCCTTTCTCTTTTAACTCCCATAACATTCTCTCTTTCTCTCTCTGGCGATATTTCTCCCTCTTTCCCTCTATCCCATAATTATTATCTTGCTACAATTATTGTATTATTATTATATTGTTGTTAGTTCTTGAATGTGTAATTATATTTGTATCATGGCAATGGGTTGGGTGGAAGATGGGACTTCCAAGTCACAATCTCGCCTTCAAATTAAAGACCATATCTAACCTAATCTATCTCACTCTCGCCCTCTTAAATTTCCTTCTCTCTCTCATCCGTCTTACCCTCATCCTACATCTCCCCTCTCTCTTCCTTTTTCTCTCTCCCTCATATTTCCTCTCTTCCGCCCTTACTGTTTCTCTTCATCCTCCGCCTCTTCCCCTTCGACTTCCTCTTATTCTCATTTTATCCGCGTCGCTTCTTCATCTCCTTCTGCTCGATTTATACCGCATCTCTCTTTTCCCCTTCGTCGGGAGATGGGATCGGAAGTTTTCCGTATGTTTTTATTGAGAGTGCTGTCTCACTCGCTGCGATTGCGGTCTTGGTTTTTCGATGCGAGAACCTATGTTTTCGGATAACTCGTGCCGACAGGCGGATCAATCTCGCGGGAGACATTTTATCGGACGCTATGCTTCAACAGAGATCAGGGAAAAAATGCTCTCCCATCCTCTCGTTCGAGTCACAGCTCACGTGAAAGAGTCGCCTCCGAATAACTTCAAACAGTTTGATTCATTCACATCCGGTGGTCGATTCAATGTAAGGATATTTCAATCGTAAATAAATTACTTCTCTAGCCAAAACGAATGTAGCTGGAAATAAAAGTTGAAGCGCTTCAGCTGTATAGAACTGCGAATCAAACGTTATTTTCGGTCATGTGTCCGAAAAATAAAATGATTCATTTTGGCTACAAAGCACCCATCCTCAGCGGTATTTCGCCGACCAATTATACTAAAGTTAATAACGTTAGAGTCGTTTATCGGCGAATTGCCGCAAAGGCCGGCTTCCCCGAGACTGAAGAGCGCATCTGGTTTGCTCAATTGTTTAAAGGCTATGGGAGTTACCTACATCACCCGCCGGATTCAAGCCATTAAGCGAGATACATAATTCATCGCCGAATGCTTTCGTTTACCACTTGGAGACTAGAATTTCAAACAAAATATAACAGAAAACGACCAACCATTACGTTTCACACAGCAACGGAAGGGCTTAATCTTCCAGAGCTTTAATTACCGTAACGTTCTTTCCGCCTCTTACTTTCTTCCCTAGTTATTCCCAACCGTCCGAACGTGTGGACTCCCTTTCCTCGCGTTCCGCCCTTTGTGCATTCCATATCTGGGTTTCTACGCTCGTCTATTATCAACCTCCGTATCGAGGACTCCATTTTATTATTTTTTTCCTTTCCGACCTTTTTTTTGTCCCGTCGACTTTCCCATTCCAGACCACCTTGACCCAGAGTTCTGTTGCGCTAGCTTCAATAACCTTCCTCTCCCCCCATCCCTTTTTGGCGTTCGGGACTCTGGTTGGGCGTGGTCGTTTTCCCCAGAGCGGTTTATCATTTATCATTATCGCCGTTATTACCAAGCGCTCACTACACGCGATCGTGATTCCGATCACGCAAAATTTAATTATTTCGCTACCGACAGCTCAATGCTACTCATTAGGCAGTAGTAGTAACTATGATGCTTGAATGCATCACGGAATACAAAAAAATCTAAAAATTTATCATGCATATATGTATCGCCTTTGGATCCCGATTTAGGATCAGGATGTGGCAAACACATGCTATAAAAGAAACCCCCAGAACGGCACACCGTTTTTATCGGCACATATTTTGGCGTCATTACGTATTTCTGAAGAAAGGCGACATTCCGAATAAAACTTCCTCACTGATTTATTTAGGATTTCACTCATACAAGAAATATTTACATTTTGCCTAATTATGATTAAGTTTTTAGTTTCATGTGCTATTTGAAAATTACTGGTGAAGACAATTATTGAAAAAATGTAGATATCTGCATCTGGCGTTGATGGATGGAAGCCGATAAGCAGCTGTTTTTTCAGGTTAACGGCGTATTTACATTAATATTACACTAGTTTTCGCTTCCAGGGAACCTATCCTAATTGGAATGTAATTTGTGGCTAATCAACCTCTTGGAATATTATAGCCTCTCCTCACTGACATAATGACCCAGTTCTGCGCGAATTTACTTTAGCGCGAAATTTTCAGGAACCTATTTGTGTGTGTGTGTGTATGTATATGTATATATATATATATATATATATATATATATATATATATATATATATATATATATATATATATATATATATATATTTATTTATATTTATATATTTATATATATATATTCATGTATATGTATATATAACGACCTTATAAAAAGTTATGTTTCTTTCCTAGATGAGATCATCTGCGCTCTTTACATCCAAGTCTGCATGTCTGCTACATATCGTAGATTACGAATCGACCCTCGTGAAACACACCATACCTAGAAAAACTAAAAAATGACCAGACAAAATTAACAGATTTCCACCATAGGCAGTACAGGGAAAGCTTCGCGAGATACAATTAGCGCACAAATTAAATCATCCGAGGCAATATTCACCGTCCCTAGATCCAAGCCGCGCCGATCCTTAACAAACCGGGACGAAAACGAGAAATAAGCCCCGGGCTTTCTTTTACGACCTTCGAATCTCATTCCTCTCCCTTTATTTCACTTTATTTAAATCCTTCCCATTATCGTTTCTGAATCGCATCGTTTTAATCTCCCACTTCCTTTCACGAATGCCCCTGTCTTACACTAAAACTCTCTCTCTCACTCCGTTTTCTTCCTTTAAGATTTCTTTCTCTCTCAACTCTTTCCCCTCCACTTTCCTCTTTCTCTCTTTTTCTAGTACCTTTTCTCTCCATTTCCCTCACGCCTCCTTTCATACCAGTCTCCTCTCTTCATAAAAACTCTCTCTTCCGCTATTTCCTCTCTCTCTCTCTCGCCCTCTCTTTTCCGTCATCAAACCTCGTCCACTCCCTCCTCACCGCCTCGCCGTCATTTTATTTTAGTCTCTTTTCCCTTTTCTTAACCTTTCCTTCTTTCCACTCCTTTTTAAAGCGCTCGTTTGCAAATCCCCACCCCGTCGCGAGCTTGTCCTCTTCGCTACCACTCAAGTTCCCTTCTCGTCTAAACATTTTTTCCCTCTTTCCTCCTTCCTCTTCTTTTCTCTCTCTCTCTCTTTATCCCTCGCCTCTCTTTCTCTCTCTCTCTTTATCCCTATCCTCTCTTTCTCTCTCTCTCTCCATTTCTCTCTTTCGCAACGCCAAGGATGCCGGTCACGGTTGAGTGGGCGGGAGAAGAGTGTGAGGAGGGGAGTGGAGGAGAAAGACATTCCGTTGCTGCAGACCTCGGTTCGATTTCTATATGACCAGTGGCGGTATCACGGTCCGTTGGAATCCTAGGCCGAGTCTTTTGTGTCTGTACTCTATAAAAGGTTTTGAGTGGGGGATGCGCCGAGTCAGCTAGCTCTGCCCTTTCTTTCCTCGAGTGAGGAGGGGAAGGTTGGAAGGGAGGGAGAGAGGAAGAAAGGATCTCTAAGCTATGTGACCCATTGGCATATTTGGCCAAGATTTGGAGTAATGCCAGGATTTTAGGAAAAATGTCTGCCGAAGGGCAGAAACATGAGCATCGACGGTACCAATTTTACTGGAAAGGATCTAATTTTTCATTTCATTTCAGTCGTTTCCACGAGAGCGAGGTGGACCGTTTTGCTCACGAGCTGTCGATAAATTATGTCATCCGACAATTTCTGCAGTGATACTCTATTCTGGAAATCGGTCTCTCGAGATAAGAATAAAACATTTTTTTAATGTGTCGTATTCGATCGGCAGCATTAACTAAGGAGTTGATTGAATTGAATTGAATTGATGAAAATTCAACTTATCAAATATATGCGTCTTAACTGTTTTACATAAAATATGCCTAATAAGATACAACATAAGGTGTTACATTGCTTGGAAACGTACTGCTGTAACTATGATGAAGTGGATCTCATAGCTATGCGATATGTTGTTGTCTCAAGATAAATGATTTAAGCATGTAAATGAACTAATACGGACTTAGTGGAGGAAAAGCAGCAGAGCCAATTGGCGATAATGATCGATTTTAACTCTGATTTACCAAGGAATCACGAACAGTAAGAGAATTTCGCTGCATAAAAAATTTACCAATTACCTTATTCAGCATGAATTATTAATGAAACATTTAACGCTAATAACTAAAATTGAATATCTTTTCCTTTTGAAAGTCATCTAATGCATGTGAGCAAAACGCTAAAACTCTTCTTCGTTTATACATTTACATGAAAACCCTGCAAGCCGCCAGAAGCGTTTGGCAGGGGGTGTCACTGCCCAGTCATAAACTCTAAATAAACCCTCTATTAGCCTGTCTTTTCGAGTCAGGGAAGTATTTCTCGATTCTAGCGACTATTTTGACATATTTTCTGGTATTCTCCGATCTTACCCTACGCTCACCGGTATCTATTGATACAACTATGTTGTGTTATTATTCAGTAATGGAATATATGGAAGACAATGATGTGACTTTTATTGATTGACATAATGTTAAGTATAATTTGAATTATTTTAAATGTAACATGTATTGTAACGTATGTGTGATGTGTAACAGTTAATGTATGTTAGTTATTGACGAGACACCAATTTACTGACAGACTTGTACTGCAACTATGTAAATGTAATGTGTCAATAAATTCTATTCTATTCTATTCGAGTGGTAGCCTCGCAGGACACTGGAGGAAAGCTTTTTAGCTCTGTTTTCCGAGGCTATAACCGTATTGACATGCTCTCTACTGGACATGTTGCTGCTGAGTGTAACTCCTAAGTATTTGGAATTGCTGATGTATTTTAATTTTGTCCCAGATATTTCGTATGAATAATGAACGAAATTTCTGGAACGCGTAAAGCTCATAGCCGCACATTTTTCTACATTCAGATAAAATTGCCAATCCATATACTATTTCGAAATAGTCTGAATATCACCATGCAATGTCATCTGGTTGTTTCCTGAATTGAATTCTCTATTCAAAAGGGTGTCGTCAGCAAAGAGTCTGATCTGGCTCTTTATATTGTCTGCCAAATCATTTATGTATAACAAAAACAACAACGGCCCAATTATACTTCCCTAGGGCACTTCGGAAGTCACTTTAACGAGGTCTGGTGCGACTCCATTGAGAACTACTCTTTTGGTTCTGTCTGATAGGAACAAATCAATCCAGTTTACGATTATCTCGTCAATTGAGTAAGCCTTCAATTTTTGTATTAATTTCGCGTGTGGTACGGTGTCGAAGACTTTCCTAAAATCCAAAAACACAGAGTCTACTCTTTTACCGTCGTCCGCCGCTATGGTACAAACGCTCAATCAACGGATGAACCTTGATTTTGTTAATAGCAATGATTATAGTGTGCAATGACTTGTACAGTTGTTCACTAACATTTTTACCAATCAAATGTTGAATAAAATGATGAATGGCTTAGACACCGGGTGCTACATTTTTCAAATATTATGTAAAACCATACGTGACCAACCATAGCTGATTGGTTATACATGCAATAATGTTTGTGGGAAGAATATTTTTCTCTGAAAAGTTTCGCTCAACAAATAGAAATATTAACAAACCTTTTGTATCTATTGTTAATGATTTAGAAAAACAAAAATTCTTCCATGAACGCCTGATCTTTTTTTTAACTCATTTAAGCGAGCAAGGCCTCATTATCTTGCAAAGGAAACTTATCTAACTATAATGATATTCTGTTTTCTGTAGCTCTTTGGACAGCTGACTTTCAATATCACGTGCCATTTCATCAATTATTCGTGATATGAAATTGTTGCTTAATGAAATTTATGAGATAATATCACTTTCATTAGGTTGCATATTGTGCTAATAATTTTTTTTACAGCTGGCAGTATTTCGTTTTTCAACTTTTTCCTTCAAAGTACGCAAGTAGGTTAAATCCTTATGGGCGTTTTGATACATAACGCCAGGTTCTTAAGTTACCACCTGCAACCCCCTTGATTTCCAACCTTCCTCACAAAATTCCTTACCGCCCACGTTGGGAATCACAAGTCTATATCATTAAGTATTATTAATATAATAGTCGATAATGAAAAATAAATTACCTTCTGAACATTTTCCCTCGACTTATTGTACATTAAATTGTTTTTTAATCACACTTCATCGCACGTGTATCACAATTCTTATAAGGCCAAATTCTTTCTGATCTAAGTCAAAGTAACTTCTTTGATAGGAAGAATTATGCAATCAATGGTTGTTAAGAATACATTCCAAATCAACAATTTTACTAACTGCTTATCGCTAAATCTTTAAAATGATTACATACATGTCTCAATTCTCGTACATTAACGTCCGTTTTCCGGCATAGATGGACGGCCTTCGAATGTATAAAACCTAATCAGTGATGGATAGGGATGCATCGGATGTTAAAAAAACAGCCGTAATTTTTTATACGATCATGGAGTCCAACTAACCATCATTAGGTTGCACGCCGATTAGAGTCCCATTAAGCTACCAAGGATCGAACACACATTCACAAATAACGTACAAAAAATGAAGCCTACCGCCCATGTCCCATTTTTCCTTCCATCTCTCTATCTCTTCCACTGCCTTCTACACCTTCCCCTTCTCTCTATCCCTTCCTCTCTCTTTCTCTGACCATCCCCTTTTTTCACTCCATTACCCCTATTCCTATCGATCAAGAGCAGGCACCACATAGGCACGCTGTGACAGCGTGTGTTTGATGTGGGGAAGGCGGAAGGTGATAAATGAAAGAATGCTGATACACATTTTGTTCTTATATACACACATACATACATATGTATGTGTGTATATGATCATCGAAACTCGAAAATCTGATAGTATTCACATGAGTTTATATCAAGCTCTATTTCTCTAGGCTGCTATGAATCGATTTTTGTCTTTCCCTAAGGTTCGAATCTTATGGATTTGACTGTTCATACATGAAACTGCATGCTTGTGCATATATCATGCGTGAATATTTTTAATTCCTTCCATTGTAAAGAGTAAATAGTGATTTGGAATGAGAATGTTTGTTCAATTTGTCCGATTTAACTTTACTTATAAAAATATTAGACTTCCTATTTTTTTCGTATTTCGCTGAGACATTAAGTATTGAGCACGTATTAAATATTAGTATTTCACCGAAGGACATATGGTGCTCTTCGACGTAGTCCAATTAAATGGAGAAGAACTTTTCAAATAGAAAATTAAATCACAACAAAGAAGAAAATAATGGTGTCATGGTTAAATTTATCTCTCCAAATTCTTCATTAATTAATTTCAATTTAAGAAAGACCGAAGATATAGTTTTCTACAAAAATGAAGTTTTGGAACTATGCCTTCAGCTGGTTAACAAAATCAAAACTTCGCGATGAATTCACATGTTGGTTTCTAGAACTTTCTAATTTCGAAACTTGGGAATTAAAATAAAATATATATTCAGAAACTTCAAACTTTTTATAAGTAACCAAAGGATATGTATTTTTTAATGATTTCGTATATCGTAGGTGCGCTTATTCTTAATTTTTCTTTACTTCTTTCTGCAACAATTCCGATACTTCAGATAAATGTACCTCAGGATAGTTATTTTACAATGGTGTATCTTTCTTTAATTTTTAATTATTCCATTCAGGTTTCATATAACTTACGTAAAACTTTCAGAAATTAATACTTAGGTGTCAAAAACTTAAAAATTAAATGTTTACCTTAGTTATCCTCAATGGCCACAACAAGGTTATAGAAACTCACTGGAATTACCTAAGAAAATACTAAATTTTTCAATTTTTTATAATTAACACTTTATTCGGTAACTTGTTTTCAGCCATAACATGAGTTCGATAAATCTATTGTGAAGCAGGTAAAACTACTAAAACTTATTCATCGGTTCACTTTATATTAATAATTAAAAAATCCCTAAGCGACGCGAAAAGCTAGGTGTATTACACTTTTGATTTCTAAAACTCAAAGCCTCTATAATTCGATTCTTTTCGTCATTTCTTGAGCATCGATGTAAACCATGAGCGTTCCGGCTGCTAGAGTAAATTTAATGGATAGATACCTTAAAATAATTATCCGAGAGATAAGTACGTGAAAAGTAAACATCGGACGAAATACTAGGTCTACTCTTAGCAATGTTTAGAAAAAGATATCGATGACTAAGATGCATACACAATGTAACATCTATAACTGCAGTCTTTATGGAGCGATTCGTAGAAAATGTTTTTTCCGATTAATAATGTACAACTAAAGTTCGACTAGTTGAGTTGATTTATTCTCTTATCGTGGTTTCAGTTGGTAATTTTCTTTGCGTGGTGTCGGTCTGTCGCTAAAACAGGACTTCCTCCGAAAGCTTTAACTCAACTTTCCGGCATCCATTGCTACCGGTTCCACTGTGTGTGCGTGTGTATGTGTATGCGAGCGTGTATAAGATGAAAGAGGGGGTAAGAGAAAGAGCGAGACGAGAAATAGATGAGTGACGATTACTTCTTCGGAGGTTCTCGGAGCGGGAAGAGTGAGCATGGAAGAAAAAAATAGAGCTTTAGGATGATACGGCAAAAGTGGAGAGGCTTCTCTGATCGATATGTATCTTCCTTTTTTTTCCTCCGCGAACGCCTAACGATATTTTAGGATTCGATCTCATGCATCAAAATTCGACAGCTTAAGCGCGATGGTGTTTACAAAAAGCGAGGGAATTGCAACAGAAATGGGATTGGATCAGAGGAAAGGAGAGGAGGAGAGGAGAGAAAAAAAGGAGCGTCCCGAAAAGCGATTTTTGAAAATACTCCGCCATCCCTTCTCCTAAATCCCGAAGACTTGGAAATACTATTTTGGGCAACGATGCCGACGCAATTGAAGGGCAAGGGGAGATGGTTAAGGAGGAAGGCGTTACGGGAGGAGAAGGCGTAAACGGGGGATAAGGTGTAAAGGGAGGAGGGGGGGGAGAAAGGAGAGCGAAAAATATTGGACGTATACATCAATCCATCCTTCGAATTAATACGGCGCCAGAATATAAGATCCAACTGGGAAGCGATTTTTGATAAAGGGAATCGCAATACAGTGATAGAAAGAGAGAAAGAGGGAGTTCGATGAACCAGGAGATTGGAGAAAACATTACCGGGAGTTTGATCTACGGCAACAAAAACTCCAGATTCGAGAAAGAAAGGAATGGAAAATAAAAGTTAAGAATTCAGTTCCCATTGTGATCGTGGCTAAACTCGAGCAAAAACCGAACAAAAAAATCGCTGGAAATGACAATAACAATAACCTTTCCTTATGAGCATCCATTGTCTAAATATGGGAGTGGCGCTTAAAGGTTTTGGCGTAGCAAAGTTACCGCTATTGATAACTGAATTTCTTTGATCAAACATTAAAAAATAAAAATGGACACGTGCGAGTTTTCCGTTCCCCGAATTCGTTGCCACAGAACGGGTTTTAAAACAAACTCGTCATTGATTATCTCACTTATTGTGATTAACGATTTGTTAGCTATTATGTTGAAGACTCTCAAACGACTTTTCTGCTCTTAATATTTGCTTACGTCATTGTTTCGCTTCCGGTTCTGCGCGCATAAAATTAGCAATCTGTGAAAGCACAAAATTTACATACTACCGAAATAAGTAAGTAAAATAGAAGATCTGATAGTCGCTCTTCTTATGACTATGTCATTTATTGGTTCTCCAAAATGGAAAATTTTAAGCGGAAACAAACTGTTTATAGTAGGATGTAAAGTATATACAAAAGAATAAGTCGAAGAGCAATAAGTCATGCCTTTAAGGATTCCGTATCAAATTAGATTTCACAGTCTCTCAGGTTCGATCACTTGTCTGATATCTCCAAAAAACACGAAAGACCCAGTAACCCTCTTTTACTCTCCGTATAAGCCTGACCCTTGACTTTTTATTGACGAAATGCCATATTACTCTCGAAATTTCTTTGTAAAAGATTCTACTGGCTGCGAGAATATCAGAACTGTAATGTTACTGGGTTACGACTCTAAGTATTGTTTTATACAGTGGGTTCTACTTGTTAGAATCACTGGATAATTAAATCAGTCACTTTATCGTTTCGAACCGGAAAACCAAAACCATTTTGTAATTAACGCTTTCAAAGATTCTTCACTTATTAGAATCACTTATTTCGATTTATTGAATCGCCCAACATTGGACGACTGTAGGGTCGTATACCTACTTCAATGTTTTAACCCCAAGGATAAGGCATTCTTTGTAGTGAAAATTTCCACTAGCTGTTAGCAAATTAACTCTTTTACCCCTTCTACAACTGCTTGCACTGTCAGTTTCATCCTACCTGGTCCGGTCATTATTCAATCAAGAATTTCATTTTTCATGTAGCGCAAAAGTGATTGCTTAGCAATTAGCTACTTCACATTCATTTTACATTTTCTTTAGCTATTTTCTGGTAAAATAAAGCTCATCTTGGTGAAAAATGTCGAAGGAAAAACAAAGGAAGTATTAGAGAGAGAGAGGCTGAGATGAACGAGCTGTTAAAAAATACGATGAACTTTCTAATTCATGCACTCAGAGATGCACTCAGCGTGACTAGATGTCTCACAAACTTCAGTTCAAAAGGAGCTTGTGGCTAAAAAAGGAAGTTTGCATTGCTTCTGGAAAATTTTGCAGCTCATCCATGAATTCCAACCAACAATATACAACTAGTTTTCTTTCCAGCGGATACAACACCGATTATTCAACCTTTAGATCAAGGATCATTAAAACTCTTGAGACTCTAAGATATGAGGAATATGATCACTAGAATATTTTATGAGAAATACGGTGAAAAAATTATGGAAAATTTTCCAAAAAGATCAAACTGGTAGACGCAGTTCACATGCTGAAGAAGGCTTGGGGCAAGTAACGTCAACAACGGTTGTTAACTGTTTCAGAAAAGCGGGTTTTCTTCACATCGAGCAGAACCACGAAGTGGAAACCGAAGCGGAGGAAGTGATGAAGAGTTGAGTAGATGGAATCCAATAGAAGACGACATCGTTGTAGCTCCTGTATTGACAGAAGATGACATTGTATGTGAAATTCCAAATAAAAGTTCAAATGGCGATGTGGATGAAGAGAAAGAAGACCAAGAAGTGTACACTATAAGTACTGGCGCCTACTTATAAAGAAATCAGAACTAGAAACTTAGAGTTATGAAGTGTACGGCCAGAGTTCAGTCGCCTATACAGAGTGGAAGATGAATCAGTCTCATCTTAAGGAGAGCATGATTCAAACGAATTTGGACAACTATAATTTTTTTTGCTGTGAACTTTCTTGTATACCTAACATATACAAAACCTCCGGACAATTGAATCAGGCGGTTAATTGAATCAAATAATGGTTTCCTGACTTTATTCTAATAATCAGAACCCACTGTACTATCAAAAGAATCCATACTTTTAGAAGATACGACAACAAATCTAATAATTCTCTCTTTTGTGCCCGAGTAGTTTGACATTCGGTACAGCTTAGCATTTTTTGCGTGCGGATAACGCGCTTTACTGAAAATGAAACTATTTATAAAGCTAATATCAACTACGGATAGCTTCACTTTTCCGTGCGAACGCCATTATATCCCGTATCCGATTAGAGAAAGCCCTTTTACAGAATTATCATTTCCCTTATTAATAATCTGATAGCATATTGATGGCGTTGATTAATGGACGACCGTGTTATTTATTTAAACACGAGGTAGATGAATAGTGATAGGTTTTATTTCGTAAAATATTGTTGAAACCGCACATAATTCTCCGTGTGTAATCATTAATGTCCACTCTTTGCTAGGTAGAACAAGTTGAAGTAAAATAACAGGCCCTAAAGCTGAATTGATCGCTAAACCAAATATAACGACATTATATTAGGTGTAAAGGTGATGTAAAAGCCAATTTCTTGAGTCGTCTCTAAAGCCATTGAAAACCTCGTATCGGTAGCAACATTATTTTACAAATCCTTTCATGTTTGATCATTAGTGGTTTCTTGACTATAAGAAACTCAATATGTAGTAAGGAATTTTGAGAGTCCGAGAAAGAGATCTCTGAATTAACAGGGTTAAATAAAGAGAGATGTACATGGGACTTAAATAATTATAAAGCAATACCTAGTTCTCTAGTTTCATCACCACCGTAAAAGATTTTCGAGAACTTTTAATAATTACCAAGTGTCATCTAAGTCCATAAGCTAATACGAGAAAATTGTGGCAATATTTCGTTATCTCCATCAATTCCCTTCCATTAAACCATGAATGAAAACAGGACCAAAGATATAAGAGGAGAAAATGTCCGGTGAAGTTCAGATTTAAGTAATACACTGGTTAATTTCAAAGGATCTTTGAAGTACTTTCAGATTTTGAAAAGAAGCTTTAATATAAAAAGGGCGTTCCTTTTCCAACGGTTTAATAAAATAAATAAATGCAATTAAAACAAATAAAAGGGTTTTCTTGACCAGAGACGAGCGACTCCTTCAGCGCTGTTTTGACTGTTATTTTTTTAAACTAAAAGAGGCACAAGGACACTATAGCAAATCTCTGGTTAATTAGCCGATTTGTTTGCATTTCAGAAGTGCCACGGGGTTTCCTCGCTCGCCATCATCCTCACCATATCTATCTCTCTCTCTCTCTCTCTCTCTCTCTCTCTCTCTCTCTCTCTCTCTCTCTCATCCTTTCCGCTATATCCCAATTTATCCTCACCGATACGTAGCTATGTCTGACGATGACGGGCTTTTCAAACCGCTCGGACAAGTCAGAAAAAATGAGAGAGTCGGGAAATTAATTAGAAGTAATTAAAGCGAGACGAAGTGTGGAGAGAGAGAGAGAGAAGCAGATGGCAGGTTGGCTACGAGAGAGAAAGAGGGCATATGTGACTCCTATTCTTTAACTTTCTTTATCTCTCCCTCCTCTTTCCTCTCCGTCCCCCCTCTCTCTCTCCCAGTCTACTCCCCTTCTTTCTCCGCCGTCGTGAAATGGACTTCTTTTTATTTTAAAGAGCGCCTCGCGCTAGGCTCAATGACTGCTTCGAAATAATTAAGAATGGAGTAGGCCGGGAGAAAGAGGGAGAGCGAGGATCGCCTGAGGGAGGGACGCAGAAAGAGTGAGAGGGAGGTGCGGAACAGGTGATGAGATAGGCGAAGAGAGAGAGATATGTGATGAGGGAGAGAGATATATAGGTGAGAAAAAGAGAGAGGAAGGAAGGGCTTTCTCTCCTTTTTAAGGGATGCACGTCCTCATTAATCGCGTGTGTCTAAGAGTCGTGAAAAGACTCCTCTCTCGCTCACCCTATATACTTTTGACCTCCGTAGTTGCTCGTGAAAGATGCGCGGGATGTCGTATTCGAGGCGTAAAAACGTACCGGAATGTCGACACGAGAGAAAGACTGTCTCGGATAGAATTGAATGAGCTTCCTTCAAAAGAACGCATCCCGTGGAAGCTTCATTATCTGTGTTAGATATGCATAAATGTATACGTACGAATGTGTGTATGTGTTTGTTTATATGTGTATGTATATATAAATATGTGTGTGAACATATCATTCGCTATTCATTTCAAATCGAAATTCATTTTTTATATTACTCTAACTTCAAAGGATAAATTAATTTTGTATTCCCCGATGCATTTGTAACTTTAAGATAGCCTTTATCAGAAATTACTTCAAAGAACAACTTCAAGAAACTATTTTTTGACAAAAGCTTTTGATAAAAGAAAAGTGGATTGACCTAAAACGAATAATCTATCACTCGAATCAGTTAATACTAAGATAGTAAAAAATATGAAATTAAAGGCAACTATTAGACATTCATAGTCTAGAGTAGTTAAGTAATTATATTTCACAAAATATTAATTCCCAAATTAAAAATAACACCTCCAGCATCATATGCAATAGTTTTTCTTAACTTCAACGCGCAGCACCTACATAGTAAAAAAGTAAAAATATCAATAAATCTGTTTTAAAACGGTAGAAAGGAAGTTGGAAATCCCAGTAATGCCATTAGAGAGAGAGAGAGAGCTTTCCATTTTTCTAGATCACTGATCATAATTCATCCTAGCCAAGTGTCCATTTGCCCATAAATAGCCTTTGACCGAAGCCTAGTTTCAAATTCACCCATGAACCATTTTTGGGTTCTATTTTTGTCAGTGTAAAAGGTTTCCTACCACCTATTAAAGGAACCTTACTTCCATATCGATTACCAATTTCACTAGGCCCAACTTAATGCAAGCGCTATTTCAGTAAAAGATAAAACTAAACTACACATATATTTGCACGTTGAATGTATTTCAAAATTATTACAATTTTACCAATACGAAAATTACTACACATGTTACTATAGTACACAGAGGAAATTCTAAATTTCTCCTATTTCATATAAAACTTGAAAATTCACAAATCTTTGATTATTCTCATTTTGAACCCAAATTTATTATTAAAATACAAACAATAGTTTATCTAAAAAAATATCACGCAAGTAGTTATTGCCTTAACGCCATCCTAGATCATTATTTCACCCATAATTTTTCGCAGCAGCAAAGACTTGCAGCCGGTAAAACCCTCTCGAATGTGTATTAACTGTCTCACATCTCCACATAAACCAAACTACTTCGCAGCCAAGAACACTCTCGAATCGACGCGTCAGAAAAGAGTAAAATATGCTGTAATATTCCTGTCTTTATTTTTCCTAGTCGCAACAAAATCCTAGTCTACACAAAATTCTAATGTTCCTTTTCAAAATATTTGTAATATACAGCTTAAGAAACGGGATATAGCCCACAAAATAAACCTTCACGGCGAGACGAGTAATCAGATCCTAAGAGTCGCGAGACGTGTAAGCGTTTCCGCGTACAAAGGCCGAGCGAGTCGTTTTTTTTCTCTTTCGGAAAAAGGAAGCGAGAGGCGGAGAGTTTCGCGAAAGAGAGAGAGAGGGAGAAGTGACCGCTTGTCGACGAGCAGCAGAATCGAGCAGGGAAGAATCGAGGATACGAGCAAAAGGGAAGAAAACTCGTGGGATTCATCGAGAATGTCCTTCTCCCTCCCGACTCGAGAAAACGAAGGAAAAATAAAAGAAAATTAACCAAACAAATCTACTCCCGTGCTCGCAGACACGGTCTTAAAACGACGGCGGGCATGCAACGAGTAGCGCATACACCCACACACAGATTCTCTCACACACACGCGCGCGCGGACGCGCGAGGCGGAGTGTTTTGGAGGAGCCGAGAGAGATGGCGGGCCCGGGACAACCCTACTCCCTCCCTCAAACCAGCTGGCTGCTGCCTGCTTGGCCGCCAGGCTGCAGGTATTGACGTTCTGGGGCTAACGGGGACGAGAACAGGGAAGAGGGACAGAGAGAGAGGTGGGGAGAGTGGGAGGTGGAGAGAGAAAGGGAGGGAGGGAGGAAGGGAGGGAGAGAGGAAAGGAGGGAGAGAGGAAAGGAGGGAGAGAGGAAAGGAGTGAGAGAGGAAGGGGGGGAGAAAGGAAAGGAGGGAGAGAGGAAAGGAGGGAGAAAGGAAAGAAGTGAGAGAGGAAGGGAGGGAGAAAGGAAAGGAGGGAGGGAGGAAAGTAGGGAGAGAGGAAAGGAGGGAGAGAGGAAGGGAGAGAGGGAGGGAAAGAGAGAGGGAGGGAGGGAGAGATGGAGGGAGAAAGGGAGGAAGAGAGGGAGGGAGGGAGAGAGAGAGGAGAGAGCAAGGGAGGGGAGAGAGAAGAAGAGAGGGAGAGATGGAGGGAGAAAGGGAGGAAGAGAGGAAGGGAGGGAGGAAGGGAGAGAGGAAGGGAGAGGCGGAGGGAGATAGGGAGATGAAGTGAGGGAAGTGGGGTGAGGGAGGGAGAGAGGGAGGGAGAGAGGGAAGGAGAGAGGACGGGAGAGAGGGAAGGAGAGACAGAGGGAGATAGGAACTTAGGGGGAGAGAGACGGAGGGAGAGGGGACGGAGATAGAGTGGGAAGTGGAGTGAGAGAGGTGGAGAAAGGTATGGAAAGAGAGTGAGATAGAGAAGAAAATAAGAAGAGAGGAAGGAGAAGGGGATGAGTAAGGGTGAGAGGTGGCACGAGGCAGGAGGGAGGGAGAAAGGAGTGGGAAAGTAGGAGAGAGAGGGAGAAGACGACATGCCACGCCCACTGATGGAAGGGAGGGACTTTCGAAAAGAGATAGCGCGAGAGAGAGGCGGAAGAGAGTGGAGAGAGAGAGAGGATATATGTACAAGGGAGAGAAAGAGAGAAGTAGCGATGAGGGTATGGAAAAGAGGCAAAAAACTACCCTCCCCCTCACTCTCCTCCACTTCGGTAGGGTTAACATGCTTCGTCAGCGGAAGACTGACAGGGCCAGGGGTAGGGAAGTAGCGGGGTTAGGTTTGTAGGGAGTAGGTGAGGAGTGAAAGATGGGTTGATAGAGGGAGGTTAAGGTGGCGAAGGGAAGGAGTGAGTGAGTGTGGAGAGAACCTCCTGACCTCTCACAATGAAGGGATTTTTTCCCTTCACCGCTGGCTTTTTTCCGCTTTTTAGGTACGCCGTTTTTGCATCATTGTCCGTGATCTTTTATCCTTGACTAACGGCGGGTTTTTCGCGACATTATTTTCCTGTTATTGTTTCAAGAACGCATACTTGCTTCTTCCGTTCGTCATGCATTCGATGCCTTATGGACCTTAGCTACAGATAAACTCGGCCGCAGAATTTCGCCGAAGTGAAGAGATCTCCGATTACCTTTGGGAATTTGGACGATTTTTTGTTTTTTTTCTTCCTGTTATAACTTCAGAATTAAAATTGCTCATTAGCGCATTTGGAAGGACATTTACCATTGAAAAACGTGAACTGAGCGGATTAATTCCTCGCCATTAATTACAAAGCTAACCCGAAATGTTTCGGAGTGCTGCACACGATAACACAACACAGGTAGCAATTTCTCCAAGAGTTATGTTATGATTTGCGAGGTAAAAACTGGCAAAGATTTGCTTACAATAAAGTTTAACAATAAATCCGAAGAAAACAATTGTTGTGTTAAACAATGTGAAAAATAGATATTAATGGAAGAGAAAATAAAACCGAAAGCATTAGCTCAGCCTAAAAACTAAAAACATAACAGAGGTGTCCTGTTTCATTCGCTCGAGTGGAAGTCATGGTAGCACTTAGCGCCGAGCAAATCACATATCCTATAGATAGCTCAAGCAACGGACGAACTCCAGACCATCGAAACCTCCACCGATTACTTTCTGATTGTTCCGCCCATCCGACTGCCCCCGATTTCTGGAACGTGTAAAGGTTTCCCCGCCCCCTCACAACGCATGTCGCTCACAATCGAGCATTTTCTGAAGAAAAAAATAAAACGGATCAATCACTCCCCTTCTCAGTCGAACGCTTTCTCTCTCGACCGAAAATGACAGAAAATAAAAAACACCACTCCCTTTCAAACAGAAATTTTCCGGATGATTCGACGGAAAAACGTGGGGGTGGAGGGTGAAAACGAAACAATAACGCGAAAGCGAAACGTAAAGACGCCGTCGTCTAAAAAAAGCACTGACCGATCGGTTTTTATTTTCCCCCCCTAGCGTACGTCGTGGTGTCACACAAGATCCTCAGTCACTAACCTATCTCACTTCACGCGTGTATTATATAATAGATTTAAAAAAGGGTTACTCTCGTACCTTTGCTCATCAGCTGATCCCCGCTCTCTCCCTCCCTCCTCCGAGGTCCCACCGTAACCGACTTACCCCGCACAGCTTCCCGAGACTTCCCTCCCATTCACCCCTACCGCGTCGCCAGCAATGAATGAACTCGCCGACTCGTCACGCAAGGACAGCTGTTGGGGGCGCCGAGGGACTTCGCACGCGGGGGGGAGGTGCGGGAGGGGAGGAGCAACCCCCCACGACACGCCGATATAACGGGAGGCTCTCTTTCTATCTCTCTCTTTTTTCTCATTCTCCTCCGTCGTCTTGAAGGACCCCTGAGATGAGCTCCGGCCCCGAGTAGTCAGTCACGAGACACTCACAGAAAAGGGAGGGCAATTAACGGCCGTCTAAACAGACAAGTCAAGAGAGAGAATGAGAGGGAGAGAAAGAGAGAGAGAGCGAGAAGAGAAAAAATGGAAATCTTTTTTTTGTAAAAATAATCTGGCCCCCTTTTTTCCTCATAACGGACCTAATGAGAAGTTTTTTTGTTCCGTCTTTTTTTCGTTTTTTCCTCACAGTTTTGTTCTTTTATTTTTTAGAGCGCTTCCTTTTTCGTGAAACTATTTATTTCGAGTCGTGTTGTGCTATAAAAGTTGCCATTTTTATTTCTTTTATATTATATCTCCGGCAAGATTTAGTTTCTTAGCAAAATAAGGTCTTCCTTCTTTGAGGAGAGTCGGAAAGAAAAATTATCTCTCTGAATGGCGTTTCAGAAGACTCTCGTGTTGTAATATATCTTTTAAATATAAAAGAAGCAGCCGTGAGCATTTGCGGATGAATAAGAATAAATGTTCGTATCTTTTCAAAGGAAAGAAACGAGTGGTTGCGACCAAAGGCCGCGCCGAGCTAATGACAACCCAATGTGAGAATGAATTCAAATTCACTAGGAGGAAGCGGCAACTAAACAGGTGAAGAAATATAAAAATATACACGCTAGCACTCACACTTACATATTCTTGCATATTGGAGCGGAAAATACGTAAATTTAAGTGTTAATACACTTGTAAACAGTAGATACATACTGTTCTTCTCATATTACATTCCTTCCATACATATTTAGTCAAATATAATCCCAATAGAAAGAAATATTTAAATCGATTTAAATGGCTAACATCTTAACATAATCAAAGACTTTTCCAAAAACATAAAATGTTTCCAACGGACTATTCGCTTGAGCATGTATAACAGACAAAAATCATGTTTTCCCATAAATTTTGAGTTGAGACATCTCTGTCACTAACGAATGACTGTGTCCAAAAACTTAACGATTCATCGCATTTGATAGTACGTTTCCACTGGATTCCCTTCCTATCCCACTCAAATTGTTTTCACAATTCCTTTTCATTAGTTGTGTATAGATGTTTTATTCATTAAAAATTGAAATAAGGGGTTTGTAATAAAAATGAAACCTTGACATCCCCATTCGATTACCAATCCAAACATCTCAAATGTCGTTTGTATAAGTTCTTTTCAATCTTTCCTAGATTCGTAATCGAATAGCCAAATCCTAGTTCTCGATTAAAAGTAGAAAAACGAGTTTAAATCTACATTATAGATTTTTATCTAATTTAATCTAAACAAATAACACTGGCATAATTAATCGATGATCACGGAAGCAGTCGCGAAAGAACTGTCAAAGATCCCGTCGTGTGTAGAGAATCTAGAACTTCCGGTCAAAGAGCTCTATCCAAAGCAAGGCAGATAATGAAACCGTGAAAGTTTCGCGAAACTGAAGCAACAAGGAAAGATAGCAATAAATCTTGCGCTTATGCAAGCGTCGTTACTTTATCCACTAAAGAAAAAACACACACCAGTAAAAATCGGGAACTAAAAAAATCGCTTAATTCACCATGGATGGAATTTAACTTCTAAAAACTCACAATTGAGGGGTAAAGGAGGGAGAAAATTTAAGGGGATGCCATGCTAAAAGGGGATATGTAGGTAAGCTCATAAAGACATATTTGTGCGGGCAAGATAACGTGAGAGGGACTATCGCTTGTTTACTCATCTATGTCAATTGATTAGTATTATTAATACATAAAGTCAATAACAAACAGGATCTTTTCAAAAATATTTGATCCTCTACAAAACTCTCTCACCAGCGTCTAGTAATACGGACTGAGAGAGAGAGAGAGAGGTAGGAAAAGGATTTCTCAAGATATATGCAGAAATTATTCCAAAGGTAATAAAGATTTACATAAATGCAAAAATGTTCTTCGCGATTGTATAAACGTTGAACTTTGCTTTTTCGAGGAGTTCAAAAGATGAACCTCGCTCCCGCAAATCGCTAAAAACATTAAACAAACAAAAAAAACTTTAGAACGAGGCCGATTTGTTCAAAAATAAACATCGCGCTTTAAAAAAACAAATTCCATGCCGAAACAAGTACGGGTAAATATTAAACGTTACATTCCTACAAAAATCTCTCTCTCTCGGACCGGCTCGCCGCTACTCCTGCCCAGTACAAAATACAAGCACTCTCTCTACCAATCAATTAAAAAATCAACAATCTCCGAAAGAAAAATGCAAATCCTTTTTTGTCCTCCACACCTCTTTCCCCTCCCCCCTTCCCTTCCCCTCCTCCTCCGCCAGTCGCCATGCCTCTTTCTCCCTTCCACTCTCTCTCCCTCTTTCTTCCCCTATTTTTTTCCTCCTCCCTCGCTCCCCCGTTTGCTCTTTCTCTCTCTCTCTTTCGCCCCTTCCCTTTCTTCTTCACTCACACCATTCTCACTGCCAAGGGAGGCGGGCCACTCCCCCTCCTCCTTCCAATCGTCCAGGTGTAGATGTAGATGACGACGACCGCACCCCTTTGTCCAGTCCTAATTGCGGTCCACACACCATCATACCTTCTTCGTCTCCTCCTTCCTTCCTTCCTTTATTATACGGGCTCTTTTCCTCCCCCGTTTTAAAAGGGCTGCCACCGATACGTGCGATGCAGACAAAAAAACAAACAATTTCACGACGCACCAACACACGAAGAGGCACACTCTCACGAGAAGAAAAAAAATGGCACACGCAGCACTTTATTTTTTTGTGTTACTCTTCCAGCCGCCGAACCATACGGCACGACACCCAGCCGATACCTCCAGGAGGCACGGGACGGAGACGGAAGGTCGCAGTCTCCGCCGACGTCGACCAGAAAACAGTCTATATTTCTCTCTCTCTCTTCTTCTCTCCCTTTATTTCTTATCCCCTTTCTGCAGAAGAGGGGTCGGAAGGGGAGGAAACTTGAGGTGGACTCCACATCGAAAGGAGGGGGGAGAGGGAAGGAGGAGGGGGGAAGAAACAAAGACTGTCCGTCGCAAATAAAAGAAAGGTCCTTCCTCCACCTCCTCCTAAATCTCCGCCAAGCACTGGGCGAGCGTAAACGGAGTCGCCGCAGCCGCCATCGGATGACCGGGACGTATCCCTCCCTACCCTCGTAAGCGACACGGGGAAATGTATACAAGGACGCGGGATGAGCTTTCTTTCCCTATCCCGGGGGTGACGAAGGATGGGTCGCGTTCCGTCTGTCCACCCCTATCGTTTGAGTCACTCCTTCCAGCGGACATTTAGGTGCGAAGGAAACGGGGGCAGAAGCGACGGCGCGGGAGGACTGCGAGAAACCCCGTTCGTCCAACAGGCTACGAGCTCCTCCGGCGACATACTACCCTTTTCTCCCGTTAACCACGACCTCCTTCGCGCTCCTCCCCTTCCTCTCTCCCCCTCTCGACCACCCCTCCTACTCCCTCGCCAGCCACCTTCCTCCTCCCTCCCTCCATCTCCCCTTTCCGACCTCTCTCTTCTCCTCTCACCCAGCCCGCCCCGCTGATCGCCATACAGCTCGACCCGTTGCCATGGTAACGATCCGAACCGCTGAATGTTTCGGTCGGGGCTCTTCGCTCTTTTTCTCTCTCTCTCCATATTTCTCTCTTCTACCTATCTCTCTCACACATTCTCCGTGTCTTCCTGTGTCATGCACACTTGTTCTTCAGCGCTGCAGGAGGGAAGAGTGCGAGAGTGGTATTTATATACATTCAGTTTTTTCCAACAATAGCTATTCTAGGTAGGTGATGCAAAATGCTGCACAATTCGTCATTTTTAACTTTGTTGTAAATCCCTAGCTTGATTTATAATTTATAATTTACAGCGTATAAACACATACGTTGTTTTTGCAGATAAATTATTTAAGCGTGGATTTATCTTATAAGGTGTGTATTTGAAATTCTTGCGTTAAGTAGACGTCTCGATTTAAAAAAAAAACGACCACTTTGTTTCAAAGACATCTCTTAATGAAGCCAGCTTAATGAAGTCACCAAACGCCATAAAATGTGTAGCACCGTACGGTGTTTGATGTCTTCATTAAGAATCATTATTGCTCCATAAGAAGCTCAAACAACTTCGTCATGATAATTCTACTTTTTCTAGTTTTATACAAAAAGAAAGAGAAGATAAATTACTCGGATTTATAATATAAATATACCAGTTTTTTCTCAAAAATAATGCTGAAAGATAAACCCATCAAATACATTTAAAAGTGTAAATGAAAAACATATTGAAATCAATTGTATCCTAAAACATATGTGAACTCCCATAACAAGGTTATTTGTGGGTTGCAGCTTTTTAGGATATTTGAACTAAAAATTTACATCTTACATTTTCAAGCTACTAACAATAAGATATCGTATAGCAAAGAATCGATGGATGGTGATTATGGTAAAATACACTAATTTGCACTAAGATTTTATCCTAAGCGTATATTCTTCCAAAATTCAATTGTAAATTAGTAGAGGGGGTACTGCGAGTACACATTAATTCCTATTCAAAAACGTTTTATTTACTAATAATCCGTCAAATTTGTTCTTTTTTGCAAGAGATAATAATATATTGAGAAATAATACAACCATCACTGTCTAAAAAATATACTACCATCACTATACGACATCGTACGCTATAGCTCTGCGAGTTTCTTAGCGTTATTCGCGTGGCTTTCTAAGTTACGTTTTATACGATGATAATTCGTCATTATAATGGCAATTATCTAAATAGGCCATAATTTTCCCTTTCTTTGAAGATATATCCGTGCTAATCAGGCCCAACCAATGCTGTTAAAAATTTGCTATTTTAAATCCAGTTGATAGATCTCCAAACAAGAATGAAGAATTATATGCAGCAAAATTCGTACCATGATTATGATAACTTAAAGCTGTTTTTGAGCATATTATAGAGATATCAGAGAAAATCCAGTAGCGAATATATGTATTCATATAGCTAGATGCCTTCACAAGTAACCGAATCTTCTTCCCATTGGAAAAGTATAAATTCGAAACGATGAAAACACTTAGCTTAACGTAATAACATATTAATCTCGTTCAATAACATGCACTTAGTGTAATTTTTTGTAAATTAGTTGTTTCTGGTTGCAGAATCGGTAAATGGGCTGCTTGAGATTTCTGAGTAAACCAGGCTGAATCAAGAGATCGGTTTCGAGGACTCCTAAAGTTAATAATTCTGCAAGTAGCTTCGAATTTAATCAAATATGAAACATCATAGATGTCATTTAGATCTCAAATTAATTACAGTTTAGCAGTATTAGTAAAATTTATTAGGCTATAAATACACAAATTCATGCGTCTTAAATAGAAAACTGCATTATTAGGTCCTTTGTTGATTTGGTGTAAGCTAGAGATTCAGAAAGCCGCGACCGTCTCTCACCTAAGAAAACTATCTTCGCGCCCCCTCACTATACCACGTTCAATCACAGTTCATAAACAATACCTACTGGACATACAATTGCCATTGATATAACCACCTTAAGAAAAAACTTGGACGCAAACGAGCCACTTAAAGGTTGGAATTTGACGGCTGCATAGTGTAGGTCTAAAGATTAGGATAGTTAAACAGACAGTAAGTATACGTCAAATCTTTTGTGTCCCCTTTAGTTTGGAAACCACTGATATAAACAGTGTTTAGTAAAGCCAATAAAATATTATGCAAAAATTTCAACTGTTTGAAGTAAAGTTTTTTGTAGTCTTTTTTTGTTTTGGGGAATTTAGAAAACGGAATTTCTTCTGAAGCCTTCTACTGTACTTATTTAAATTATTCCATCTCATTTTTCATAAACCTACAATAAGAGCTGCAAACCGAACCGAACCGAACCCCAGTCATTTTGCAGAACCGCGAACCGAACCATCCCAAAATTTATAGGTTGTTTGCAGCTCTGGTTAATAGCAGAACTGCAAACCGAACCGAACCGCAGTCATTTTACAGAACTGCGAACCGAACCAACCCAAAATTTATAGGTGGTTTGCAGCTCTGCCTATAGTTTATATCACAATAATAACGGGAAATTTTCACCCCATCACGCAATTTTTAGTTAATTAAGTATTCATAAAATTAACATCTTGAAAAATTAACTGCAGCAGTTAATTTATTATTCCAACGTTTATAATTCTCAAGTCCTTGCATGTAGATCCAAAAATATATCACAATTACAGAAGCGTGCCTAAAGTTCAACTAAATCCACAAAATTGAATTGACGAGAAAATAGGATTCAGCATGTTTACAGAACTATATGGTTCTATTAACTTTATAAGTAGTGAAATACCCATTTCTGATCAGCAAGAGTTAATGAATTACCGCTTATTTACATATTTGTAAATTAATTTGGCCCTGAATGGAGAGCAAAAATCGTATATATATTTCATGAGCATAATTTTTTTAGGTTGAAGGCAGTCCACTGTGGGTAATCCTTTGAACAGATCGTCATAAAAACTTACTGTTATGTTTATAAAAAGGTATTTTATAAGTGGCAGCCTTTAAATCAATGAGTGAAAATTATATAAACGTAGCATTATAACAGGACATTTTTAAAATCAAAGCATGTATTACTTTAACAAGTATATTTTGTATAATATTATTTCTCTCGTTATCTGGTTGCTAAATTTTTAAGAAACATTTTATTCCAGTTATGCTTGCAGAATTAATAAATTCTTTAGTAGTTAGTATGCTTCATCATTAAAATGGCAACCTTCAACTAAATTAAATGCAATGGACAAGAACTATTTTAAAAAGAGACATCAAAATGTAATAAATAAAATTTTTATTATAATAAAGCCATACATTTTTTAAACCTGATAATACTGGGAAACAATGTATTATCAATATTTTAGCTATCAATATGAAATAATTTATTAAGTAAAAATTACTAGAATAAACTGCAATAATAAAAATTATATTTTAGTGAATAACTTAATTCAAATAACGATAAATGTTAAGGCTTTTATTTATCATTATAATATTCCAAAAAGCGAGTTAAATTTGTTTTCTAATCTATTTAGTTGTATTAGCCTACGATTCATTTATTTACAGCTATATAGCAACTATCTGAAAACTAAAAATACTACATCTAAAATTATGACACTATAATGAAGTGGAAGGGTAACTTTATGTCTTAGAGGGACTGCAATTTGTATTTAATGTTACATAAATGACTTTAAAATGTAAAGATTGAAGCTATAAAATGCAAGGAATACAAGGTAAAACTAAGGAACTTGATCAGAGCTTTTGCTTCAAAATTCTGAACAATGCAGAGAATTTTTTAAAAAATCACACAAAATAATTAAAGGGCTCCCTCGGAATTTAAAATATATAAAATACCTGGTAGTGAATCTCTAGTAGACAAAATGTATTTCTTTTATAATTCAACTGAACAACACAAACAATCTCCATAATCTATGTTCTCATGTCAAAATTACTTCAATTTCAACATTGGAATGAGTTAAGGATGCATTATAACTAGAATCACCACACATTCTCTTTTTAAGAGTATTATACTCCTTATTAAACCCTAGATGCTGTCTTGCTTTATAAATTACAATTTTAATGAGCTATTGATAGATTCACATCGTTTGTGAAATACAAGGTGATTACAAATGATTTCCATTTTAAAAATTTACTATGGAAAAACTAACCAAGATACAGTCAAAAGTAAGCTATACTAATGGAGAAAAACTTGGTTTGTTGAAGGTATTGATAGTTGCCACCTTTTTTACTTTCTCCATTTGTAGTATAGGGGAAAGTATTGTTTTCATGAAAAAAATCGATTTCCAGATTTCAATGGAAATACACGATTTGAGGTCCCCTGAACACGTTTTGACCATTTTCTTGATGATGTATTTGTGTATACAAGTTTTTTTGTGGGTGCTGTAATTAAAAAACTATTAATCAGATCAACGTGAAATTTGATATTTAACATTTTGATGAGTCACAAGAACTATGTTTTTGGTAAAGATCGATCAACGAAGTGGATGTTTAATCTTGTCACATCCGTTGTTACTTCCTCAATATGTGAGGTATTGTTTTCATGAAAAAAATCGAATTTGAGATTTCAACAGAAATACATATTTTAAGGTCCCCGGAGTACGTTTTGACTTTTCTCGATGATGTCTGTGACCGGGATTTTGTGGGTGCTATAACTCAAAAACTATTAATCAGTTCAACACGAAATTTTATATTTGACATTTTTGTTAAAGGAAAAAGTGCCGATTAGTTTTTGGTAAATATCGGTCAACCGAAAGTGGGTATTTAGTCTTGTCACATCCGTTTTTTTTAATATTTGCTTTAATATTTGACAAATGTAAAAACATACTTGAATAAAAGCTGTGAGAAATTTAATGTTCTACAATGTTTGTTCAAAACATTTTCTCATATAAAGCATTGTTGAAGAGATTTTTTAAACTAAATTTAGCTGCCACTATCACCACCTATCAGCGACTATTGTAAACACTTTAAACTCCTTTTTATTTTCTTAATTGTTGGAGCTTCGGGCTATATTCAATATCAGAAGGCTTCAGTTTGAGTTTATTTGTTCTTTGTAAAGTCATTAAATTTTTCTCGCAGTTCCTCCAAATATTTATTATCATTTAACCTATTTGGAATTTTTATGTAGAAATATTACAGGTATGGAGAAAGTCATGTGGTGGTCACAAGATTTTTTTTAATATTTGCTTTAATATTTGATTAATGTAAAAAAATATTGGAATAAAAGTTGTAGGAAATTTAATTTTCTAAAACTTTTGTTTGAAACATTTTCTCATATAATGCATTGTTTAAGAGATCTTAAAAACTAATTTTTTTGCTGCCACAACCACTCCACCTACCAGCGACTATTGTAAACATTTTACACTTAGTTACATCATAGTAACGCTCCTTTTTATTTTCTTAACTGCCTATATCCAATATCAGAAGGCTACACTATGAGTCTATTTCTGTTCTTTGTCAAGTCTTTAAATTTTTCTCGCAGTTCCTTAAAATATTCATTATCATTTAACCTATTCGGAATTTTTAGAAATATTACAGGTATGGAGAAAGTCATGTGGTGGCCACATCAGATTTTTCTTAATTATGTTAATATACTCATTTTGTCAATTTTTATAAAAATGTTTTTTTTTCTTAAAAGAGAAAAAATATACTAAAATAGTCGATATCGTTAACATATTGAATGATTTTTATGGATGTAGGTAAGACCTAGAGCTTTTTTTGCCTTTTTTTTGTTAACATAATTTAAAAATTTAATAAAAAACTTCACATCGGTCAGTTGTTCAGTATCAGTATTTCACACATCAGTCTTTCTAGTTGTTATATTATACCAATACAATAAATGGTTTTCAATCCATAGATTGGTTTATTTGACCAGGAAATATACACACAAGGTGTGGTAGTTTTCCGTTGTCTTCCACAATGAACACAGAATGGAGAAGTGAAATGTGGTGCTGGAATTAGCCTACTCTTACGAGGAGCACCAAGGGAGCAAACTACTTAACAACCCTACCAAAGAACGGAGCACTGATTTGTGGGTTGTCCTCATTTTCGTTTCTTTGTTCTCTTAGTTCATACACACACAGAGGGGCAGTCAACCTCCGAAAATAATCCTTTCACAGGATCAATGCACGCTGCCCTTTTGGGCAGCAGATGAATAGCTAGCCAGCATCCTAACCACCTCACTATTAAAATCCCCAGTTGTGTTAAGTGGTGATATATTTCTGATAATATAATCCAAACTAAAAAGGTAAGTTAACTATTATAATATCAATGTTAACATTTGTTCTTGATTTATGGTTTTTTATAGATATAATCTAGAGATCCATGGTTCCATGGGGAAAATGTAAGATTAATGCAGCCATATCGGAGCAATATCTTTGCATCAGAGCTTATCATACAGATTACTACTGCATAATGACAATATATAATAAAAAAGCTGAAAAAGATTAACTATGGGGCATGCTTTTATCCCCTTTTTTCAATATACTCTTTTTTTATCTAAAAATCTGGTGACCATAATTATAACTTCGAAATACAGTGAAAAAAATAACAATTTGCCACAAGAGAATATTTCATATTCAGTTTATTCCCAACTCCTGTCACAGCAAAGTTTTTTTAATGCTGGCTTTATAAATGTCATTGTTAAAAAATATCAGAATAACTGAATGAAACACATTTAAAATGCATTCACTAGAAAACTATATTTTCTTCTCTCTGATGACAAATGGTATCACAATAGTAAAAAGTTATTTCAAGAATCCGATTATCCTACCTTAGTAAAACCAAAGACCATATCTAATTATATCTTATAGGTAGGATATGGATTTCTTAGGTTTTACCCTCAGAATTACTTTTTTCAAATTCAGGTAACACCCGAAAAAATTCCAAAATTATTAATTTTCTAACACCAATAAAAATTTTAATTGATTTGGACTAAGGAGTCCCATTCTGGTGATCACTTTAGTAATGTATCAAACCTCAAATCTTAACTATATAAAAAAATTGAAAAGGAATGAGAGTATAGATGGTTAGCAGGATAAAGAAATAAAATTTATTTCACAAATATCTTGTTTTCAAAAGAAGTTGAATGGGAAGCAAGATATTTGTGTAGCCTGTGAGGTGTTCCTCTCCACTTGCAAGCGTTTAACACAAGATATTATACTCTCAACTGTACTAAAGTTATTGTAAAAAGTTTTGTTTCCTTGTTGTAAATTCATGAATGAATAAAGAAAGTCGTACAAAATTTATGAAACCATGGCAGTTAGTAATGTCACCCATTGAACAGCTCAGCAGCAGAGACGTAACTAGGAAAGGGCCTGGCCCTCCTTTATAAGTCCTCAGCCTCCCCTCTGCCCACTGCTGAATACTGTATTTTAAAAATGAATTTAAAAAGTATTTCATGTTTTTCTTCTTAATAAATAATTTCCATTTGTTTGACAAGTGCAGTAAAAATAGTTAAAAGGAGAAATTATGAAAAAATCAACTTCGAGATATCAACGGAAATGCACGTTTTGAGGTCCCCTAAACACGTTTTGACCATTTTCTCGATGGTGTCCGTGTATGTGATAGCTTTTTTGTGGGTGCTCTAACAAAAACTATTAATCAGGTCAACGCGAAATTTTATATTTAACATTTTAATAAAAGTCAGAACTGATTAGTTTTTGGTAAAAATCGGTCAACCAGAAGTGGGTGTTTACCCTTGCCACTTATCCGTTATTTTGAAATATTTGCTTTAATATTTGATAAATGTAAAAATGTATTGGAATAAACGTTGTAGGAAATTTAATTTTTTACAACCTTTGTTTGAAACATTTTTCCATATAATGCATTGTTTAAGAGATATCTTATATTTTTAGCTGCCACCACCACGCCACCTACCGATGACTATTGTTAACAATTGACGCTTAGTTAAGTCTTAGTAATGCTCCTATTTCTTTTCTTAATTGTTGGAGCTTTGTGGCTATATCTAATATTAGAAGGCTATGGTTTGAGTTTATTTCTGTTCTTTGTAAAGTAAAATTTTCTTGCAGTTTCTTAAAATATTTATTATGTAACCTATTTGGAATTTTTAGAAATATTACAGATATGGAGAAAGTCATGTTGTGGTGGCCACATCAGATTTTTTTATTGTATTTTTTTTAATTTGGGTGTGCCTCTCAAAATATTTTACAATTATCCTGTCCCTCCCCTCCCCCTACACAGTGGCGGATTTAAGGGGGGTCGCACATGTCATGCACTAGGGGCCCCGCATAGTATGGGGCCCTGTAATGGATGGCACTGTTTCTCAAATTGGGTTACGCGGAACCCTATGCGAGAGTTTGGGGTTCTATGAGGATCAGTAAAAATGGGGAAATATGCAAGATTTCGCTACCGCTCATTTGCCCTAAATCTTGAATTTCTCCCTCACACTCAGAGACGGATTTAAGGGGGGTCATACTTAGCATGCACCAAGGGCCCCTTGAAGTAAGGGGCCCCGAAAAAATGTCTGTGTATATAAACTCAGAAAAGTTAAATGTCTCAATTTAAAAATCCGTGGACCCTCTCTATGATTCCATAAAAAAACAATCGTTAAGAGCTGTCACAAAAGAGGAAGCCGTTAGGAGTGGTTTCCCTATATATTTAGATTGCAGGGCCCCCGACTACTTAGCGCCAGGGGCTCCAGGAGGTGTAAATCCGCCAGCCCCTTCAGCACAAGTTGGCTCCTCCAAAGTTGGAATGCTAGTTACGTCCCTGCAAAGCAGAGAATGTGTTGAAAATCTCTTACAATGTCAATATTTTCTATATTGCAGCTCTTAGATCAGTGGTGTCCAACAGAATTTTCAGGTTTGCCACACTTGTGGCAAATGGATCAGCCTTTTCACCACATAACACAAAATATAAATATTATAAGTAGGGATTAATTTAAATAAAAGATTACTGTGATACACAACAATGATTTAAATTATGTCAAATTAATCATATAAACTCAAACACTGAATTTTAATGTGATACTTGACAGTTCATTTGTCCTAGTAACACACTGAAATTTGACAAAATCCACAATAAGCAAGTGGCAGCCAGGGGTGAGAAGGCTAGAATCATTGTGTATCACTGCAGCCTTGTTTTTGTGTCAAGTCCAATTTATAAAAATTAATATTTTGTATTGTTGCAAAAATGTACACGACCAGATATAAACAAATTTAGTACCATTTGATTTAATAAACTAATGAAAAACAGTAGACAGTAGACTGTGAGCCACATATCAATGGCCGATCCACCACATGTGACGAGTGGGGATGGGGTTGGACACCGCTGACTTTAATAAATGCCTTCCCGTTTATTTATTTATTTATTTAATTAAAAAAGTTCCATAAACAGCCAAATTTTGGCCTTTTACAATGGATCCGTAATATAACAACATAAAATAACAAATAAAATAAATTAAATTAACAATCGTGGAACAGATATTAAATTGTTCCAAACAGGAAAATGCAAAAACAGAAACATATTCAAAAGCGCTTAGACAATAAGAATTATGGGGGTGACCGGGCAACTAGTGCAGAGAAGGATGAGATGGGGGAAAACATATCAATAACAGGGAACAAACGAACCAGGGAATTAAATGTTTGGGGCAATCGATAGAAGAGAGATCTTTTGGTGATAGAGAGCCGGCATTTGGGTAAGTGTAAGGGGTTGGGATTGCGGGTGGGACGAGGGGGGATGTGAAGAGAGAAGTAGGTAAGAAGTTCATTTGGTCGGTATTTACTATTCATTATTCCATGGAGAAATTTTAGGTCTGATGTTTTCCGACGCAATTGCAGGGAGGAAATACCCATCACTGAAAGCAATTCCTTGCGAGACAAGTTACGGTAAGTGGGGACTCGATGGCGCACGATTGCGAGACTGTGGCGATCTGATGTACCTTCTCCATTTGTCTGGAGGACTTAGCTATATTTTTTTGCTAAAAGCTCCTTATAATTGAGACAATATGTTTTGTTTACCATAGCAAAAAGTGTTAATTAAAAAACTGAGCCCTTCACGATGAGTTGAAAAAAAAATTCCTTCCGATTTGGTCTTAGAATACCCCGACTTCAATGTTTTTTCAAACTGGAAACAACAGTAATGACAAAAATGCCAGTGTGTAGATACTGCTACCTGAAAATTTCAGTGGAACCTAGTAAAAAGCTCTATGATAGAGTGAAAGAACACATTGCTAGTTTAAGACAAAAATTACATTATGAAAGTTTAAATCCCATTCCTTCAACACCACACCAAAAGCTTACACTGATTGACATGCTGATATGACAGAGAGACAAGGAAAAAAAAGGTGCAATTTATGATTTTGTTCATGCAGTTATCCATCTTGGATTCAGTATTCAAGTTTGTGATGGCCCAATAGGTAATTTTGTAAAAGTATATTGTCCTGCAATGAAAACTATGCCGAAAAATGGTTCATTACTAAAAGAGTACTTGCCTGAAGTATAAAATCAAGAATTTTCCTAAATAGAAGGATCAAAAAAAGGACTCAAAAATAACCTACCATATATGCCGGCATATAAGTCGACCTCAACTTTTTAGATTGTAAATACATGACTAGACATATATTCGCTGTATAAGTCGACCCCCCACTTTTTTGCTAAAAAAAACTTCGAATGAAGAATACGAGAAATTTTATGGTTTTTAAAACCTAAATGTAACCTTTTCCAAAAAATGCAGTGTTGGTTTTTGAGTATTACATCATTTGTTTAATTTAAGAAAATTCAGTCATATGCCATACTGCTATCTATTTGCAGAATGTATTTCTACATATCCTTCATTCCTGTAATTGCAAATAGATCGTCTATATTTTTAAGATTCAGTAATAAAAATAAGTTAAAATTTTAATTTTTATTAACTATTAAAAATAATTATCTTATATCTTCTTAAATAAATGACAGAATATGTAAGCAATGGAGCAGCTGATTCAAACTAACAATTACCTACACCGTAAGATCAAATGTTTTTGTAAATAACAATGTTTTTAACGTTATTCAAGGGTCACATTTCATATTTGGCATATAAGTCGACCTTAAGTTTTTGGAATACAATGTTGGCATGTTACAATGAAAGGCAACAAGGAAAATCATTGTTTTTAGTGGACGTCTCTTTTGTGACTAACAAGGGAAGGTCTTGGACCTAAAATTTGGAATGAAACTTGACTATATTGTAGAGAATAAAAAAATAAGCAATGTGTGTTTTGCTATTTTTCTGTCAGGGTCATATTTCTCGAGTTTTTAATTGTTAAATATTACATTTTTGAAAAAACTATAATCAATAAAATATTTTTCTTTGTAAAGACTGACATTTTTATATTGTAAAAAAACCAATACATGTTTCACCAATTTTGTCAGGCTTATATTTCCTGGGTTATGAATTTTTAAACATTATAATCAATTTATATATTTGTATTTAGTGACGTTATTACATTTTAACAATAATATATAAAGATGTGAATTAGTAGATTAAATTCGAACTTAAAGCCTGTATATAAGAACCTTCAACTCGAAACAAATAATTTGATAATGTTAAGTTTTGGATTGGTTATGGTGTCCGACACCCTAAATTTAAAAAATTTACCTTAACATTGCTACGGATGCTGAGTGTTCATTTGGCCATTTGCATCACTTTCAAATGCTGGAAAGGAGTAAAAATTTGCCAGGCAGACGTGAATCCTAAAACCCAAAATAACACCCAACAATTTTTAAATAAGTTTTCCATTTAAACCCGATTCTACCAGAATTTTTTTAAAATAATAAAACCAGACCATTTCTCTCCAAATGAACTTTTTTTAAAATCTGAAAAATTCACACCCTACTTATAGGTGGCAACACAGGGGTTATCAACCTTACCAGTAGACAAGCAGTAAATTATCTTCTAGAACAGGCTTCAGCAACCTATGGCCTGCAGGCCGCATGCATTTTAAGCAGCCTGTGAAGCTATGATTAAAAAGTGGTGGGTAGAATTTGCAGACAATTTCACATCTTTTCAGTAAAATTATGGTCTCAAAACCGTTTTAGGTGAAGTTTAAACAATACTCAATTATTTATATTTGATTTTCACTAATATATGAGACCACAGAAGCTCGAGGTAACTTTTGATTATTATATACATATATATTATGTAGCCCTCCTAAGCATTCACAACTACAAATGTGGCCTATCATGCAGAAAAGCTTGCCGACCCCTGTTCTAGAACATTAAACAAGCACAGCAATATTTTTTCAAAAATTGAAAAATCATAAAAAAAACTTACATCTAAGTTTACATTGTTTTAATAAATTCAGAAATAAAACAACTAATTAAATTCCTTGTGCAAGACGTAACTATTGGAGAAGAGCACAATCAGATTTTCTAAGAGCACAGTGATGCTATCAAGCACTAGGACGGGAATCCCTGTATCAACAACTTCAACATTTAACTCATTCATTCAACAAAATTTGCTTATAAGCATTTACCATGAAACCTTTACTTAAAAGGTTCATTATTCCTTCAAAGATTCTAAACAGTAACTTATTGCAATATTAGTTCCACTAGGAAGATGCCCGTTGAAATTCAATGGGAAAGTTTTTTGTGAAATAAAAAATTAACAAATATACCTCGACTTTTTTTGGATGGCAAGAAAACGTATTTTTCGTTCCGTTATGCATTCATTGCTTCAAGTTTCGAACTCCTACGATGATTCTAAGTACCTAATTTTAATATGCGAATGATTAATATTCTACATTTAAATGTACTCCTCCTCATAAATAACGCAACAAATGTTGTTTACAATGGTTGCTATGAAAAGAATCTCTCTCTCATACTAATTGTAAGAGCATTCAAAGCACGCTTTCACCCATAAGGATTGAAATAACAATAGGATTTCGAGGTTTAACAATGTAATGGGTTGGCATGGCAACATCCTGTTAAAATGGCAAGATTTCCCCAAAATAAGTGAATTAAACGCTTAACATGAGAAATTTCGAACTGTAGGTGAAAAAAGATGAACAGAATAAGAAAAGTCATAGTTTTTTCTTTAAAATGGGCTAGATCCGAAGATCATAGGTTAATTCTTTCTAATTTATATCTCAAAAAGACTAAAACCCTGCAAGTCGAAAAGTCGATTTTTACGTGTTATCATATGGGAAATGGAAAGGACTACCTTGGACTCGAACCTAAGACTTTTTTCGAGATTTCTTTTCGTCATCATCTTACGATATGTGAATCGATCATTCCTGCCAAATATCAAAAATGAATCTTGTTCCGTTATCGAGTTATTCGCATTTTTATAGCATGACAGAGGGAGCCACAAAGGGACAAAAGTAGCCTTTTATTATTGTTAGATGAACAATATTTCTTTTATGTAATCATCGAGTAATACTTAACAATATAATGGCCTTTCTATGATATCCTTTTTTCTCTTATCTGAAAGATAATAACAAACATATCCTATCCCTCTTCTATTGGATCTGAATTATTACAACCACAGAGGCTTACCCAATATCATATTCCTCATTTGTGCATCCTTAGATTGCAATAGTATAAAAATTATAATTTGAAACGATGCAATTTATGATAAATAAAGGGTCCAAAAACTAAATTAACACTACCAACTAGCATCAAGTTTCAGATAAACAAATGATTGACATAAACAATTAGCAACAGGGAAATCCCATAATTCTACCAAGAGCTGTTCTTCCTTGCGGCAAACCTTTGTGACAGCCAGCCTAAATTACAGTATAATTAAATTAATTAATTAAACATAACTTGCACCATTTTACAACAAAATGAAATTACTTGAAATAATTTTTTTATATACTCCAAATTATGTCGAGGATGCATTCCTGAAAAGTGACGTAAATTGAATTGAATCAAAGCAGTTTTTCCCATAGGGATCAATGGTATGAGGGTGGGATGCATGCAACAGTTGAGGAAAGTTTGGCACAACTGATTCAGCGCATGACAATTCTGCATTTTTTCCCATCCAAGTTCAGGAAATGGATTCAAAGTAATGCGATAGTGGGTCACACAGATGGAAACTCTCCATCCAACTACACAGAAGCAGTGTTTTTAATCCAAATTTCAGACATAGTTGCTTGGCCACATGAGGCGATTATCCTGTGTCAAAAATTTTAGTTTCTCTAATATTATATAATTTTCCCTAATTTTTATTAATATTAATTTTCATAATCAGATTCTGCATGAAATTTACTACAGTTGAGCATCATAACTTCGCTTAAATGACAAATTTATCATAACCACAACCAATTTTAGAGGTGGAACACACTATAGCTAAAAGTCATATGTCATGTGACTCTACAGTCAGCTCGGAAGTGAAAAATTGTGTTCCCAGGTGTTCTGAGCATTTCACAACTGAAATCATCAATTTTTTCAATCACAAAGTTCCCTCATTACAAAACCCTCCAAAGGCAACATATGAAGCAATCCTCTCCAGTGTATAGGCCTGAGTTTGGAGTGATGCAATATATTTATAATTGTTTATTTATGTTATATTGCCGAGAGTAGATATATAGATAGCAGTATGTGATTTTTATTGAGTACTAGCGTAATTGCCTGTCAGCTAGAATAGCTCCACAAGTTTGACAGAATACAATTTTTTTTCAAAAACCACAACTAAAATAATTTTATTACTATATCCAGGGAAATACCCACAGCCTTTTACCACCCATTTTGTAGCAATACAATTATTTTCATCATTAATTGTCCAAAGCCATCTGAGATACTAAATACAATGGTCAGTAGGCAGTTGGTAGACAATTTTATGAGGCACTTTTTACCTGTAGTCTCCTTTACAAACAAAGCAAATTCTTAGGAAAGAATGAAGTTACACATCAATTAATCAAAGATATCATTTTCAAAACTTTTATAAAACAATCAAAGGATGAGTCAGAATAATAATCAATAAATATTTTATATAAAATTAAATAAATTCTCATGAATAAATAATATGTTAATTGAATTACACAAGTCATAAAAAAAATTAGCACTGAATATTTTTTAATTCCAGCATTAGAGAAAAATATTTCAATTATTCTAAACCTTATTCGGTAGAATTCTGAAAATTTTCAGCTAAAATAGGAGTAGAAATGGAGGACAGGCATAATAAAACCATAGTTTCCTCAGGCTGTGTGTTACCAGAAGATACAATCTGCACCAAATCTACTACTGGAAGATTTTCTGAGGGTTCTTGAACTAAATTAATAACTTGAGAACATGAAGGATATGATATAATCTGGTTGCCCAATAAAACTCCCACACTTTGTAAAGACTTCAGTTGATCATTAGTCATGCCTTCAGAAATACAATCCACATTCAAATTGACTTGAGATTCAGAAGAAAATGTTGTGAAGGTGGGCATTAAATTCTCTGCCTTGCATGAAATTTCATCATTTTCCTGAAGGCTGAAAATTTGAGATGAATCCATTTGTCGTGCTGTTACAGTTTCTACAATTACATTTTCTTTAATTATTTTTTCATCGTTCATTATTTCTTTTTCTACTTCTATATTCACCGTTTCTTCATTTTTAGGGTTAATCCAACCAACTTCTGCTTGAGAATTGCAAGGAAATGTGGTTACAATGGATTCTGAGAGATCAACATCATATGAAACTGCTTTGGCTTTATGAAATTTAGAAACCTGAGAAGACCCAATTTTTTCATTAACCTGAGTTTCTTCATTAAAAGCTACATTGTTAGTTTCTTTCTGTTGACATTTTGAGGATGAATTTGTTTGGATTTTCTTTTTGGACTTGGGAATAGTTCCCTCTACTACAGGAACCAACACTCCCAATTCATTACGCCTGAGCCTGCAGAGTTTACTAGGTTGAGACACCAAACCGTGGGAAGATTCTTTATGTCTTTTAAGGTGTGACATCCTTTTATACGATTGACCGCAGTGGCAAACATGAGGCCTATTTTCTGAATGATCCCGCATATGCCGGTTAAGCCCACATTTTCTCTTGAAAGATTTATCACACATGGGACAAGGAAAATTCCTATCTTCTGAATGGACATAAAGGTAATGCTCTTTAAGTGTACAAAGCATATAAAATGAGGCCCCACAGCATTCACAAACAAATTTGCGATCCTCCGTGTGAAATTCCATGTGTCTCTTCAAGTTTGCTTTGCAAGAAGACTTGTAATCACAATAACTACATTTTTCTGGCTCCTCTCTGTAGTGAATTCTTCTTATATGCAGCCCTAGTGCATGCTTTTCTTTAAAATTCTTGCCACATAAGTCACAAACAAAAATTTTATCTTTATTTTGTTCAGTTTTAACTTTATCTTCATATCCTCTATGAGCAGCAGTATTAAGATGTTTAGAGTAAGATTTTTTTGAGCTAAAGTTTTTGTTGCAATCAACGCATTCAAAGGATTTCTCTCCTGCAATGAAAAGAAAAATGTGAAGCATTATGGAATGAGCCAACGTATTCTTAAACAAACTTGACTAATAAAAAATTATCAGCTAAAAACAAGTTAAAGGAAAATCATTATTATTCCTAAGCATATAAGCAGGGCCGGCCAAGTGGGGGGTGCAGCGGATGCAAAGCATCCCCGAGCCCCTGATTTTAGGGGCCCCCAAACATTGAGTATAAATAATATATTTACATCGTTAGACGAATTTTTGTTTTATTAAACTAATTATCATTATAGTTACTTTATAATTATAAGTACATGTTCTCTCTAAGCTGTAACATTGATGTGTGCAAAATGGCAGGTTTTTTTACATAGGGGGGCCCCCAAAAACTTGCTTGCATCTGAGCCCCCGAAAGTATTTGGCCAGCCCTGCATATACAATTTTGATTATGACAAATATTGCAACAGAAATGAATATGATAAGGCATGGGAGACCATTACCAAAGAAGCAAGGATCACAAGTTTTTTTAATGAAAAGTAAGCACCATTTTCACATGGAACAGATGAACCCAGTACCTTTATCTATTACTGTTCCCATTAATTACTCTTAATCACTTAAATTCATATTAGAATCTTCTTCTGAAGAAGATATTTTCACGAATGTTTTGTTAAATTACCTAAGTAATTTAGTGCTCACAAATTTAAAAATATTGGTTTATCTTCAAACTTTTGAATCATTTTATTTCATTATCCAACGTAAAGGATGCCCCCAGAGACTGAAAATATTAAAATTGAAAGTTAGAGGTATGCAAGATGTGTATTACTACAGTCAACTGTCTGTTCCTCTTTGTTCACCAGTTCAATGGAAATATCCTGAGTTTACAGAACCATCCTTTCTGCTCATACTGCAAACATGGGAACCTACTTCTAGCCTGTTCAGAAAACATTGACGCGCACATAATTCAAGTGGCAAAAATGTAACTACACATTAAAAATAACTAATTCTTGCTCAGTTTTAAATAAATAAAGAAATCTAATCATGGAATGAAAACTTAACCTGATAGGAAAAAACTTTGGTTTTCTTCCCCAAAACCCGCCTAGATATGCCACTAGCAAGGTGTACATATTATGTTGATGGGGCTGTATTGTATTCAACAGAATAAGCTCCAATTTCGTATGTCATTCTAGCTATCAAAAACCGTGAATAATATTTTAAACCATATAACTGGACTTCACAATCACCAAGTAATTGCGACAATATTCTTACTAATTTCTATCGAATGTACAAATTTATTTAAAATCAAAAGTTACTTATCAAGAATTATAGGTAGAATGACCAGATTCAGAGGAAGCACAACTAGGACAATATATGATTTTTAGTCTTATTGCAATATGCAATATAAACAAATTTTGCATAGATTGGTTAAGATCTTGTCCAAAAGATGGCAGAAAATTTTACACACAACTATGAAAGAATAGATCAGAAAATTAATGGGAACATTATATTGTAAGAGACATTTAATCCAGATTACCATAACAATACTATCATGCAGATTTCATTTGATAAAGTATGAATTACTAATTAAAGAAAATATGGGACATGGCACTAATAACCAACACAAATCACAAAAATCAGGACACTAAATATAGGTCAACTTCATAAACTCTTTAAACTTATTAAAACAGTTATTACCAAGTTCATCTCATAACAGTCAATTTAACAAAGTTATGTTTTTTTCAATTTCATGCAAGAAATGATTGATATGCAAAGAAACATTATAAATACAAATTTGTATGTATGCACTCTGGAATATTCAACGGAATTATGATATTCTTGAAACATAACATGTATTAATAGTTAACATTGAATGTTTAACTGTACTAAGTGATACCCTAGATTAAAACATGAAACTTTTTAGGTTTTATTCTATTAGTAAAGAGAAGTGAATTCTTACCAAGGTGAACTCTTTGATGCAACACCAAGGCTCTATGAAGGTGAAAAGACCTCTTACATTTTTCACAAACATGTTTCGCTTCCAATTCCTTTATTTCGTGACCTTTTTTCTTATGTTCCGCCAACTTACTATGCGCAGAAAAACTTTTCATACATGTAAGACATTTGTATTTTTCATGGCCCTGAAATTGAACAATAACAAAATAATAACACCGCAATATTCATGAAGACAAAGTAAAGAGTTTCACGTACCTGTAAATGCAATAGGTACTGTTGCCGCCGGGAAAAATTTTCTTCGCATTTATCACATTTCCAAGGTTTTTCGTACTTGTGTTTCTCTTGATGTTTCAAAAACTCAGGTATGTCAGAAAGAAATGTTCCACAATGCAAACACACTTTTTTCCCTATGGCATGTTGTTGATAATGCTGGTAAAGGGACAGTTTTTTGACAAAGCGTCTATCACAGAATTGACAACTATATTTTAAGTCATGTAACTGTATTTTATGTTCTTCATGCAGATGCATAGAAAGTTGTTTACGAACTGTGTATAATTTGCCGCAATATTTACAATTGTTTTTCTTATGACCCTCGATATGTTTGTCGTAGTGTCTACGGAACCTGAAATACTCGTAGCACTGCAAGCACTGAAAGTTTTTTCCGTATTCTTTGGACTTACTAGGTATTTGGATATCATTTTTTAGGTCATTCATAATGATAAAACAAAAAGCTACTTCAAACGATTAGCTTACTGCATACGTAAAATATAGAAGCCGAAGTTATGGTTATACACTCTATGTGACATCGCACGAATTCGCTGTATCACCTAAATTAACACGAAAATTATAATCTTGCGAAATAATCCAAAAATATAATCAAATCCATCAAATAGTGCTTAGGTCGCGTTCCCTATCAAGTCAAATTATAAATCCTGAGCAATAAATACTGTGCTAGAATGGATTACTGAATTATCCTTCATACCTCGGAGTTACCAATTTCTTCGAAAAACTAACTTTCGATCATAAAAAGGCAAGAACCTGCAGCATGGCCATAACAACAAACTTATCGTTACCATATTCCCGTTCCTAGTTCCATTGTTTGAAAATAGATGCCGCTAAAAACACCATGAAACGTAAAGACGTCTGCTTTTTCCAGTGTTGCCGTTCCTACAGATTTATCTGTAGATCTAGATTTTTTGCTTCTTTAGATTATCAGATTTTGTCAACAATTGTAAAACATTGATTTTCCTTAAATATTTAATTTGGTAGTAACAAATACCTAATAAAAAGTGTTTTCCAAATGAGGATCATTTTATATTTATATATGTGTGCGTGTATGTATGAGTAGTTAAAACAGAATTTAGCATATCAATAGGCCTAGTACAGATAATTCTAGAGATTCTATAACTAGTCGACAGATTTTTCTTAGCAATTCTACAGATTTTCACAACTTTGATACGGCAACACTGCCTTCTTCCATGGCAAAGTGGTGGAGTTGAATGTAAGCGGACGCTTTGATTTGGCGTCAAGATCGGAACGACAAATATTTATCCGACTACCTCGTGCCAATATTTTTCATTACCTACTAAAATCAATTAAAAATATTAAGATGAAGTCAATGAAATGTTGCGCAAAAGTTCGTTATATGTAGATTCAATGAATTAAAATTTTAATTATAATACGGACTTAGAAGGGCTCTCGACTCGTAGACTGGTAACTCGAATAAAATTACGTTAGCAACTTCTGCCTTTTACTTCTTGCAGTTTTCATTGTCTGGCCGTGTAGCCTGTTGATTTATTAGATCCCGGCCGGCATTTCGAAATTACGAGCCATTCAAACTATTAATCTTTTTTACATTATTTACGCATAGTTACTCATATTTAGCGCCACCGCTGTTCCATCATTGGCACTACGGTGGGGTTGGCAGTAAATCGAGGTATATGCTCGCGTTGTTTACAGGTTTCCCTATTTCTCATCTCTTTTACTGTAGTACTAATACGCAAAGCATGAATGTTCGCCTTGTGTAGTGGAGAACTTTCTATCATATGTATTGCACTGGCCGTGTTACCGCAATAGAATGAATCAAAGACACTTAAAAAGAAATTCCGGTAGCAATGTTTGTTGCATAATAGCGAATTCGCATCGAGGGAAAACTGTACGTACATAAGATGGAAGTTAGTTCATGGGCGGTATGCAGTGGCATTATATAGGGGTTTGACCAAGGGCCAAAGGAGGTAGCGGTTGCCACCTTCAGAATCAGACCTGTGTCAAGGGCCATTATTGTCTGGACAGTTCAGGGGACTAATGCAGTCATTTTTCTGAGGTTAATCAAGTGGGGATCCCTGCAATATGCTTGAAACAAACCACTAAAATATTAAGCCCACCAAACCGGACTGGGTGCTTGCCTATCTCCTTGCCCTTCTCCCTCCTTGGAAAAGTTCCAGTGGACACCCATGGGTTTGACTGTACTTAGCAAATGATATTCCTTCATCTCATAAGAAAATACATCGTTTCCAAGTAGTACTTACATAAAAGTTCATTACGAGAACACCGCAGATGGCTTTAACAAAATTCATCACATTTAATAAAATCTTGTCAGTATCAACTTATCATTTCATTATATTAGACAATATGTAAGTACCAAGCATCTTACTTAAAACTACAGGTTTCTGAACAAAATTGTTGTTTTGATAAAACTTCATACAAACGTTATCATTTTTATGCTTACCACAAAACATGTATTTTCAACAACTATTAACACCACATTTCAGGTACATACTTTGTTACTTTCTCAACATGTCTCTTGACAAAAATTCAACAATAGTAATAATAGACCAGAATCGCAACCAATGCAAATTATACCAATTTCAACAAGCCTTGAACGTTCCATAGATTATTCACCTCTCATGGCATTTAGAATTGATTGGAATTCCTAAATTCAATTCAATTAATAAAATTTAATTAGGTAACTAGACAAAAACCTTCCCACTCTTAAAACAACTCTCTACATAGGACATGTCAATAGAGTAATATTCATCCTGTATGACCTGTTTGAGACATGAGCATCACCGGATGGTCTGATATTATATGAACCCCTGTAGAATAATCCATAAAAAATGTACTTAAATTAAATGCAGTATTTAGTTAAATTAATTACTATATCCACATTACACAATGATAGGAGTTTGGATGTCTCAGTTAATTACTTGAAATGCGCAAGGTTGAAACCACAGGTGGTCATCATCTATTTGTTTAACTTGAATGCATAAAACTGCACCGAGCCTCCCAATCACTCACAAAAGCAAAATCATGGCATGAACAATCAAAACTACCTTGGATGGCTCCTACCTGAAACATACTTTGGAGAAGACAAAAATTTCAGACAAATCATCAAAACGAAAGCTTTATACAAGGACTTTTACTATGCTAAAAATTTGTAGATAGTCCAATGCCAAAGATCAAATACATAAATATAACCTTTTGCACTCCCAAGTCGAATCTGACTCAACAGCAGCTTGCAAGTTGAGTTTAACTTGATACATGTTTTTGACAGAGATAGGCATGGGATTTGTAAATATTTTTGTGGCATGCGTGCAATTGCAGTTTCTTACACCTCAGGTGCCTCCTAACAATAAACAAGTTGACTTATCACTGTATCCTAAAGATAAGTAGATGAATAATAGTGAGAAAAAATCCGAGTGCAAAGGGTTAATACTTTTTAATTTGTATTTAATGATGTATCACAAGGTCAATTTTTCCAGATAGAAGCCATGATCAGGGCTCAATGACAGAGCTCACTATATTACCATCTTAATAATGCCCCTATAAGATGCATTTGATGTAATTTCCCACGATAAAATCATCCATATATAGTAGTTTCCATAAATTGGCCCAGCATAGCCTTCATATATAATCCCACAATCTTACACTTTCAAAGATATAGTCGAATGGTTTGTACAATGCTAGATTTTGAACAATTTTTATTTTTTCAGCAGTAAGAATTTACATGTGATTATCCAATTGAAAGATATTGTAACGACGGCAGCAGCGATAGCTCTCCAGTAGCGCCATTTGACGTGCCCGGGGACTCGTTCTACGACCCATCCGGAACATTCTCGACCGGCATTTTCAGCCCTTCCCGAACGTTCTGGAATGCCCGGGCGAGGGATATAAGAAGGTGAGCCGCGGCGGCATGGACAGTGAGAGACGAGGCAGCAGCAAGGCCACTCACAAGCGAATAAAGCGCTGCTTGGGATAAATCACGCATCGTGTTTTCATTTCCCCAATCCCCGAACCCTGAATCTTGGTACAATATCACACACAAAGGGTGATGGCAAATGATCTTCCTGTTTTTTTTTATTTGTTATTAAAAAGCAAGCTATAATAATAAAGGAAAAAGTTTTTTCAGGCTATTGAAGTTGTATACCATAAATGCCCAAATACAAGCTGTTTTTTACTAAAATGGGACATGAAAAAATCTGCCCTATGCTTAAATTAAAGTCTGACCTAAGAATTTATCACTGCAACTCAGTCACCCAAAGGTGGTAGAACAAAAACAGCAATTCGTCTCAATGCTTTCATGTTTCACTAATTGTAGTTTTTTTGTAAAATAAAATAAATATTTAACCTACAATGATTATTCATTAATCAACAATTAATTAAATCTTAATAACAATCAATATAGATATTATCTAAGTTACTGCAACTGTTACTGAAGTTGATGAGAAGTTTCCTTGAGCGATCGTCCATTTGTTTTATATTAAGACAAAAGTTTTTACAAAAATATTCAATCTATTTTTATCTTTCATACATAACTTTCTTTGTAAATTAAATGCACATCTATACTGAATAGCCTTGCATCACTCAAGGTACAATTCAGCCTAAAATCTCTTATATTTACTTTTGGTACTTTGTGGTTAATGCGGCACCACCTCCACAGCGCCCCTAGGGGCAAGATATGGAATTACAAGCAGGGCCAGATTATGGCATAGGCACTGTGCCTAGGGTCTACAAGAAAAAGGGGCCAAGGAGAAGTTCAAACAAAAACTATATGTTAACATAAATGTTTTTTTTCATGGGTCTACTATTGGGCAAAAGAAACTATTCTCTCTTTCTCTAATTTTAATAGAGCGCGAATAATTCTGCATATTAAATACTGATGAAATTATTTCAAAATTTGCTAATAAAATTGTACAAAAACTCGGATGGAAATTCAATATGAAGGAACATTTCATGCTCCCCCACCAGGTCATTGGAAGTGTTTTTCATTCCTCCTCATGTTCATTGTTTAGAGGCATCTCCATTCAAAGAATAAAGATGGGGTACCATTAAAACGGAAATTTTTATAATGGTATAATACCTTCTCGCCACATTCAGTGCTTTGTAGTTCCATATTTCACCCCTAGATGGGTGCTGCTAAGGTGGTGCCGCATTAACAACAAAGTACATTACTTTTTTCCTAAAATCGTTGGAAAATTTTAGAGGGCCAGCTTAAATTCTGGGTTGGCTTAAATTCGAGGTCGGCTTAAATTCGGGTTTGGCTTAAATTCGGGGTCGGCTTAAATTCGGGGTCGGCTTAAATTCAGGGTCGGCTTCTATTCCGGCATTTATGGTGTGTGTGTGTATATATATATATGCTCTGCAGAAATCAAAACGGTATTGTTTCCTGCCACATATTTCATAGCATATCACACTGCACCTGTCCAACAACCTCATTCTTTCTTCAAATTATCCTGTTGTTGACATTGGATGAACAAACATTTTTGACAGCCCCAGAGAAGAAAGTTCAGGGGAGTTAGACTGGGTGAACAAGTTGACCAAAGAATGGACTATCCACACACAATCCAACAATTGAACATTGCACATTCAGGAATGTTGTAACTTCAGGGTAAAAAACTGATGTAGCCACCACATGACTTTCTCCATACCTGTAATATTTCTAAAAATTCCAAATAGGTTTCATAATAAATATTCTAAGAAACTGCAAGAAAATTTTACTTTACAAAGAACAGAAATAAACTCAAACCATAGCCTTCTGATAATGGATATAGCCACAGAGCTCCAACAATTATGAAAACAAAAAGGAGCATTACTAAGACGTAACTAAGCGTCAATTGTTAACAATAGACATCGGTAGGTGGTGTGATGTTGGCAGCTAAAATATTTAATTTTTAAGTTCTCTTAAACAATGCCTTATATTGAAAAATGCTTTGAACAAAGATTGTAGAAAATTAAATTTCCCAAAACTTTTATTCCAGTATGTATATCAAATATTAAAGCAAATATCTAAAAATAACGGATGTGACAAGAGTAAACACCCACTTCCGGTTGACCGATTTTTACCAAAAACTAATCAGTTCTTGTGACTCATAAAAATGTTAAATATAAAATTTCGCATTGACCTGATTAATAGTTTTTGAGTTAGAACTCAGACAAAAAAGCTGTCACATACATACACACACAGACATCATTGAGAAAATGGTCAAAAACTGTTCATGGGACCTCAAAATGTGTATTTTCATTGAAATCTCAAAATCAATTTTTTTCATGAAAACAATACTTTCCCCTATATTACATTTGGAGAAAGTAAAAACTGATGTGACAAGAGTAAACAGCCACTTCCGATTGACCAATTTTTACCAAAAACTAGCCAGTTCTTTTGCCTTTAACAAAAATGTCAAATATAAAATTTCGCATTGAACTGATTAGGTAATAGTTTTCGAGTTAGAGCACCCACATAAAAGCTGTCACATACACACAGACATCATCGAGAAAATGGTCAACACATGTTCAGGGGACCTCAAAACATGTATTTCTGTTGAAATCTCAAAATCCTTTTTTTTCATGAAAAAAATCCTTTCCCCTATACTACATATGGAGCAAGTAAAAAAGGTGGCAACTATCAATAGCTTCAACACAAGTTTTCTCCATTAGTCTAGTTTACTTTTGACTGTACCTTGGTTAGTTTTTCCATAGTAAATTTTTAAAATGGAAATCATTTGTAATCACCCTGTATTTCACAAATGATGTGAATCTTCCAATAGCTCATTAAAATTGTAATTTATAAAGCCAGATTTTGCAGTAAACTAATCCTAACAAACAATCCTAAAAATATATGTTGCAGGAATATGTAATAAAATTAAGTGACATCTCATAAGAATTAATTTATTTGATTAGCATTTTTGGTAATAACTATTAAATTATTTTTTTTCAAATGATTAACTATAATGACCATGCCAATGACCATTAAAATTGAATAACAGGAGGAAAGTGATGGAACATGGAGGCATTAGGGTTTATGTAAAATACATAAACAGCTTGAATTAAATGCAATAAAAATTTCTTTGATCTTACAAGTGATGTTCACTTAAAATTTCCTAATACTGTAAGAAATTGTTGTTTCACATCAATAACTAATCAGAGATATTAACAATATAGTATTCTTAACAACCCTTGTCTGTACAATTGTATTCAAAATCATATCAAATAACAAATTTTCCAACAATATGATCATTAATTTATAATGCCTCCATAGAACCATAATACCTTTACAGGCCCTTTTTACCATCATGTAGGTCAAACATTAAAAAGAATGGTTTCTGAAAGACAATATATTATCATCAATAATAATATAATAATTAATAATGACTCCAATATTCTTGTAACCTCACAAGGTATTGATTCAAACAATTTAATAAAATAAAAGTACATGTACTTAGATTTTATTTGGCATATGAAAAAAAATTAAGTCAGAACAACTACACTCAATATTCATTGGAAAGGTACAAAACAAAACCTAGATTGAAGTGTGCAGTTATGCCTCTATGGAAAACATGATAAATATAAAAAATCTGTTATATAGCACTTCTTAATTTATACTAAATGAATGAGTCATTGAGTTCTGTCAGAGTATATTATATCTGCTGAACTTTTGTTACACAAAAACACTTTCAACTTGACTGATTGGGCTGGCGGTTGACACTAGCCCAAGAGACTCCTATAAAATGCTCTAATTTTAGTCTTTATTCCTGTGTGAACTGTTTCTGTACAGTACAATAAAAATTACAGTACAAGGCTGGCAGGTCAGAAACACTAACCTCAGTCTTCAACCAAACATTTGGTCATTATCTAGGTCATTTCATTCCTGCAAAGCCATTTATGCTTAAGTCATGATGTTAAAGGGCAAAGTTTATGCCAAAGTAAAACCTTAAATAAAAATGAGCACCCATTAACAAATATTTTAAGCATATAAACTTTTCATCTTTCCACTTCATTCACCAGAAAATAAATTAAAAGCTTAAATCTTAGTTTTATAAATATACAATTTGTGTATTTTCCTCAAGATATGACAATCGCACACATTTACAATGAAGCGCATCACATTGGTTAAGCTTTGCCCTTTAAAATACACCAAAACCCAACAAGAAATAAACAATTATTCTGCCTATATGTCAGCATTAATGCAAAGATTCTAACTACCTAAAGTAAATAGAAAATACAGAAGAAATAACACATAGTTTAATATATCATGGCATCCAAATTTTTCACTGTCAATCGCACGTACAAAAAACTAGGCTACACATATAATACACAGTTTCCAAGTTTACTAAATCATAATACCACACTATATATCACACTAATATTCCACTCTGTTACTAACATACAAGTATGGTGCCAAAAGCCAAAAATGTGAATACAAAAATCTGCTTCCTGTATTAAACAATTAACAAAATAACCCCAATACAAAGACAGCCAGCCTTAAGGATCATCCTTAGAGCTAACGACTGAATCTGCCATCTTATTCCTTTAAACTTTTAAGTCCTATAGCCATTACGGGCGCATACTGATTGATATACCATAGAGAAATATATATCACAGGGTATTTAACACAAATAAACTTAAGGTTAGTTTCTCATTCTTCTTTAATTGTTTTATGATCAAAAATCTGTACAAGACAAGGGAAAATACTGTTATTCCCTTCATAAGAAACTATGGCATTTTCCTATACACTTTACTGACAAGCTGACACAGAATACCACAAATATTAAGAGTTGGACTTAGCACACGCAAATGGGACCATAAAGAAAACTTTTCTTTTATGACATCCCTTTATTAACATATTTTACTGAATTATATACATCTGAATTTCAGATGCATGTTTTGATGCCTGCAAATGCTTAATTACAGGAAGAATAATTCAAGTTACACTTATGAAATTGTTTCGAATTTGTCTGTTCCCTGGGCTGTTCTAACAATGAAAGTACAACTACACAACTATACAAGATAACCCAAAGGAACACACCTCCCCTAAAATAGTAAGGAAAAACAAATCTATTAAGAAAAATTTAACTTGATTCTGAGCACAATTTCCAGAAGCTAATTGTAAATTTCAACATACCACTTTACATTCTTAACCAATTTCAGTGAACTGTAGAAAATGGTTGACATAGAAAGTGTGTATCTATGCACACTGCACCAATAATGACGCTTATATAATTCTACAGAAATAACTGCCAAAGTGTGACATGGAATACATATGAAATATCCATCAGATCTTATTGTAAATGGATTTAAAGTCGCATAAGAATAACCATTTCTGAAAAGCCTGTTTCTTTCAACTTTAGTTGTTGGCCCAGTAGGAGGCACTGTAGCCCTGCTTCCCACCAGACTTATTTGGTTGGTTCGAGGATTGAGAGCGCTGCCCAGAAGTACTGCCCGATTCCTGCAGAAGGAAGAATAAATTTAATTAAATGCTGCACAGAAGCAGAGGATAATTTATATTTCAGCTGCTAGTCATTGAAAATCAGCTGGCTACTAATGTATATGTTTACATTTAAACTTAAATTAATTAGGTCATAGATTAGTTTTAACCAAGTTTGCATCTGGATATATTACCACGATAACATTAAAATTTAGCTTAATCTTGAACAAACTGCTTGAGATGGGAAAACCGTAGTGTTAACCTAGGCAATGTTAGCTAAATTACCATAAAATACATCAACTTTCAAGATTTTTTTAATTACCTTAACGGCCAAAAATATTAATGGGTCTTTAAATCAACTCAGTATCACCTCCATATGAACCCATAATGCTCCTTAGAAAAGTCATCCGACTCTTGGATGAGCAAAAAGACCATTTACTTCATAACAGGCTTTTTACAGCTCCAATAAAATCAGGCAAACAGACAACAAACAAAAAGCTTCAAAAGCATAACTGCAGTAAAATTGTCTTTCTTGTGTTGTATGAGAAAAGACAAATTCAATTACAATACACTTGGCATTACAATAGTTATATTATGTCTAATTCATGAATTAAATCACTTCTATATCATGCTAACAAAGTGGCAAATCAGCTAGTTATACTTAAACATTTGCTCAGCTGTTACTGTCACTAACATCATCCCATTCATTGGCCAAATTTAGGGATACAAAAATATACAATTCCATCATGCCTATACATTCACTGCAAACATCTAAAATTAAGGCCTTATTCCCATACCCCTTTCAGTAATTTAACAAACCACCTTTTCACCTTGATCTCCATTGCACAACATCAACACTTATCACATAACATCAGTATCTTGGTTTTACATAACCTACTGATGATGACAGCTTTGCTGTCAAAACACACCCATAGACTTATTAACCGCTTCCCTGATGGTTGTTTTACAATACAAGGTCAAAAAAAGTCATTTTCTTTATTTTAGTTTCAGAAAAATAATGGGGACAATTAGGGAAACACTTTCATTTCTTTTTAAGTTTTATTTCAAATTTTATTGAACTCCAAAATATGTAATATTACTGAAAAAAATCAAGGATTTGACAATTTCAATTTCAAAACTAATATAACTTTAGTGGTAAGTATATAAGAAAGAAATAAAATTTCGACTAATTTATATGTACAAACACATTATAAAACTATTGGATTGTCTTTGGCTTGTCAAGAGAAAATTCGGCTTGTGCGGTGAAAATGACCATGTGAGTTCACTACCCCAGGATTTAAAAAAAACCGGCTCTGAGAAATCAAAATTGTGCCTACTTCTGACCCCTGACGGTCAGAGCATAAACTTCTAGGAAGGACCGAAAAAACTCAGTTAAGTTTCGCAAGGGAAGTACCTCACTCCAAGTATACTCTGGGTAATCAGGGAAGCAGTTAAAATGTGTTATATGTACAGTGTGCATGTTGGAATCAGAAAAGAGAAATAAATTTCAGATTCCTGACGACTATTTCCAGTAAATCTCGATGAAAACTTTCTTTCTTGCTCAAGGATAGAGAGTTTGTTTCAACTGTTGACGGCATAATTTTGTGAAATAATTTCATAATATGAAATAAAACAATGTAATATTCCACTATTTTTCATATTTTAACACGACCTAGATTTCGACGCTTAGCAACATCATCAGGTGATACAGAATATGTCAACAGAGTAAATAGAGGAGAGAAAGATGGGGTGGGAGTGGGAAGGAGGTAGGGAGATAGATCGTTTTAAGGGGATGACTGCTAGGCGATTGGTAATGCAGTGTGGAGGGGAAATGATGGTTACGGTTTTGCAAAGGGAATGGAAAGGAGAAGTGGGCTGGGAGTAATTGCTTATGAATGAGTAACATTTTGTTGCCAATGTGTTGCACTATTTCTAGCTGCCCCAAGGCATCTAGTTGGGGTCTTTGTTTACTTGAGCAAGTACAATATTTTTAAGTTGGGTTACAGGTTTAATGCATAAAAAACAATTTAAACACATTTCCAAGCAATCCTAAATGTTTTTTTTTCATAGTTTTCAATTTAACCAATTCTATTATTAATGGTTTCAATTTTTAAAATATTTTAATTTATAAGGCTTTTACAACAGAAAAATTATTGTTGAAAATCACCTGTAATTACTGTACATGGATGGTTTAAACTTTTGCCAAATTTCCTGTCTTTGCCAATATTCTATATACTACTGCAAAAATCAAGCAACATTCATTCGTATTTGGTTCCCCATACTATATTTTCCTAACAAGGCTGAAAAACTTCAAATATGGCAGAAGGGAGAATTATTTTGAATGAAGAAAATGTTTCTATTTTGGATGAAGAAAATGTTTCAGGAGAGGGGCTCTGCTTATCATGCAAATAAGAAAGTTTCACAACCAAATTGAACTGCAGTGCTTACACGACCTTGATTTTGGGATTAAACTAGGAGCATCACTTGGGGATAAAAGTTTCAGTTCTAGTGAAAAGAGAAACAGCAAGCACCTAACAAAAGGGCGGAAAGCAAAGACCACGGTTGATTTATAAAACAAAGAAAAAACAGGGAACGAGCCTCAGTGCAGGATCATAACGATGGATTCGAATCCTGCCGAGGGCATGGTTGTATGTTTTCGTCTTTGTTAAAGTTATTACGCTCATTGTAAAAGGCCGTTAACGGCTGTGTATGAGCTGATATAAAATAAATAAATAAATTTTCAGACGACATTAAAGAGAACATGATGTAGAAGATTGAGGTTGCAGGGCTCAAGAAATATCCCAAAAGAATGCGTTGAGTATGTGCAACAAACAAAATTTTGGAAGGTACTCGATGTTTAATTTTCTGCATAGTTCTGCTCTATAAGGAAACGTTTCAGTCACTACCTAACCGTAACAAAATCAAGAGTACCACTGATAAATGAAACTTTAGTATTTCATTTAGAAATATTGAAAATTAAATAATTTTATTTCTAAATGCATTACTGTCACATTGAAATGTGATTCTTTAAAAGGCCCTGTCATTAGAGGCTGTGTTGGATTTAAATGCCTGATCCCCAATGTGTTAACTTTTCATCAATCATTACTAAAATTCTTCTATGCTGCCATCTGTACAAAAATCTCATACATTATTTAACATTTATAAGAACAAAAAATGTCAAAACAGATAAAATTTTTGAATAAATAAATCTCGAGAAAATTCTATTTAATTTCCATAATCATGTAATTCAAAGCAGTTTAGAATAAGTATCAGCAATTTTTTTGGTAAAAGGACCACAAACAGCATTAGGAAGCATCAAATTAAACCATAAATAGTCTGAATGTGCGAGTTCCAATGGACTAGTTATGAGAGCTTTTCTTGGTACACGATTTAAAAATTTGAAAAACAAACATTACATTGAAAAATATCATTCATATTTTAATTGCAATATCTAAATATACACATGGCAAGAACTGATGTGAATAGATGTTTCCAAGGAATTTAAAGGGGGCCAAATTATATTACCGTATTTACCCAAATCCAAGACGAACCCTCTTTTTCTGGACTGGCAAAATAGAAACACTATCTTTTTCACTCCAAACTTTGTCCATAGACTCCCACAAAACATCATCTTCACTTCCATCCATGGCATTGGATAAGCAGCACTTCTTAAATGCACTCACAATTACTTCTGTATTTATGTTGCCATGATGCCTTGATCCATTGGCCGAGCATTGAAATAGGTTTTTTTAGACTTCCTTTTGGTGTTATAGGGTGATCTCCATTCAACCACTCAGAATATAAACCCTTTAAATCGTCTTTAAATGGCTTGTTGACAGAAACATCAAGAACTTGAAGCTGTGATGTCATTCCTCCAGGTATTATTACAAGGTCAGTATTCATTGCAATAATTGAATCTTAAAATTCAGAAGTTGTATCCTTGGAATGCATCTACTACAATAGTGCTCCTGGTCTTCTATTCCAAACATGTAACCAATCTCTCATAAGTTCTGTTAACATCCATCCATTTTCATGACAACTATTATTCCAGTAGGCATTTGTTCCTTGGACACTTTCGTTTTAGGATAAGATATGGTGATAATTTTTATCCGTCTTCTAAAACAGCAAACATTACTCTTAACTAGTGTTTTTCATTACCTGTCATTTTTATTATCTGAGTTTACACCTTTTTCATTGACAGTATAATGGCATGTTGAAGAAAACTGGAGTTTCATCAGCATTACCTTACCTCTACATGATCAGCCATTTTAAGGTTGTAAGTGACGTATTTAAAAGGAATGAAAGACAAAATCACAATTAAATAAACAGCGCAATATACATTGCACGAACTTTCTCATATACGTATATACGTTTGGTCCACTGTGTATGCTTGTAAAAGAAAAACACTTATAATTCAAAATGAACCGTAATTTAGCATATTTTAATGCCACTGATCGATATTTAGTAATTTTTTGGGATATATGGCTGTTAGTACTATTTGTGACATCAGGCTGTACAATTGGATGGATTTTAATCAAAATCCTTATAGCCATTTTTGAGTAAATCGAATTTTTTCCAAATATCCCAGAATAAAGTACCTACTTGTTGCGCAATATCGTTCCTCTCTTCAGAATGTCTTTTATGAATGATATAATCCACAAATATGAGATATCATTCGATTTAGTTTAACTGTAAGGCTGTAGTAAGGTTTTGAGTGGATTGCAGTGGAGGCATGACATCAAGGGCTTAGGTAAGGTAGCTTACTGTAAATTGTAATGTCACTGGATGTCATATGGTGATTTTTTGAGAAATATGACTTACGCAGTATTATTTGTAACATCAGGCTCTACAACTGGATTGATTATAATCAAATTCTATGGAGCCATTTTTGAGTAAATAAAATTTTTCTAAAAATCACCAAGACTACCCTTTATTTTTGTGCAATATAATTTTTATGAAAAAAGGGTCAGCAAAAGATGATATATTGCATAAATACAAGATATCATTTGATTTAATGTACGCGATTGGGCCCTAGGACAGTGAACAGACAGACCAACAGACAGCATGGCAGAAACCACTTTTATGGACTCAGGGACACCTAAAATGTGTATTTCCATCAAAATCTCAAAGTCAGATATTTTCATGATTATAATACTTTCTCAATATACTATGTAAATGAGAAAGTACAAATTTATGGCATAAAACTGTTGAATGGGGAAATCCCAATTAATTATTCCGTCATTTGTTTTGACATCTGAAAAATGATATTCGCCAATAGACAAGGACTTGTGGGAATCAGTCACGTAATACTTGTTAACTAAACGTCATCATTCAAAAATAAAATTCAATATATCTCTAATTCATTAAATAACGTCATTTGTACGTATTCAGCATATACTTTAAACATACATATTCAGTATAGGTGTAGTATGTTCATTCATTGAAAAGGTTTGTTACAAATTTGTTTGAAAAAAAATCATTTTTAAAAATATATTTAAAAAAATAAAACTATTACCGTATTGTCCCAAATATAATGCAACCCTAAGATTTTTGGAAAGTTTTTCAAGAAAAAACTAAACCTCGAATATAAACAACCTTCAGCCAATCTAACACAAGTTCCTCATTTGTCCATCCTTTCTCCTGTGCACGAAAGAATACACCTGATGATAACTTTACCTTTGGCATCCTTTTAAGATTTAAAATTATGTAGGGAGTCAGTTTTTGCCCTTCGGCCGTGACTGCAAGCATAACAGTTATCCTTCATTTCTCATTTCCGGTGGATTTTAACAACACCGATTAAGCACCTTTTTCGTTGACGGTGACGTTTGACGGTATATCAAAACACTGGGATTTGATCTGCATTCCCCATCTGGCCTAGCAGATAGTTAAGTTTTTTCTGCAAGCTTATGACATACCTCAAATACACCGACGCACTGATAGCTTCAATGCAATGACTATCGAGAGGTTCAGCCGCCGACTGAACTCTATCTATTCTTGCCTCAGATGCTTTTCAAGTACAATGTAACATGTATGCCTAATGTGTCTACAATGCAACAAATATCTCAGCTTGGTAGGATTCGATTTTAATCGATAAACATAGATTTTTTTTAAATTTCAAATCAACAAAAATGAAGTTGTTGATAAGCATCAATTTTCCAAAAAGTTGGAAAAGTATACATCCAAAAACCTACTCTGAATTAAAATATTTAAGCTGTTTCTGTTTACTTTTTTCACATTATTATTTTCTACCTATGATTCCCTTCCTATTCTGGGCTTGCATCAACAGTAGGACTGAAAGAAGGGAATTTTCTTACACTCAAATAGGAGTCTTTTTGAAAAGCTCAGGCTTCTATTCTGGACAATCAGGTAAGGCCCTGGGGTAGTTTTGAGAACACGTGTTTATTAGCCCTTTCGTGGTTTTTGAAATTATATTTGCCGACCTATACATATAAGGTCATTGATATGCCCTGCTGAGAATACCTTGACCCCTGTTAAACAAGGGTCAGAAGAAAGGAATTTCGGTGGTAATTTTCTACCCCTTCCACTCCAACCCTGTGGTGTGTATTCCAGAAACAAATGTTTCTTGATCTTTCCTAGGGTCTTTCCTTTAGATGACCTTGTTGTATGCACTTTCACCCGTTCTCCCTATACACAACCCAATTTTTTGGCAGTTTTTTTCTTAAAATTATCCATTGTTAATTTTTTTTCCTTAATTGGCATCAACAAATATCTAAAAGCCTTTACGCTGAATTTTTTTTAAGAAAACAAGAAATATCGTTGTATTTGCACAATGAACTTTTTTCTGCACTAGCTATTTCTTGTTACTTCAAGAGGTAAGCATTCAAGTGAAAATATTTTTATATAAATATATGTATATATATGTGTGTATATATATATATATATATGTGTGTGTCAAGATTTTTCAAGATTGTAGTTTTTCTTTGCCCCATAGTACCTAAACATTTATCAATTTTTTTAAACATATGGATTTTTCAAAGCCAAGAAAATTAAATTATCAAAATTTGTATAATCCCTATTTCATTTTTTTTTACTAATTCTACCTTTAAAAAAATTCAGCTCTGAAGCACATTCGGAAATACATAAACCTTGAAATTTTGTTTAAACAATTGTGAATTTTTAGCAGCCACAATGTTGAACTTTTTCAAGATTTTTGTTTTTTTCTAGTCCATTTTGCACATAATCCTACCTACAAAAAAATTTTGAGTCTCCTGCTCATCTGGAAGGTGCTAAACATTAGTATTCTCCTATATATAAATGTGTGTATATATATATATATGTGTGTGTGTGTATATATAAATGTATATATATATATATATATATATATATATATATATATATATATATATATATATAACAACTTACGGAAAAGGAAAGGTAAAATAGATATATGGATGTCAACAAGGTGTTGGGATGAGGAAACCCAGTGAGCACTCACCAATCAGACGACTTCAGGTTGGCGAGGCCCCGGGGATGTCGAAGCGACACACGTAAAATAACACAAAAACACAGAAACATCACAAACGTAAAGCTTTCGGAAATACTCCTTCTTCAGCTACAGAGAGAGAACTTTCCTCATCCCAACACCTTGTTGACATCCATATATATATATATATATATATATATATATATATGTATATATATATATATATATATATGTATATATATGTGTGTGTGGTACAAATAGTTGGCGCTTGCATTCTGCAAGCATTTCATCTCATTCTGAAAAACATTAATTATTCAGAGAGATAGTTCATTATTAGAAATATTTTTTTAATTCAAAAGATTTCATCTCTGCACCAATTTTCGTTCTTTCCTTATGGAACAATATTTTATTAAATCAATACCTAAAATTTGCAATTTTAAGAATATAATTTTTCCATTGTGGTGCACTAATGCCAAACATATCTGCTAAATTTTAAAGTTATAGCACATCTAGTAGTGAAAATTCTTTTTCTAATTGTTTAGACCTTAAATATTTTTAACGGCCACTTGTTAGTGGTTGTCAAATGTTTATTTGTGCATATCGACTAAGCTCTAAATAACTTTAAAATTTCAGCAACCTAGCTCTCCCCATAGTGCCTAAACATTTACCTATTTGTTTAAATTTTAAGAATTTTTAATAGCCAAACAAATTATAATATCAAAATTTCTATAATCCCTATTTCGATTTTTTACATGTTATACCTTTAAAAACAATTTCAGCTTCGTAGCACATATGGAAATACATAAACCTTAAAAATTTGTTTAAACAATTGCGAATTTTTAGCGGTCGCATTGTTGAACTTTTTCAAGATTTTCGTTTTTTCTAGTAGGTTTTTCACATAATCCTACCATCATAAAAATTTTTGAATCTCCAGCTCTTCTGGAAGTGCATAAAAATTAGTATCCTCCTATATACTAGTAGAAGGTGCTTGCATACTGCAAACATTTCATCTCACCTTGAAAAAACAATTTTTCATAGAGATATTTCATAATGGGAAATATTTCTTTAATTTAAAAGATTTCTCCTCTCCTTCTCTCTTTTCGTTTTTTCATATGGAACAATCACTAATTTTAGGAATATTATACTTTTTCCACATTGGGTTAATAATGCCACACATTTCTGCCAAATTTTAAATTTGTAGCACATTTAGAAGTGAAATAACATTTTCTAATTTTTTAAATTTAATTAATGGCCACAATAACAATTTCATGGACACATTGAAATGTTTATTCATTTATATAGAATAAGATCTAAATAACTTTGAAATTTCAGCTCCCTATCTCACCCCGTAGTATCAAAACACCTATTTGTTTCAACTTTAAGAATTTTTAACTGCCAACCAAATTAAAATATCAAAATTTGTATAATCCCAATTTTGTTTTTTTTTACGTATTCTACCTATAGAAAATTTTTAAGTTCTGTAGCACGTCCGGAAATACTTAACCTTGTAAATTAATTTCTAATTTTTAGGGGCCGCATTGTAGAACATTTTCAAGATTTTCGTTTTTTTCTAGTCGGTTTTGCACATGATCCTACCGGCAAAAAAATTTTGAGTCTGCCACTTTTCTGGAAGTGCCTAAACATTAGTATCCTCCTATATACAGGCTAACCACTACTTACGAACTTAATGCATTCGTAAGCTGAATGTTCGAATGTTCAATTGACTTTTTCTACAAGAAACAATGTTAAATTCATTAATCCGTTCCTGAATATTTAGAAAGTATCAGTTTTTTCCTTATAAAGGGAATAAAAAGTGATCAGTTAGGATAAATTTATTTATTTTCAACAAAAACTTTAATTTCCTTGTACAAAGTTAGTCAGGTAGAGAACATTCAGGGGTTTCCAAGACATCTATTGACGGGAGGGATCCATGATTATTATTCTGAAGAATTAGGGGAGGAATTATTTGGTTCAGAAGGGCGCTATTTGTAGGTGAGTATGCAGGATATTTTTCTGATGCCTGAGAAGATGTGCTGTTATCTACTTTTTTGAAGAATCTGTTCAACGAAAGTTGAATTGAAGACATTCTTTTCTTCTCTTCATAAAGGAGTTTATAGCTCTCTGTGAACACCTTTATAAACTGTAGAACTTCTTTCTGCACTTGGGTTATTATCTTTTAATACCTTCACAGCCTCATCGATTTTCTTTAACGAATCACTGAGGACTTTTGCAGACAAAACTTTTGTAGGAGGACAAGGAGTGTTGTCGTCATTGCTGTCATCTTCCTGTTCTTTGACTTCCTTCTGCATTACTATCAGCTCATCATTTGTAAGTTCAATCGAATGCGAGTCCACTAACTCGTCCACATCTAGGGTATCCATTCATAAATTGATAGTTTTTCTCATTTCTACAACTTCATGGGTGATTTGCTCTTCAGCTTGTTCAGAATCCTGTGAATCATAAACAAACTGTGGGCACAGCTTGCTCCAACAGCAATTCATCGTCATTTGTTTGATTTCCTTCCAACAATGACCAATGTTTTTAACTGCATCAAGGATGCTGTACCCTTTTCAAAAGTCTTGAAGGGTTAAAGAATCTTCCGGATCGGTAGCCGCAATAGTTTGGGCAAATGTAAGTAAAACCTTTTGAAGGTCGTGATTACCATCTGGTCCAATGGTTGCAGTAAGGAAGTGGTGTTGGGAGGCAAGAAGACAACTTGGACGTTTGAGTCCAAGTTAGCAAATGTTACAGGATTACCTGGGGCATTATTGATGACCAATAAAATTTCAAAGGCCAAATTACTCTCCCTACAATAATTTTTGACAGCTGGAACAAAGTGATCAAGAAACCACTGCTGAAATATCAAGGATGTTACCTGTGCTTTCTTATTCAAAGTCCAAATCACAGGAAATGTTGCCTTGATGCCCTTGAATTTTCAGAGTGATAAACAAGAAGTGGCTTCAATTTAATATCTCCCTCGGCATTTCCACCCAGGAGGAGGGTTAGACGATCTTTAGAAATTTTGAATCCAGGAACTTGCTTCTCTTCAGTTGCAATGAAGGTCCTTGAAGGCATCTTTTTCCAGAAAAGATCTGTCTCGTCAATATTGAAAACTTGTCAAGAACAGTAACCCTCATCTTTAATAATTGTTGCCAATGCCTCAGGAAATTTTTTTGCTGCCTTGTGATCAGCACTTGCAGATTCACCAGATGATGAAAGGTTTTTCATATTTATCCTACACTTGAATTTTGCAATCCATCCAGCACTGGCCATAAATTCAGCAGGATCACTCGCCGTTTCCCCCATACACGATTTAATATCCTGAAAAAGGCCTCTAACCTTATCTTGAACCAATTCAGTACGCAATCATTGTTGTTTTCTATTTTGATTCTGAATCCAAATTATTAAACACCATTCCATTTCTTCAACGATGACACGAGTTTTTACTGACAATCACAGACTGAAGTGAGCCTGCCTTGTGAATGTAATCAACAATTTTTTGTTTAACTTTTAAAATGGTTCCAACAGTCGAACGATTGACATCATAAATACGTCCAATAGAAGCAAATGACTCACCTCTTTCTGATCACTTTATTATGTACCTTTTAGTTTCCATCGATAGCACTTGAGTTTTTTACTATTCATAGATGAAGCACCATCAGTATCACTACTTTTACACTTGCTTTCCATATTTTTAAGGGTATTATAAAATAGAAAGGAATATATAATGTCACCGCACACCAGTACAGATTCAAATACACAGGGAAATTCAAGAGGCATAAGCAGGAGCATAACTATGTATGCAAGGGTCATAGGACGACCTAATAAGAAGGCCTCCATGCATACATGCCGCTCAGTAAAACTAGCTGCAGAACTCCTCTTGCAGTGGAAATGCCTAATAAATGACATTTTTTTAACTTTAATTTTGTAACTTTAGAAGGCTTAAGTCTATTGATAATGGTTAACTTTTAGATTAAAACATATTGTCACCAACACAAGAACCCTCGAAGCCCTATTGATTATAATGAAGCGAATTTCAGATGATAAAGGAAATATTACAAATAGAGTTTAGGTTATTTAAGGTATTATTAAAATGTAGAAGCATTATTGAGTGGTCTTATCTTAATTTTTTAAAGATATTTAAGTGAATTTTTCGTAATTAAAAAAATGTCAATAACATCCAACAATGTGTTTCGATAAATAATAGAGCTCCATGGTTTTATCATGTTGTCGAGGAAATGTTCTTAGAAGATGATTGTGATTATTCGAAATTCTGGAAAGTGTACTTACTGATGGTGAAAGGTTTTCCAGTCCCTTTTCTGAGCTACATGACTGGGTATGTGATAATATCCTTCGTTATATGGTAGTCAGATTTAACTGTAAAAATTGTTTCACTAAAGAACAAGAATCACTACCGTCTGCTGCCTTACAAGTAAATGTTTTGCCAACGACTGTCTATGAACAACCATGGAAAGTCCTAAGCTTAAACCCAGATCCCCAACAGTCAGAAATTTAATTAAAAGGATCTGTTAATCCTTATGTCATGAGTGACAGAATCAAGATGCAGAGCAGAGATAAGAATTCTCATATATGGGGCTGTTTGTGTCCACTTGAAGATAAAAAGAACAAAGAGCTCCTACGGTGGTCCAGACGTTCGTATCCGCAAGGGTTTTGTTTGTTAACTAATAGGGAGTCAAAATTCCTTAGTACATGGAATGTTCGTAAGTATGAATTGTTTGTAACTTGAATGTTCATAAGTCGAGGTCTACCTGTATATGTTATTCCTCTGTAAGGAACATCTATATAAAATGACTAGTAGAAGGTGCTTGCATTCTGCAAGCGTTTCATCTCACCTTCAAAAAACACTTTTTCAGAGATATTTCATCATGAAAATATTTCTTCAATTCAAAAGATTTCTCCTCTGCACCTATTTTCGTTTTTACCTCATGGAAAAATAATGGAGTAAAACAATCACTAGTATTTGAAATTTTAATAATATTATACTTTTTCCACATTGGGTTAATAATGCCACACATTTCGGTCAAATTTTAAATTTGTAGCACATTTATAAGTAAAATAACATTCTCTAATTGTTTAAATTTAATTAATTTTTAACGGCCGAAATAACAATTTCATGGATACATTGAAATATTTATTTGTTTATATAGACTAAGCTCTAAATAACTTCAATTTTTCAGCTCTCTAACTCACCCCGTTGTATCTAAACACTTACCTATTTGTTTCAACTTTAAGAATTTTTAACTGCCAAACAGATTAAAATATCAACATTTGTATAATCCCTATTTCGTTTTTTACAAATTCTACCTATAAAAATTTTCAGTTTGTAGCACATCTGGATATACATAGACCTTGAAAATTTGTTTAAACAATTTCGAATTTTTAGCATTTGCATTGTTCAACTTTTTCAAGATTTTCGTTTTTTCTAGTCGGTTTTACACATAATCCTACCCACAAAAAATATTTCGAGTCTGCCGCTTTTTAGGGAGTGCCTAAACATTAGTATCCTCCTATATATATGTTACTCCTCTGTAACAAACGTCTATATATAATGATAATCCTCCTCTGTAAGAAGCATCTATATATAATGATATCCTCCTCGTCTGTAAGGACCATCTATAAATAATGATATAGAAGGATACTAATGTTTAGGCAATTCCAGAAGAGCTGGAAATTCTCCATTTTTTATGATGGTAGGATTGTGCAAAACGACAAGAAAAACAGATCTTGAAAAAGTTCAACAATGCAGCCGATAAAAATTCACAATGGTTTAAACTAATTTTCAAGGTTTGTGTATTTCCGAATGTGCTACGAAGCAGAAATTTTTTTAAAGGTAGAACTTGTAAAATCATGAAATAGGGAATATAGAAATATTGATATTTTACTTTGTTTGGCTGTTAAAAATTCTTCATGTTTAAACAAATAGGTAAATGTTTAGGTACTGCGAGATGAGCTAGGAAGCTGAAATCTTGAAGTTATTCAGAGTGCACAAAGAAATATTTGAATATTATCTTGAAATTGTTATTGCAGCCATTATAAATTTTTCAAAATTTAAACAAAGAGATAAATATTATTTCACTTCTAGATGTGCTACAATGATAAAATTTGGCAGAAAGGTGTGGCATTAGTGCATCACAACGGAAAAATAATAATATTGGTAAATTGCAAATTTTAGGTATTGTTTTAATCAAATATTTTTCCATGAGGAAAGAAAAAAAATTGCTGAAGAGGTGAAATCTTTTGAATTAAAAATATACATCTAATAATGAAATCTCTCTGAAAAATTAATGTTTATCAGGGTGAGATGAAATGCTTGCAGAATGCAACCACTTGTATATATATATATATATTGACGTTGCATGTCACATTAACATGTGTACTGGATTTAGATTCCTGTAGTACACTTAGTTCATGGACATTTTGTCAAAAATCCAAAAAACGCCCACCAAATCTCGTGGCCGGCTCAAATGTAATTTTCTTGGTTTAAAGTTACAATTTAATTAGTAGTAATTAGTGAATAGTAGAAATATACTGCCATGTAGAGCCAAAACGATTCAATTTTCAAAGAACTTATTTTTCAGGAATTTATATAATATAAAAATTTAAATAGATAATCAGAGCATTGTAAAATAAATGTAAATTTTACGTAGAATTTCAAGGTAAAATGTAAATTTAAATCATCAAATTGCAAGGTCGAAAACTGCCAGCCCTATATTTAAGTAGTAATTTTAAGCGTCGAAATTAGTTGAAATTTTCTCGCAAAAATGAAAGTCAATTTTCAAAAAAATAAACGTCTAATTCTACCAAGTAGCAATCTGAAGCATCGATATTCATCAAAAATCTCTCGGGAAAATAAACATAGATTGTAATCGTTGTTTTTTTTAAATAAACATCAAATGCTACCAAGTCGACAAATATCTTGTATCTCTTAAACAGACGTGCGGAATGTACGGTGATTTTCTGAAACACAAATTAACAATCTTTTAAAATCATTAGTACGAAAATATAACACAGGGCTACTTTTAAAATTTCATTTTTTGGAAAAAAACATCACATTATATTCAGGACACTACAGTAATTTTAATCTGGATCATAAGTTTTCAATGAAAAATTTCAGTAGATATAATTATTTTATCTTATGTTTCATATGTTGAAAAAAAACGTAGATTAAATGCCTAACCCTGCTTTATACCCAAATTTAAGGCAACCCCCGATTTACGTAAGCTGAAATTCATAAAAAAATCTCGCCTTGTATTCAGGTAAATCTGTGTTTCTTGGGTGGGGTATTACCACCAGGGAAAAATTTACGTACTCATCATGAAATGAATTACACATGGAAGCCGATGCTATAACTTTTTTAAATCTTAGTTTTAATGTTAATTTTTTAAAGAACTAAATGTTAATGCCATTGCCCAGTATAACAAAAATAAAGCTTTATGACATCAGTAATATAAAAGTATATTTAAAGAGAAAGCTGTCTATTCTAGTTGTGAAATTGTCAACAAATATGCTTATACAAAAAGTTATAATTGAAACTTAACAATTAGATCCTATAGCAGTGCCACTAAATCCCATTAAGTCACTGGCATCCTAATAAACAGAAAAGCTTCAATGATGAAACCCATTCTGAAGTAGTTACAAATGTGTTCTTGCAACTTAACACCTCAAGAATCTTTATTCATTTAAAATAAATAATTTTGAATAATTTTCATGACATTAACACAATAGGCCATAATTTAAGCACTATTGGTTCAGCATCACATGATCAAGCATTGTCACAAGATATATACAGTAATTTTAATAATAATAAATTGAATGTATGACCTGTTTATATACATTTTATTAACTAAAAACAAAAATCTTATATTTGAGTGCCAAAAATATATCTAATATTTTTAAAGTTGAATCAACTTCATTAACAGTACTGCAACGACCAATAATTTTTCAGATAAATACAACTAATAACTTCAATTAAAAAATTACAAACAATTGTAAACATGCACGATAATAAACAAAGGTAAATATGGAGACAGACTTTGAATGCTTAAGATTTATGAGAATAATATGCTAAATATAAATATCAGCATTTGACTTAATTTATTTCAATTCTGTAAATTATTTTAACACAAAATTAAATATTGAAATACTAATGTAAACTGAGAAAAATGACAATAGCTATAGAAATAATAATTGTCGAGTAAGATAAAAATTAAAAAGCCAATTAAATGAAACTATATAATCCAGTAAATATAAAGGCACAAAAGCCAGAATATTAACTCTCATTGGAAAAGTAAAATTACATCCAGTGCTATTTAATACTAGCTACCTAACACAAAACATGAAAACCTAGAAAAGATAAAATTAAGTTTTGCAAGTGTCATAGATAGCTTAATTTATTATACCAAATTCTAGTATTCGTCAATTCAGCAAACGAAAACATTGATACAGAATGCATTAGAAAATAAAAACTTCACGATAATGCCAATCAAGCAAAACAAGGATGATTAAAATGGTAAAGAAATGAGATAATATTTCATTCCAAAAACCATCAAAACCCCAAATTAACTTTTAAACAATAGACCTTATGAAGGTCAAACTCAGTTTACAGTGACAGAAATACATCAAATATTGCCAGCACTAACTTGCAAAACAAATTTCATTCTTCAAGAAGCTTATACAATACAAGAAAGAGAAACATGAAAATGTATTTTTTAAAAAAGCAGAAACAAACAAAACAAGGAGCAACAAATCATAAAATTTTGGAGCAGAAACAGAAGAGGTACACACAAATTGGTGAAGTAGAATACAATTTACTAATGCAAACAACAAGAAATTCTATCACTCAAAATGTGCTGTGCATTGGCATCAATCATTAAACCACTAGAGATATAGCAAGTTTAATTTTTGATTTAGATGATTAAGCATTCGTCATAAACTTTTCTTCAAAAATTTGTTTCCCATATAACTTTCACAAATAAATATAATTAATAGCAATACACAATAATCTTAAAATGTAAATGACCTTATGTAGCATTTGCAGCCATTATGTTTCCTTCAACTGGCATGTAACACAAAGTAGAATTTCCTTTAATGCTTACAATATCTAATTACCAAAGAGTCACTATGGTAATTAAGCTATTGAACAGCACATTATTTGCTACGGTCCAATTATACAACAAATCTCTTCTTTTCTTCCACATAACTCCATAAATGCTGTGGCACATCAAGGAAACAGTTGCAGCAGATTGGATGGGGAATCCCTTTGTAATGTAAACTTTCAGCTGGCTGAATAATTAAGCCACAGCTGTAACGGTAGTTTTTTTTTAATTTAAACTCTGCCCTAAATCTTAATAATCAAGGTTACAAATAAATGAAACATATCATTTCTTACAAATTTAAGAAACAACTAGCAAGAATTTAAACCAAACTGTAAAAGACAAAAACGCTTTATGCTGTAACCATAGCCCTCACATGACTTTAATTTACAGTTTCTTTAGTCCTTTGAAATCCTGCCAGGTTTAGTATTTGTCATATTTTAGGGTGCAAGTTTTTAACTGCTACTATGTTAGGATCAATCATACTAAGTGTATGTTTCTAAAGAAACTGATGATATAGCTGAGAGGTTCGCAACCTTTTCTGCATGGCAGGCAACATTCATAATTGCAAAATACTTTGGTAGGCTACAGTAGAATTTGAGTGTGGTTTGATAGGCAGGATAAGTATTTAGACAGTAAAAGATTCTAGATTATGATATTAGTGAAAATCAAGTCTAATTTATTTGCATTAGAAAGGTCTTGAGGTTGTAACTTTATCTAGAAAATACTAAGCTTCCTGGGGCAAATTTTACAGGTAATTTTTTCACTGTAACTTTGCAAGCAAGAAAAAAATGCTCTTGAAAACCACATGTAACCTGCAGGTTGCTGACCCCTGATTTAATTGTAAGAAGCTCTCCATTATCAATCTTTGCAAGACAATTACCAAAATTAGCTCGACAAAATATCATAACCTCATGTTAAATTACAAAGGGGTGTTAAATTAAACGCACAATCTTTAATACTTTAGTGCACGCCTTCAAAACTTTTTTAATCACTAAATTTAATCCTCAAGAGGTTAAGCACTCAAGAAAAATGTAACATCTACCAAAAATTCTAAGCTTCCAAATTACCAAACCAATGATACTGGGTCCATATTTACATTTTCCCTCATTTTTCTGGATCTTCATTATTGCTAATTTTAATCTTATATTTACTCATTTTTAAACATTATATTAATTATTACTAATGCAACATTAAAAATAACAGAAAACTTGAATTCATGAACCCATGAAGAACACGAGTACTAATTAGAACATTAATCATCCATATGGAGGGACTTTTTTAATGTTACCACTCCTAAGCACTAAATTTAAAATTGCAACAACTTTTAAAAGCGTGGAAAGTAGGTGTCAACCAAAACAAAAAAATTAATAGGTAATACTTCTAAAAATAAAAAATATCTAAAACAGCATCAAGTTAAATGAAATTGATATCTCTAACAGTTCGTCTTATAAGCTTAACATATACAAATGGTAACCAGCAATATTATTATAGTCATTTATGTGAAATCCTGTCATACTAAGAGAATGAAAAGTTAGTGAAGTGTGATAAAGGTATTACACAATCATATCAAAGCATGCAAACCACATAGTATAACATTTACTTGGGTTAATGATTTGTAGTAAGTTGTAGTTAAGCCATTTAGCACAGTTACTTTCAAAGCATGGGTCCATTTACTTTGCCAGGCATGATGAAGCCATGCTATAAATTCTAAATAAGGAAGTACTGGTATTCTGACTACCAACACCACAATTGGAAGTTAAACACAATTTAACTAAATACATAAAATTTTCTACTAAAGTACATCTAAAATGATTAACAACCAATATTCAATGACATAAATATAGAAATACTTAATGAGACTAAGCTGACTTTTTGAGACACTTTTAAACATCTTAACATCAAATTAGTGACACCTACTTTTTTTAGAGGAACCCTAAAATGTCCTTAATTATACATCCAATTACATCCATGAAGTGAACTCAACACTTTAAACAGGGCACTTGAAAACTTACCGAACGTCTTCCTGGATTTCTCATCTCCATCTACGAATAAAAATGAGAAATGAGTTGACTAGGGCCACAAAAGTAAAGCTCTTGACATAATGCAAATAAATCTCTTAAATACTCATGATTCAGCAAAAAAAATTCAAAGAAAAGGTGTTTGGCCCTAACCCATTCTCGTTAACAATACAAGAAAATTGAACACTATTTCTCTCCAGAATCAAATCAAACATTACATCCTCAGACTCTTTAGCTTTAGCTCCAACACAGTCTTCATCTCTGCTATGGCTTGTTTGGTAAGGGTTGAAGAAGAGAAAAATTATGAACACCAAATGAAAGAAAAAATTCAGCATGCAAGAAAATTCAATTATATATGCTTCAATTAAAGCAGTAATTTAAAAATCATCAGCATATATAAAATGCATTACTTTCCTACTTCCTGCATGTAACGATTAAATAAAAAGTAATAAAAGAAATATTCTCAAGAAAATGGATGCATTTAAGGTAAGAAAAAATACACATTCACCACTTCATAAATATGTTCTAGTAAATTTGGAAATACAAACCTATCACTTCACAACCTAACAGATTCAAAGAAAAACATGACGCTTCATAAACAATAATTTCCTCTAATGATATATTAAATGAAATAATTCAAGCAATTACAAATAGTAATCCATGTAGAAACATTTTTTTAAGATCATAATGAGAATACCAATAACCTAACTGTTCTTAAGAGACCTATCATTTTCAAACCAGCATCGTCTTTAACCCATGTTATACACTTAATCCCCCTAAATATTCTTCAAAGAATAAATACAACCAATTATGCCCTTATGCAGTACAACCAAATAAGTACAAGGTCTGTTCAAAAAGTATCCGGATTAGGTGATTATTTTAATTACAATGACATGGTCACTGTTGCAACTGTATTTATCACATCTATTGAAGTCCAGACAAGAAGATTACTGTCATCCCATTTGTAACAAATCTGTCCGTATGCTCTAGTGAGCCGTTACAGTAGAGCATGTTTCAAAGTGCGGCGATTTCACGATGTCAGAGAACCCAGAGCACCGCATCTGAATTCATTTTTGTTTCAAAATTGGAAAAACAGCCAGTGAAACCTTTGATTTGCACAAAATAACTTACGAAGATGCTGCTACAGGTCACACGCAGGTTTTTGAGTGGTTTTGTCATTTTAAAGAAGGAAGAACATGATTTGAAAGTGATCCGCGATCTGGACAGTCCTCAATATCAAATGAGGAAAATGTGGCAAAGGTGCAAACTCTGGTAAGAAATGATCGACGTTTGACTGTCAGAGATTTCAGAAGGAATTGGAATCTCAATGGGTTCATGCCATGCAATTTTAACTGAAGAGTTAAACATGAGGCGTTTTTCAGTGAAGTTCATTCCACGGCTACTGACTGAGGTCCAATGGGAACATCGCATGTCCACCGCCTCCGATCTGTTTGAGCGTGCTTACAAAGAACACTTCTTAAAAAACATTGTGAAAGATGAGATGCGAGTTTACAGGTATGATCCTGAAAACAAACAATCGTCGCAGTGGAATGCAGGTGCGTTGCTCTCCAAAATTGAAAAATTGCCGCACTTCAAAACACACTCAACTGTAACGGCTCACTAGAGCAGGGGTGCGCAAACTTTTCATGTCACGCCCCAATTTTTGTTCAAAATACAAACTTGGGCCCCCTACCATGGCTGGCAAGATTTTTATCAGATTTGGTATTTGGGAGGGGTTTTATGTCGATGATAATTTTGAGAAATAGCATGTTACAAAAAATGGTATATTTTATTAAAACTGAAAATAACAAAATAATTCAAGATAAATACACAACATTCTAATAGGAATAAAATCAAATATCACTAAATTAATGAAATTATACAGCAATATGAATACAGAAATAAATATCACATTTTAAAATAACGATAAGAAAAGCACAAAAAAAAAGAAAAATAACACTTGATTTTTGTATGAATAGATTTAATTCAATGGAATCTGTGGACTTGTCTCTTACTGGCAATTTCGTTCAGTCTCGGCTTAATTGATGAAATCGCCACTCTCAATTCTGATTCATGGTGTTCTTACTGACAATTATTTTATTAAATTTATTTGTAAAACAATAAAGAATAAATCCACCGGTTCAGAACTAAACATTGCACATTTCAGTAGACGTATTCACATGACAGCCTTCGTTCGACAACGTAATGCAGTATAGTGCGATAACGCGCACTGTAAACAAAGTCACAGTCACGCTGAATAGAGTGAGGGGATTCCCAGCATGTTACTCTCGTAAATACGAAAGATTACAGAAATATAATGTAAACAAAAAAGATATATGAAATATGAAAAAAGAACTAAATTTTCTTACAGTTAAAATTAAATCATGGCTATAATTGCGCCCCTCGCATCATTTGTTGCGCCCCCTAGTTTGTGCACCCCTGCACTAGAGCATACTGACGGATTTGTTACAATACGATCACAGTAGTCATCTTGTCTAGACTTGAATAGATGTGATAAATACAGTTGCAACAGCGACCCTGCCATTGTAATTAAAGTAATCACCTAATCCGGATACTTTTTTAACAGACCTCGTATGTACCATTCACAGATAATAATAGTCTCATTCCTTGTACTGAGGTATTCCTACCTGAAATGCTCCATGCTTTTAATAAAATCAAATAAATAATAATATCAGAATTAATAATGAATTAAAAGCATAAATATTTTTCAAGCATAAATATTTTTCAATCAATTTTCCACAAATAAACTCCTAACATCAGATGCTTAGATAATATGACTCACCTATTCATCTCCTGACAAAACAATTTTTAAAACTAAATAAAATTTGTTGCAATCATCATTAGTTCAACTGATACAAAACAAAATTTTAATGTTGTTAAAGTGCAAAACATAAGATACAAAAACAAAATTACAATTTGGATTTAGACTCAGCTGCAAATGGAATAAGACCTTCATCAAATGCTCCATTGAAAGTCTCATACAAAAGTAGAGAGGTAATTCAAAAAGGCATCTTTAGTTTAATTGGCTAGTTATTCACCGTATGGAGTGGTTGATGCATCAAAGTTGTCGAGTGGTGCTGTTGATGCGGGGCCATGGTTGGAATGAAGAGGTGAGGTGGATATGCACCGCTTGGAGCTCCCATGGGTGTTGTCTGCGTCCCAGCCATGTTGAAAGGTGGAGGAGTTCCCGAATGAAAGCCCTGTTTGTCATAAGACTATAAAAAAGAGTAAAATGGGATCGACAATAATAATCTTACATTTCAACTCTTAAGATCCAGCCACAAACAATAATGGATGAAATGCTCAACTCACATTCACCTTTCCCAAGACAACATGGGATTTCCCATACATTGTAGCGCCAAGATCTGATGCAGATGATCCAGCTGTTCCTGTGTTTCCTCCTACACCACCTTTACTCTGAGACTGGTTTCCCGAAACATACCCAGTTTTTCCATACTCTTGGTTCTGAGAAAGGTTATCATATCCAGAGCCATAGGCTGACCCATAACTCCCAGGTTTTGGATATTGGGTATTATTTGTAGCTCCATGGGCATTTGTAGCCGTAGGCATCTATATCAATCAAATCACTCCATTAATACTTCTGCAGATATCCTATACAAGACTTCAATCAAAACAATGGTACCTCATGTGACTAAGTATATCAATACAAACCGGATATATGGCTGGTGTGCCATATTGGAAACCACCTGCCGGAACCATGCCACCTCCATAAAAATAGGCATAACCAGGAGGCAATGCAGTTGGATTCAACATTGGCTGCTGATGAGCTTGGGATGGGTTCTTACATGTAAATAAAAATTGTGCCATGAAAAAATTAAAATTACAAAAAGGGCGTGGATAAATGCAGGATAGCTTGTTTCAAGTCAACTTTTTCCATACCAAGCTACAATATATTCTATGACTGGCAGTAAAATGAAAGAAATCTCAGAAAAACTAAGTACATAATATCCTAAACAATTAAACCAGCCTGTTTAAGTTTGGTTAAAATATCAACATTACAACACACTATTAAATACCTCTTGAGTTAGAAGATACTAAAAACTTAGAGGCGGGGAAATAAAAATGTATTCAAAATTTCAAAGCATAAATATGAATAAAGCATGTATATACTAAGGAGAAACAAATTGCAATGCAAGAGACACATTCTCTTTTAAGTTATACTACCAATTCCATATCCCTTAAGAATATTACCCAGTTGAAATCTGATCTAATGAAAGAAATCATACCTACAAAATTAATCAATGTCATAACAATATAATCTCTTTCCATCCAATCAAAATTTATCAAGTTCCACTTAGTATGGTCATTAACCTTTAGACACCATGCAGTACAACGTATGTACCAGAGGTGCCACTGATATTCTGCACTCTTGTATAAACTGAGTCACTCCAAACTTTGCCCAGTACTCTTTAGCCTCTTAACCACTCATCTGGGTATACCGTATATATACGGCATAGCCGGACACTCCGGTGGTGGGTATGCCATATATATACAGCACAGCGATTTTTAGCCTATTTGCTATGGGTATGCCGTTATATTCCGTCACGCAGCTTTTCTCACTCATAGCAGCATCCTTTTAGTTTACCATCTTGCCAGTAGATGGACTTTCCTTCCCTATTTTAGGAACTATAAGTCTCGTATCCAAAGACTGCACTTTCCATGAGGGTTGCATATCCCCTGCCCCTATTTTTTTGAAGGTTGGGGTTTGACAACTTGGATTATTTCACACCCTCATGCGAAAAATTTTGTTTGTCGCCGCTTGCATCTTACTTTCCTCAAACAGCATGCTACTTGTAAATCCTTTTCTTTCATATTTAGCCTTTTTCACTGTTATGCAGTAGCTTTGTGCTCCCAGGACGGCTGAGTGGCAAGAAGGGTCGTTTTATGGCACCCTACTTGATGTCTCATACATTGACGGTTTTGCTCAAAGGAACCATTGTTTTTCTGTTTTTCGGCCTTTCCTTGAGGTACCCTTGTAATCCCCCAGAGTGGGTGGTCTGCACAGATGTGCACATAGGAGAGTGGGTAAGTAATTGAAAAAGTTCAGTTGGCCTTTGAGCATCAGAGTAGACGGTTTGTGGTATTATTTGGAGCTTTATTCGTGAAAATTTTACTGTTATTTTTGCAATAACTTTTAAATTATTTCATTCAAATTATTTTGTTTGAAATAATTTTTATTTCACCGTTGTGAAATGCCTTCGTCCAGTAAAAGGATACATACTGAAGCCACAGAAGACGAAGCACTTCATTTATTGGAAGAGAATGATGACGAAAGTCTTTCCAGTGAGTTTTTGGAGGATGTTTACATCAACACTGATGTAAGTGATAGTGAAACAGACGAAGAAATGGATCCGTTCCGGGAAGAGGAGGAGTTAACGAACCTCCCTGGCCACCCTTACGTTTGGAATACACATGAGGAAGTGCGAAACAAGTTTAAAATTACAGGTAACCCCGGTTTAAATGTACAGGTTGAGGATGGAGATGATATACTTGAATCCTTTGAGCTATTTGTTGATGACGAACTATGTACAATGATAATGAAGCAAACTAATACTTATGCCAAAAAATTTCTTGATGCAAAATCTAGCCTAAAACCACGATCTAGAGCACGTAGTTGGGGGAGACAACTGCAAATGAAATAAAAACTCTTCTTGGTATCTTCATACTCCAGGGAATTGTACTACAACCAGATTATGCTATGTATTTTAGTAAACGAGAGAGCATTGCAACTCCTTTTTCCTCGAAAGTTTTCAGTAAAAAGAGCGTTGCAGTTGGCTTCCTCAGGTCAGCTGACCTGAGGAAGCCAACTGCAACGCCGGCGAAACGTCATCTAGTGAAACAGCCGATCAACGTGGTGAGCTGCTGAAAAACATGCAGCCTACAGCCGAACGCCGCTAAACCCTTCGCACCATATATATATTTATTTTGTTTCTTTACGTAATAAATATAATTTTGTCTATTTTAGTATATTGTGTTTTTTAATTATACATAAGGTTTACGTCTTAACTTTTATTAGTGATAATATGATTTTTATGAATATTTTGAGTAATTATGTAATTTTAGACCGTTTTCACCCCATTTTTTGTAATATTCACGTAATTTTATTAATTTAAATTTTCCATTAAAAATTAATATTCGTACATAATTGTTCATTCTTGCGTGTTAAAAAGAGTCTAATGTTTTAAATAAAAAATATCCAATCAAATACTGAACATTTATTACATTTTATAAATATAATTCAAAAGGTAAAAATTCGCCAAATTTTCAATTTAAATGCCCACCGCTGGTGTGGCTTCGAAAAATTAAATACCCAGATGAGTGGTTAATGCCATCATATGTAGTAGTAAGTCGAGCAGAAACTTCACATTCCATCATCCTATGCACATAATTGCAAGCTATGTTATCACTACATTATTTTTTTGTGCTGAAATTTCTTCAATTTTAACAACTTTGACAAATTTTAATAACATTACTTTGTTCTATTTCTTCAATTTTATTGTATTTATAATTTTTATAATGTGTAAAAATTTTGCGATGGATTCTTTTTGTTTCCGAGAGAACAGAATTGTCCCATACTTTGGAAAATTGTCAAGAAATACTGTGATAAATCTTATCGCAGCACTAACAAGGGGAGAGCACTAAAATGGGGAGTGCACGACCTTTGGGTCACCGATTTTGCTGAAAATTCACATGATAATAGTGCACTTCGAGTGTTGTTAGATGATGCAGCCATTCAACCCAATGCTTAGGCATTCGTGAGAAAATCGAATATCAATCCGACGCTTTCAAATTTGCTGCCAGTAAAAGATGGGTTGCAGCTTTCAAACAGCACTTCAAGATACGTCAATGGAAAATCACGAGGTATATAAGTGAGAAAGAGGCTATGACAATGGAAGAGACATTCGCTGCTGCAGAGGAATTTCAAAAGCAGGTTAGGTTGTTAGTGCTGAACTACTCTCCTGATTTTATAATTAATACCATTCAAACCGGATGCCAGTACCAGCCAATGATAGATCATTGACAGAAAAGGAGCAAACAGTGTATTTGTTAAAAAACGTAGCTTAAATAAAATATCGCATTATTATATGGAACAGTATACTGTTAAGATGTCTGTTAAACTATTGCCATGTGCATTTTTGTGTCTTCAAGAAACAGGCGATAAATTCAGTCCACAGGGTCAGAACAAAGTTGATGTTCAGGTCAATGAATTTAAAAATGTTACATGCTCAAAATCTGGAAAATGTACAATACAATTATACAAAGAATTCCTCAATAGCATCCTCAAACCTTATGTGAAACAAGAAACATTTCTGCTCGTTTGATTCGTTGTCAGGTCAAACAAATTCGATAACATATGACATTTTCACAAACGATTCTGATGAGCCTACTTGCACACACCTACTCGCCTTCGTGTACATAACTGTGCCAACTGTGTGATGTGTATTTTTATAGGAAAGTAAAAAGTTTTCATCAAAAGGTTTCAAAATTGCTCATATTTGTTAGAAAAAAAGAGAAATTGTGATGCATGTGGATGCCAGCAGGATTCATTCACTACTACATAACCATGTAAGTACACCTGTTTTTCAAAAAATGATTAAATTAGCTTGGTTTGAATCAAAACTGACCGATGAAAGAACATATTTAATAATGTTAATATGCTTTCTGCAGTAAAAAAAAATTGCCAATGTAATGAAATTGTGCTGTTCAAGTGTGCTTAGAGTGATGTGCATTTATGCTCTGAATGCTTTATGACCTTTTCCACCTGCAATCATGTGACATTTTTTAAAAATCCGTAATAAAATAAAGCAGCAGCTTTCAATAAATAATTACACCAACAACCTTCAATAGTCTATTTTCAATATTTCAACCCTTTCAATAATGAAAGACTTTAATTACTTTATAAATTATATGAAATTACTTGAGAGAAGAGAAAAATTGAGAATAGAAAAAAAGAAAAAAATTTTGTAGAAAAGATGGATTCGAACCATGAATCTAGCCAGACACTTAGCTGCCTACACCACAATTGGTTTGTTTCAATCAATTCAACATTACTGGAAATGAAAATATGTGCTCAGTTTCTGGCTCGGTTTTCTCACAAATGCCTGAGCATTGGGTTGAATAGCTGCAGTATCTAACAACACTCGAAGTGTACTACTATTATGCGAAGTTTCAACCAAATTGATGACCCGAAGGTCATGCACTCCTCTTGCAAGTGAAAAGAATTAAAGATGATGTTTATGTCGCATATATCCTCTTTGTTTACCCCAAGTTTAGGATATTGCATCAACATTTATTGACAAAGGCCTGTACTTCAACAAAGAAGCCACTTCAATAAGATTTACAATGACATATCTTTATCTAGGGCAGAAGTCAGCAACTTACTGCCCACAGGCCGGCTGTGGCCTGCAAGAGCACTTTATGCGGCCTGTAAAGCCATGATGTAAATGTGATCGGTACAATTTAACAGAATGTTTTTTATATTTTCAGTAAAATTATCATCTCGAAACCTATTCTGGTGAAGATTTAATGCTAGTAAATTATTTCGACTTGATTTTTACTATATGACACCACAGAACCTCTAGACAACTTCGGATTTCAACACTCATCTGGCCCACTGAAGCTCTCATGACTTCCAATGCAGCATTCACAACTACATATGTGACCATCCTTGCAGAAAGAGTTGCAGACCCCTGATCTACGGCAAAAGATGGAGAGTACTTTTTGTGAACATTTCTCGCCTCTCTAAAAGAAGTTAGTTGGGAAGGGATCTTTGCGCTAAATGGAGGAAATTTTTTCCCTCTCTTTCCCCCACATGATTCTAGAATGATAATGCCAAGATGAGGATTATTTCAGCATGAAGGCATAGCGAAGTGGAAAGAAATATGTTCTAAAATTTTCTTAAAGTAAATTGCATACTGAATACAATTATGCATTATAGATTTTCTACCAAATCGACAGCCTTAAAAAGGTTTAAAGATGTTTTTAAATTTTTCTTTGTATTGTGTGTACATCATCCTTTTTGATATATGCAATGTCATATCTATGCTTCTTCTGAACAAAATGAGACAATTTTTCAATGACTTCTGTAATGGTTATGAATGAAGACTTGGCAACCCAGAAAGATTTATGAAATGTCTTTTAAACAAGTTATACATGAACATGGATAATATTAGCAAGTATTTTTATTTTTAATATGGTTGTACTACCACAAATTCTGCCACTAGAGCCTCTTTTGCATTATAATGGGTACAATATGGAGGCAAAGTTAGCATTTAAATGAGAGGCTAAACAGCCAAGTCGGTATTAATATGGAAATGTACATTTTCCATCTTTTATACATTTGGACCATATATTTTTCAAAACTCAAATCCAAACAAAAGCAAATGGCAGCAGTAGAGTAATCTACCCTTTAAGATTCAGCTATCTATCATTTATGGTTTCAATTTAACACTTTTAACGCAGCATGACTGGAATTCCTGTCATTGTGCTATATCTGGTTATAACAGCTCGGGTGGGGGACTGTCACATCTAGCATCCTTTCTTTTGCCTCTAGCCATCAGTTTGGTTCCCACACCTCCGTTTGGGTAATGTCAGTTTCACAGTTGGCAATTTTTTTCATCGGATTGTGTTGGTGGTTAATACTCACTCGTAATCATGCAATCATATTAAATCATTTAATCGTAATGTTTTATTATGTGTTTGATCACTTTCTTCATTTTTACGGGTTTATTTATGAATTTATAAGAGAAACCAAATTCCATTATAGCGAAAAAAATTTATGGAAAAATACCAAAAGTTGACTGCTCAACTAGTGTTTTTGATCATAATTTTTAATTGATTATTAAGCATTTAATATGTTTATAAGCACTTATTTTTATTGTAGTATCGAGGATAAATTGTCCTGAACATCCTGCTTTTAAGAAACACTTGGAAAATTACAAATAATGTAACATAGTCTAATGAAAAACATTGAGAATTCAATACAGTCACCTGTAAGATACTCTGAATTTTGGGGCCCCGTTGAAAAGATTAAGCAAGTGCACAGAAGACAGATGCCAAAGTGAAACTATAAGCTCATTTAATAAAACGTGCTAATAAAAAATGTAACATGTATATCAAATTTTAAGTCAAGAAGTTGACCTGCAAGAAACTTGATCCTTATATGGTTTACAGTGGTAAAACCAGTGAATGAAATGTTAAGTTCAAATATTTTTTGAAAAAGATTGCATATCAATTACTTTAATAGTTTTCACAATACAGTTTGCCCTCGATTAATCTCGCTAATTCGTTCCTGAAAATTGTGACGTAGAACAAAATAATGTTAAATGAATCAATATTTCCCATAAGAATCTATGTTATACCATATTATTGGTTCCAAAACCTCTTGAAACACAAAGATGTTATATACTGTATTTTAAGGAGCTTTATAGTGTCATGTATGATATGAATGGTATCAGAACATAAATAAAGCAATAAAACCACACATTAATAAGTGACTTTTTAAAAAGTTTTTAATTATGTCTATTATTATGATTCTTTGATTTCTCATAATCAAGAGAGGAAGTGTAAACATTGGACTTTGTCTGCGGAGAATGTTTACAGATCTTAGCCCTTCAGAACTTGGCCTTAGGCAAGTCACGTGTCCTGTTCCAAGGCATAGTGTAAATGCGCCTTATCTCTTCCTTCAGCTCCTCTGTCAGTCTCACTATTACACACCGCACAATTATAAGACAACTAGTGATTTTTTAGCCATAGAATTTGGAACAAAACCTCATCTTATATTCAGATATATACGGTACTTTCTGCAAAATGCAATAATATTTAGAAGGGTTTTATAAGAAATGTTTTCCTGAAACAAGAAGATTTATAAATTTTTTTTTTCATTATTTGAAGGGAATTTAGATAGTATAGAAAGGAATAGTAAATAAAAAAGATAAGAAACAAACCTAATTTATGCTACACGGATAGAATGTATTATTTAAACTTGTTTCCATTTCAATACAAATGCTTTATGGTGATCCATTTACTATACCAGCACATTCAATTTAGCTTAGGTCTCATGGGTGCCGGTAGGATGGGCTTTTACTGTACTAAGCTTAGGACCCAAAATCCAGAAAATCCCCAAATCCGGCAAACTTCCTGTTCTGAACTTGCCCAATAAGGGGTCCTATACTGTATATTAAAAACTGCTATCACTATGTTGTTATCACCTGGCCAGTTATAATTATCTATAATGTTTTTATTTAACAATAATAATAATAATTATTATTATTATATAATAAGGAATTCTGATGCATTCAAAAAAATTTAAAACAATATTTATGATGTTTCTCATTATGTTCAACTATTTCAAATCACCCTTACCTGTTGAGACAAGGTTGATGGAACAGGTGAAGAATTGTTATCTGTCCTGGCAAATCGCCCATCAGAAACTGAATACGCTACACTTGCAAGTCCACCTTCTCGCCCAGTTGCCAAGCTAGTTGGGGTTTGATAACCTAAGTCATAATAACCAGCAGCCTGCTAAAATTTGAAGAATAATTATTTTATCTACTTAAAAGAAAAAACTCAAGACACCAGCAAGACGAAAACCAACCATATGTGGAATCCTTTGCTGCAACAACTGCAAATCTTCATAGCTGAAAACGGGCTGCTGGACACCAGCAAAATATGGCAGACCAGCTTGACTCATGATGTACTGATGAGTTCCCATTATTGGAGGAGCACCTGGTGGAATATTTGGGAGCCCCCCAGTTTTACCTACAACATAAAATGCATGCAAAAGGGCTAAATGACAAGGCAAGCCCCATACTATGCCTTTTATTGATTTAACATGCAGCATTCTCTTGTGTGATGATAAAAAGCATATTTCACTTACCTGTAGAGCTGGAAACTTTAGTAGATGAGGAATTTGATACATTAACTGTCTGACTACTGGTTGGAAGGCCCAATGCAGGTGAAACATTTACATTAGTTGAGAGAGTACTACTGGTAGTGGCAGGAATTGTGCTGCTTAAATTTGAGCTTGAAGTGGTGGTTGTTTCAAACTAGAAATAAGTAAATAGCCATTTCAAAATATCAACTTTTAAAATGCATTGATTAGACAAAATTAATGTTTCCAGATGGGAGATTAGTGATTTAGTAATGATAGCAACGCACTGAAAGTCAAATTAAAATTGTTCAATATAGATGTTCATTTTTCAAATGGGTTGAAATTGTATAGTAAAAAGGGCAAATTACTACAAAACTTCAGCCTTAGATAAGGATATAAAGATTATTTCCTATTTGATAAGTATATTACAAAATCACCAGTTCCCTTGCACCTTGAGGAAAGAACATCAGTACCACTTTGCCTAAATGCAGGACATCCATATAAGACAAGTTAATCATTATTAACTGAGAATAAAACATTACATTTTTCAAAATAGTGCAAAAAAGGGAATTTATAAAAGAAAACTTATCATTTCAACTTTTCTATGCCTTTTTATCAAAATTAACACTTATTCTTAAATACCTTCATACATTTTAAATAAATTTACAATAAACCAACATTTTCACTATTAAGAGAAGTTAAAAAAAAGAATCAATAACTATGGCTACAATTAAACTGATTTAGACAGTCGTAATAGCTATAAAAAGTGGAATTAATAGTAAAAGGGATAAATCTGTGCAAATGAGTCACAATAAAAATTCATAAACCTAACAATGAAATTTATCCAAGTTTATTTTTCCATGTTTATATAAACCATAAAAAGGTTAAGAAAACAGATGTGCAATTTAGCTACCAGGAAGCCATCCCCAACAGAAATTCATCAATAAAGAAGTATTTCACATTTCCGTGTTTACATTGTAAACCCACGGAATGAATCAAGTATTATATTTATTATTATAAATAACAATACTGCCTATTCTCAGATACAGTGCAGCAAATACAACCTTAAAATGGAAGGCTAATTCAACTATATCGGTTCTGGAACTGTTATTCAGATCCTGTCAAATGCACAGTCATACATGCTTGCCATTAAATCTGTTGTAGCATGTAATTGGGGAAACCTGTTTGAGTTGAATAAATTGTTCAGATATCCTTTCAGAAATGACAAGCCACTGCTGGGTAGTTTCAAATGGAATGAGTCATTTTAAGAATAATTACTGTAAGATATTTAAAAATGATACACCTAAAACACAAATTGGAAAAAACTATAAACTCAAAAGTCCCTTTAAAATGTCCTCATTATAAAAATAAAATCAAAATACAGGCCAATATTTAAAGTTCAAGATTCCAATAGAGGAAAAATTAACAACTCTGTATGTATTTAAATCAACTCGACTGAAGAAATTATAATAGAAACAACTTCCCAGATGGTATAAAACATGCAGTATTTAAATGGCCATTAATTGGAAAAATCACTGAAATCCAATAAGATGTACACTACAACTGAACATGAAAAAGTCCAAAGAATTATATGCTGAGAACCATCAAGTTCAAATTATTGAAGTACACACTTTGCTTCACAAGTATGAAAACAAGAATAATGAAAAATGTACTCAAAAAAGAGAAGAAGTACAAATAAGACTCGTCTATTAACACATCAATCAACCCTCTTAGTGGCATATGTATTTTGATTGATATAGCCATAAGTGACATGGGATTTTTTAATTTTTACATGTTGGGAAAAAATTACATTTTTATTATTTCTTAAGATAACCTATATTTTTCAGAAATTATAGAAAACATTACACTATTAAACTGTAATGATTTATTCTGATTACCTATTTATTTAAAAAATTCAAAATATATATTTCTATACCGTATTGACCCGAATATAGTGCGATGTTTTTTTTCTCAATGTGTACCTTTAAAAGTCGCATTCACACTATATTCGAGTACTTGTTGCATTCGCATTATATTCGAGTACTTGTAGCTTTAAAAAAATAACTGTGTATTGGCGCGTTTCATGACGCATGTTTCAGTGCGCCTGTTTATAATTGCTACATTGTAAGTGAACTGGGTATTAATGTTACCATGCTTCGTTGTACAAATATACTCGGTAGGGGTCTGAGGAGACTTGAAAATAGATCAAGGTCAAATTGCAGCAACCACAGTACCGGCACAACTTCATGCAGGGTCGTGACACTCAACTTGAGAAAACAAGGACCACCTAAATGTGACATCACATTACCCCCTTTAGTACATAATTCATGAGTTGACAGATAATTTAAATGTATAAAATAGAGAAAATTAAATGTTTTTTCGTCATTTTCTAAAAAATACTTGGGGTCGCACTATATTCAGGGTCGCATTATATTTGGGCTAATACAGTAATTTTTCATTATTAAAAAATTAAAAAGCTTTTTAACAAATAAACTTTGTCATTTATACTTATACAACTTTAAGTGAACAAATAATAAAGACTTGTAACGAGACCGATAACGGACTTTGCTCTTCATTTTTTTTGTTTCTGCGCGCAGCCAACAGGGTGCGAGTCAGTTCTCTCTTCTTTTGTGGAAGCTTGCAATGTAGTGTGCACCCCAGGCGATTAAACCTGTTTGTGTTATTACGTGTAACTTTCATTTGTGCCCTTTCCTCTCCGAGAAACCCTAGCCCGTCACAGACTTTAATTTAGACTATTATGAGAAGAAATCCAACAAATTTAAGTCATACCCTATGAAATACATAATTTTTTATCCACTACAGGCATACCTCGCAATACTCTCTGGTTGCATTCCAAAAAAAACAGAGCGTATCGCAAATCAGCATATTGCGAAACACATTTTTACATAAGAGCAATGATATAAAAAAGAGATGCATTCCTAAATGGATTAAAATAACAGATAAGCATGACAGATATGTTCCTAAAAAGGGTCTTGTTGCGCGAAATTGTGCTAAACGAATGCAAAAATCCCATTGAAAACCATGTCAACAATAGGAGGGGAAAAGAGCGTGCATGATATATATTACGTACGTATTTCAAACAATACTCTAATTATCATCCAAGTATTTAGACTGGTGGCTTAAAATATCTTTACATACTATTTGCCCTATGGAAGGGCATTACATAACTTTTAGGTAACCTCACTATAAAATGCAAATTACACTGCCATTTTCTGCCAAACATACAAACCATGTGTAATATTTTGTTCTTAGATCCATATGTTGAGCAAACACTCCATTTTTATCAGTTTCACTTTGATTATGCCTCCCCAGCACAGTTGATGTTAAAGAAGTAGCCCCCCCCCCCCCCCCGAGCACATTTTAATTTTTCCAGTACTTCTGCAAATAGCTCTCACAGTCGAAAGAGCTAGAGAAAGAGCACAACCTATAGCAGCATGCCCTTGTCCACTTTCAAAACATTTTATTATATCAAATTTAATTAATTAAGAGAAATGCTTCCCTTTAAATTTTTCACTTGCTACATTTCAAGGTAAAAACTCGAGCACAAATTCAATGTTACCACCACGAGCTCAGACTGAAAACTGGCTGTAATCTGCCGAAACACTACCTTGGACATAAGCAACTCATCAATTACATTACTTCTCCAGTGCAATATTGTATACACATGAAATGAATATGAAAACAAAAGTAGTTCGTATATAATGAAATAAAGTTGTTTTTCATTGCTTGCATTGAGACCTTTTGAATGGACAGAGAAACTCTTCGTTATCCAGGTTTTGTAAGAGCGTATGTTTGAATAAAGTGAGCATATCGAGAGGTAGAGTTAGAAAGTGTAATGAGTGTAAAACCGAAAAAAGCGTATCGTGAAACAGCATATCACGAGGTATACCTTTACTGCAATTATAAATTTAGAACAAAAAAATGTTCATGAAAACTAATCTGCAATTAACTGGAATGACTTTTAACCGGGGAGGATGCATGACTGGGTAATAAATACCAAAGCAGAAAAGATAGGTGTTTATCTTTTGACTCATCAGCATTATTTGAGCCTAACCCCCAATACCTTCCACTTGAACTCTCCCTGTTAGTTCTAGTGTGTTCTGTTATTCTTACGACCAGTTGCTTATGAGTATTGAGACTGAAAGCAGAGCGAGCATTTTTCAAATGTCTGTCCATATGGAGAAATACAGGAGAGAGTTGTTAAAAACTAATAAAATTTTTGTAACATTGTAATACAAATGTGCTTCTATATAATATTTACTGTATTTCCAGTTGATGAGATTTATGTTTATTACTATTTATAACAGAACTAAAGGGAGATCAGATACCCTAGACCAGTTGTGTAAAACATATTCAGTGTCCAGAAAATCATCACATTGGCCACTGACAGTGTTTTATGGATTTCTAAACATTGCAGGAATTTGTGTTAGTGATCTATAAGGTTAACAACAAAATTGCTGAACCTGTTTATAGACAAGAATTTCTTAAAAGTATTTCCCTTGAGCACACTAAAGAACATTTGTATTCTCTGACAAAAATAGCTACATTAACAAGTGATCTGCAAAGTCGAATTAAACAACTAGTCAGAGTTGAGGAGGGAAGATGTGAAGAAACAGGAAAAACACAGGCTGGCAGATTTGAAATTTGCCAAAAAAAGAAAGAAAGAAAGACAGGAACTTCTTGCATGAAATGTAATAAACATGTTTCAACAGTTTGTAACACTTGCTTCAAAAAATGTCAGAATGCTAGTTTATGTTGAACCAAAAGTGGATAATGTTATTAATAAATGGTTAGAAAAATTAATTTTAATTTATTTTACACAATATATAAAGCTCTTTAGCATTTGGGTAAAAAATACCCAACGTGCATCCTTACGTTACAAAGTACGTCATGCATCCTTCTGGGTTAACACCAGTGCTGTGACAAATAAACTTCATGTATACTTTTCCTGCATATTAGATACACAGTGCAATACCTTCTTACAGGACTACCATCCTTTCTACTACGTACAACAAGTTTTTCTTTCCATCCTAGCAGTTTCCTTATTCCACTCTGAAGCTGTAGCACTCGAATCACTCAATGCTGAAAGACAAGTTTGAGTTCTTTTCTGCAAACCATTCTAATTCAATTGCCTCAATAATACTCAAGGTAAACTGCAGCCTTGTCATCTTCATGCCTGGCTCGACCACCTTATAGATCAGGGGTCAACAAACTACAGCCTGCGGGACATATGTTGCCCCTTAGTGCACTTAATGCGGCCTGCAAAACTGTATTGAAAAGTAATCTGGAAATTTTCACATGAGCAATTTCATATTTTTCTGTAAAATGATGGTCTCAAAACCTTTTCTGGTGAAGTTTTAATGCTAGTAAACAATAAAGACAACAGAAACTCTAGATAACTTTGATTTATTCACTTATCCTACCCTCAAGAGGCTTTCTCGACTGCAAATGTAGCCCGCATTGCTAAATGCTAAAAAGGTTCCTAATCGCAGTTATAGATAATGTAAGCATTTAACATCATATGTGCAATAACATAAACACTACTTTTTCCCAAAATTTCAGCGACTATCTTTTATATAAATATGAATACAGACATCCCTCGTTTAGCGAGCTTTCGCTTTTATACAGTAATCAAATTGGGGAACTTTTTCGTTTAACACAGTAATAATTTTTGCATTTGCACAATTTTAATACCAAGGATTTATATGTATCTCAATTTTTTGTCCTATTTATCATATTTATTCATAAAATTTATCAACCTAATAAAATATTTTAATGAAATTTTTTGTCTCATGAAACTTTTAAGTTCTTTAAATTTAGATTAAACCTTAACAAGCAAAAAGGGACTTAATGATGATTTTCGTTCCACCAACCTCAGAACTAGACAAAAATTCATAAATATATTTACGAGATGAAGGAATTTCATATAGTTACACCTGACAATTCACTTCATATTCTTGAGAGTATACTTGAATGAATTTTTAATTTTTCGCACGTTTTTCCTGCTGTTTTTGCATATAACAATATACCATAATCTAGAGCTCGCTCCATCAGATTGGAACTATGGGACTAATATTTATTTTTATTCCTTAAAAGGTTAAATAAAAACGCTGAATGTTCCCACATATTTCCCAACAATTTTTGTGAAATTCGCATTTTAGTAACATGAAAAGATCAATTCTAAAAACTCCAAATTTTTAATTCATTCCAACAGGTGATTGTAGCCTAATATTTGCACATATCCATCATTTGCTACCTTCTCTCAGAGATAGGGTATATCCACTTCACCCTCTTCAGCCAGGACAAGGCAAGAGAGAGAGAAACCCGGTGCCAGCTTTAGCCTACTCTTGCGAACAACACCAGGAGGGCCAATTGCTTCAAGTCCCTTCCAAAGAACTCAGATGAAGCTGCGAGTAAGAATGGATCACTCATGAGTTTCGCAAAACTGCTTAAGCTGTCTCCCACACTCGGCACAGGGAATACTCCCTCTTTTCCCAGTGTTTTGCCACGTGTTACGCAGTGAATAAAAATTTACGTGCGCTCTGTGAATTTTTTAAGACATTTGTAGCTTGTATTTAAAAGTAATTTACACAGTCAGAATCATGCATTGTGCACGCTCTGTGAATTAGTAAAATTATCGATGATTCATATTTAAAAGTAATTTAACCCACGTCCTCAAAGAGACCATCATCTTCAACTTCTTTGGCTGCTAAGAGGAAAAGTATCAATTTAGAAGTGAAACTTGCAGTACTTAAGCGCCTTGAGCAAGGTGATCGTGTGAATGATATTGCTAATTCAATGAGATTGGTTGAACCTACCATGCATACTATAAGGAAAATTAAAGACAAAATTAGGTTGTGCGATCACGATGTAACACCTTTATCAGTCACTAATATGAGCATTTGCATAGTTTGATGATGGAGAAAATGGAAACATTGTTAATTGTTTGGATTGAAAACCAAACACAATGAGGTGTTCTGTTAAGCAAATTGATAATTCCAAAAAAAGCCAGGAGCCTCTTTGAAGACTTAACCACTCATCTGGGTATGCTGTATATATATACGGCATGCTGTCTGCTATTGGTATACCATAATATTCTGCCATACAGCTTCTCCGGCAACTAGCTGCATTCTTTTTGTTTACCGTCTCGGCTGTAAATGGTCTTCACTTCTTTATTTGGAAAAGATGTGCATCTCGTATCTAGACCCTGACTTTGCTATTCAGGTTGCATTTCTGTTACCCTAATTTTAAAATTAACAACATTTATGTCATTTATAATATTATTTTTTGTTTTAATCACCGAGTAATTGTGTAAATTTTGAATGTCTTTATACCATATTTTATGATTTTGTGTTCATTAAATATTATTAACAAATTAATTTTGTATCGTAATAATTAATATAAACAGTGGAAACCCGATTTTAGGTTCTCCCATTTAAGGTTTACCCGCATTTAAGGTGTTTTGTGGGCCCTAACAAAGCTCCATATAAATAATGTATTATATGACCCGATTTAGTGTTTCTCGATTTTGTGAATTGCCTGCATTTAAAGAACAAAATTTGGTCCCTAGATGGAATTATTTTGATATAAGATGCATTCACAACATATGTCATGTTAATATATTATTTAGCGGAGTTTTATTAATTCTCATTATCCATCAATGACACAACCAGCATTGTTATGTTAAATATACTCAACATTTTGTTGTGTTTCGTCAATTTTCTGTTAGTCCTTAAGTCATCTTGTCGTATTGTATGTTAACTCGAATCTAAATTACCTTAACTTATTCTCAATTATCATATGTTACAAAAGTTGTGGTGATGTCTTTACATGAACATGGGTATTTTTTACGTTTTGGTTCCCCAGTGTTCGCTCTCTAACGATATGTTAGTTATTTGTGCACTCTCGTGTGTACTACGGCCATACTATTACCATGTTAACCCAAAAATAAAACCATCCCCTCTAAAAGGGAAGTTTTAATTAGAACAATGCTTTTATCACATCGAGGTAATATTATTCAAAGTTCGGGTGTATCTTCTCATCTGTCGCTGAAGCATTTCCTATACTGTGCAAGAAAAACAATAATATTTGCGTATTTCGTATTACATGCCAAAATGTAACAAATGTATAAATTAATATTATAATAAAGAAATTATTGGATAAATAATTTATATATAATCAATATTTATTTCATATAATCCATATTTGCTCAGTCATACAAACGACTGTGCTCATGCGATGTCGTAGTAACTACCGAGCGTGTGTCATTTCGCTCCTACGTCATAGCCACGAGTTGAATAGCTCCCGTTGTATCATTTGCATGAAAGTCTATTTCGTTTATAATATTTAATAAGTTATAATATTTATAAAAAAGTTATTTTATTTAAATCATTGTATTTAAATAATATGGGTACCAAAAGGACTAAGCTTACTTTAGGTGAAAAAGCTAACATTATTTGTCAAGTTGAGGCTCATCCAAACGTGACAAGAGTAGAAATGGCAAATCGTTTTAAATTAGCTCCATCTTCTTTGAGCATGATTATGCTGCAAAAAGATTCAATATTGGAAGCCAAGAGTAAGTATAGGACAGTCAAAAATGAGGAAAAACATGAAGAAATCTCCCCATTAAGAACTGGAAGTTGTATTGCTGCAGTAGTTTCAGCAGATGCGGTCCGAAAATATACCCATAAATGGACCAATATTATGAGAAAAGGCAACTGAAATTGCCCTTAGGTTGAAAATTGACAATTTTAAAGCCTCTAATAGGTGGTTTGGCCATTTTAAGAAGAGAAACGACATCATATACAAGAGTGTTTGCGGCGAAAGTGGAAGTGTAGATGAAGATTCTGTAATCAATTGGAAGGAGCGCCTACATTATCTCATTAAGGAGTACAAACCAAAAGACATCTACAATGCTGACGAAACTGGGCTCTTTTGTTCACTGCTCCCTGATGAAAGTATGAATATAAGAGGGGAAGTTTGCCATGGTGGGAAGAAGAGTAAAGACCACCTGACAGTTTTGCTTTGTGCAAATTCAGATGGATCAGAAAAGTTGAAGCCTTTAGTAATAGGCAAATCCAAGGTACTTCAAAGGCATTTCAACTCGGCCATGCAAATACACAAACAACACTAGATCATGGATGACCTCACAGATATTTTTTGATTTTCTGAGAAGTTTTGATGCTAGGATGGGAGGTTTAGACAGAAAAATATTGCTGTTTGTGGACAAGTGCCCTTTCCCATCCTCCAGACACCAATTTTTTTAGGAATATAAAAGTGATTTTCTTTCCAGCAAACTGCACCAGTAAGCTGCAGCCCCTTGACCTGTGTATCATTCACTTAATGAAGGCAAGGTATAGAAAAATGTTGGTGCAAAAGGCAATAGTAGGATTGGAAAGAAAAACTGAAACTCACCATACTTAATGCATTACATATGATAGTGGCATCATGGGATACCATTACTTCTGCAACAATTGCTAACTACTACAAAAAAGCAGGATTCAATCTTGATTAGGCCCCAGATGAGGAGGAAGAAAATGAAGAAGTGGAAGAAAAATGGAAACAGCTGATGGGAAATTCAGACAGTTCAATGAATATGTATATGAATATGAACAGTTGTTGAGGAGGATGAGCACAAAGATGTAAGAAGTGAGGAAGAGGAAGAACCAATCCCATCATTTGGAGATGCAACTACTGGGTTCGAGGTAATGAGGAGGTACATGTGTTCATTTCAACTTGACAATGACAACATGATGCAACTTAGGAGGATAAAGAGTGAGCTACAATTCCTTCGTCACAATTGCCCAAAGAAACAGGCATCCCTCTTAGATTATTTCAAGAAGTAACTAACATGGTAAGTTTTAATAAATGGTCCACCCTTCTTTTTCAGTTTACAACTGGAGTCTACAATATGTATCTGAAATTTCCAATTTTTTTCATATAAAATCCTGTAACTTGTCAGAAAGCATACCTTTCAAATAATATGTACTTTTGTACATACTTTTCAATTAGTAATAATTTTATATTAATAAACTGTCATTTGGTCTTTAAATTTTAGATTACCCCCATTTAAGGGATGACTCGATTTACGGTACAAAAAACTTGGGCCCCAGGCAAACGTTAAATAGGGGTTCTACCTTATTAACATTTTAATTCATGTCTTGTAGTAAAAATAGTTTGACAAATTTTAAGAATAAACAACTCAAATACTGAATAATTAACATTTTTTAATTGATTTGAGAAAGATAAAAATTAAATTCACCTCAACTGCAATTTAAATGCCCACCACCGGTTTTGAAATATTAAATACCCAAATGAGTGGTTAAAAAATAAATGGTAAATCTACATCCACTGAAAGTTTTCAGAGAAGTTCTGGAGCGCCTTAAAAAAAGCTAATTTACAAAATTATTTTAAAATTTTTAAAATGTTTTATATAAGTTATTGCGGTAATATTATTAGCAACTTGACTACTGATGGCATTAGATCCAGAAAAACCTTAGTTTGGCAAATTTTTGTGGAGTTACATGTGAAAAATTTTGAATTAGGAATGCATCATCATTATTACATGTATTCTTATGGAAAAGTGATTTTCATTTGGTGCTGCCTTTTCCCGGAACGTATCTACCGCATTGAATGACGGATGCCTGTACATCATCATATCTAAAATATCTATTCCTATTATAAATATCTACAATTTCTAGCCAAACTGTTTCTTTTCCCATCCCATGCCATACCCAACTTAAGTCATGCTTTCCTGCTTCTGCCTTGGTTGACAACATCAGAACAGGATTTATTTTTCATATATCCAAGAAAAAGAAGTTCTTCTATATTAATTTATTTCACCTATATCAAACGTTTTTTTTTACCTCCAAGGGATACGCTTCCTGTTCTTTCTCAATGTACTGGTCAAATATGTAGTTTGAATAGTTCAGGAGCCAACTGAATGCTTGTAAAAAAGTTGCCCACAATTACCTGAAAACCTTTAATGAAATAATTCCCTATATTCAGCAACTTTTTTATAACCACATAGCTAAATCCATGTTTATGGATCTCTTCCTTATCCTCCCCACTCTTAGTGCCACAATAACAAAACACTAGGCAGTAATTCCCCACCAAATCACACAGCATCCTGAACTTGATGCCCCGCTTGTGGTGACGCTTGTAAGGAAGGTATTAGAGTAATTTCGAGTGGATCTTGGTCCCTAGAAGAGTTTAATTTATGTTAAAATGCTGATAGGATGTATAAAGAAGTCAAAAACGACAGCAGTCTATAATTGGTTGAAATTTAGCACAAGGATTGTAATTTTTATGTCCAGGTAGGAAAAGCTATCTATTTTCTTTGAGATGGAAAAATTTTAAAATTAACTGGAAGTGATTTCTCAAAATCATTTCACTAAACCAAGGGATACAGCGTAAATTTGTTACCGGCAAGGGAAAATAGTTGGTCCTATTTTAAGCAAAACAGCAACAAATGTCTTCTACTCTGTAATGTTGACTGGATGGTATTTCTTCATTTTTTATTTTGGTGACAAGCTTTAGTACAGCTAAAAATTGCTCAGCATAGTGACTGGTTTCCCACACAAAGTGGCACCCCTGATTGGTTTATGTGAACCATTTATATAATTTTCTTATTGCCATTGCCCATAAGTCCTTAATACCAAATTTCATGAAAATTCCATCCGTAGAAGCCAAGACCAGACATGAACAGACAACTAAGCTAATAGGCACAGTGGAAGTAAAACATGCCCCAAAATTCTTTAAAATATCTCTCTGAAAATGGGAGTTAGGTCATTTGAAAAGTCGTATATGGCCTGCACAGTAGTATATCAAGCCTCATGTGGCCCTTTTACTAAAGTTTCGTGACCCCTGATGTAGGAGAGTTATAGGTAATTCCCATATTTACTTGTGTACCATGCGAACCTTTTCCTCCAAAATGCCAGTAAGAAAAAGGGACTACATGTCTTACATAAGGACTTCTGAACAAGTTATATAAATTGTGAGTATCGATAGTAAATTCACTGCAACACTTACATCTACGTTTATACTCGCAGAAGACAAAGAATTCTACTAAGTATTGACACAAAATATTTTGACGATTGAGATGACATTATATTTTTATAATATTAAAGCTGTATCTTTTAAATGAGTTTTAAGTTTATTATCGTTACTCAAAATAAGCAGTTCTGTAATTAAAAATTTACTATCAATTTCTACCTATACTTTTGCCAGAATAAGTTGGGATCTGGTATGTGTTCGCCGAATTCATCGTGAACCCTTGAAGCTCCTTTAACATACGAGGGGCAAATACTGAGGAGGAGATTTCTGCTCGCATCGGCATAAAGAGATCAACCAATAAATTGGCATCACACAGGTAAGAGGGAGAAGATGCTTCACTTGGGTGGACCTTGTTTCAGGGAGGGGGAATTAGTGAAGAGGCTGACTTTTTTTAAAATACCAGATGTCAACTTATTGTCGCGAATTTATTTTTTTCCCTCCGAACTAGCCCAAAAATAGAGATGCATGTGGTACACAAGGGTGCATGTTACATGAGTAAATTATCAAACAAAAATAATTTTTCCACAATGTCAAAAATACAAATATTTTAGCAGCTATAATTAAAAGTAAAATTGGTTAAATAAAAAGCAATAGATAGGGAGATGTTCAAAAGACAGTCTCCATCACCTGTTACCAACATTCACCTATGAAAAGATGGATCTCCATCATTGGTCATCAATGTGTTAAATCTATCTATGCAGGAGTTAGATATGCAATGCAAACAAAAAATGAGTTGCAAACATTATGGAAAAAATTAAATATTAGTATTAAAACATTTTGATATTATATCAAGCAAAACCTAGAGTTTTATATTGAAATTAGTCAAATTGTCACATCAACTCTATATTCACACCAAAATGTTGTTAATGTAAATTGAAATGTTTTTTCCTAATTTTGTGCTTCAAAAACTTTTGCACTAAATCAGCAACGACAATTAATATAACAGAAATTCAAATATATAAAACCCATGCAAGAAAAATTATATTCAAGCTAAAAGTCAAGAATTACAGCAATATACTCCTACTAATGCCTCCGAGGATTGAGAAAAAACATGTATTGTGATATAGCAAAAAAATTTTATAAACTAAAATGACTTTTACTAGTACCACTTACTTGATATAATCTATACAAGCTGTAGACTCCAATATATTAAATAACAAAGAGAATACCTGGGGACATGCAAGCATAACCTACAGAAGAGTTTACAACCAACACAATTTATAAAACAAGTTGTGTACATTTATGTACAAAAAAATCAACTCAAATGCTCCAAAAATATCAAAAATATCTATTATGTGACTAATGTCACAAGATGCAATGATTTATTGTGCAATTAAGTCAATGAAAAAACCTTAGACATCTTTGCAAAGTAGATTTTTATTAAGTTTCAGTTGCAGCATAGGCATCTTCCTTTGAATCTTTCAAATCTTCAGTTAAAAAATTTCATCTCACTTAATTAAATTCTCAAAAGACCTCACTTCCTTCAACTCCTCCCCCCCTCCAGTCCAACTCGCAAACGTGCCTCACACCTCCCCATTCTGGCCATCTCCCCTCCATGGCTGTGACAATGCTACATCCAACAGACTACAGCAACTTTCTTATGATCACTTGGCGTTTCTGTGATTGCCGACCAAATGTTTATAAATCCTTCATCAACAATAATATTTTTCCTTATTTTATTTGTTGCAATGATTATATACTGTTTTTATATGCCACATACCCTATACTGAATTATGGGAGCTCCCAAGTGGTATCTCAGTTAAATTTAACGAGTATCTCAAATTTTAGATTACCAATTTTCTTCCTTGCATATAAGCCAAATCTTCATTCTGTAAACTTAGAATTTGGAAAAAAATTGTTGTTTATATTTAACTAAATCCAGTACCTACTGATCATCTTATTTAACAGTTAAGTCTCCTGACCTCACAACAATCTGCTATTCTCATGCCTAAGAGACCATTTATTAAACTATAAACCTAAGAAAACAAAATATTTCTTACAATTCCAATACTTTAAAGTTGTTCATACAATAATCCTCTTCTACACCAGATCACATTATATTCCAAAAAATTTTAAAATCTTGTTCAAACTAGGAAATTCTGAATTCAAGACAGTATCAACGCATATTTGACAAATGGCAAGAGATTAAGAAAACAAACGAGAAGTAGGATTTGCTCTAAAAACAATCAACCAATTCCAGAATGTTAAAACTTTTGATAAATTACTAGCCCAAGGCAAGACATCAAATTTTGGGAAATTTCATATAACAAAGACTTATCAAACAGAAAGAAAATGGGAGTGTTGCAAAAGAGCAACATTTAGAATATAATAGTGAGATTTAAATCAATAGTGGACATTACATAAGAAAAATTAAATTTCAAGTACATGAAATGACAAAACAAAATCATTTGTGAATTCATGTAACTTGAAAGCTAACTCTTCACAAGCTTTAAGACATATGCCAAATGAATAAGAGATACTTAGTTAATTTATCAATAAAATAAAAAGTCTCTGATATTTTCTTTAACTATAAGTCAGTCATGTCTTGAATTTCCAACTGCAATTACAATTTAAATTGCAGTTAGATGATGTGAAATAGGCTCAGCATGTATCAAAAACTCTACAAATCAAAATGATTTTCAAGATTTTATGCTCTTTCTACTTCCTACATAATTTATATGCCATTATACATTCAAAAATCCAACACAACAAAATAATATAATTTTCCCTCGAAAAAGAAATGTATTAATGCACTGTCAAATTTACCTGGGGCTCTTTAGATGCAGAATTTAGTGAGCTACCAATCTTGGAGCCACCAGTTCCAGAGGTGTGTAAAGCCGAATGACTCTGAGATGTGGCAACTGATGAGCTGCCATAGCTATTCTGGTATTGACCCGCACTTGAAGATGTGTAGCCACCTGAACTACCACTCGACTGTCCCAAAGAACTTGAATTGGCATACCCACTCTGCCCAGCAGACTGGTAAGTTGACTGGCTGGGGTATGAGTTAGCAGAGGCAGACTGACTCATTGATGATGGAAAAGAGGAAGGAGGGCCAGAGGGGGCGGACGGTGTTGAGGCTGTGCTTCCAGCACCCTGGTAAAGAAAACGATTTTATGCACGTATGTTTTTATGCCTTTACTGGTGCGCAAGCAAGACTAACATGGAGAAGGTGACTTGTATGAAATGATTAATAATCTTAAAACAGACAAGCTCTTTCACTGAGACAATTTCAGTAAAATGTTATAAATCACAATCTAAATTCTTATAAGCTGAGAACATCCAAATTAAGAACTGTTGTTAGCTTGTAAGTGATCACACTATTATTTAGATGAAAATGACTAAGCACAATTACATTAATTGACAGCTCCCAAAATTATTTTTATTACTTAGTAACAAGAAACACAGCACTTTTATATGCAAAAAACAAATTCAATCTCACATTAATGAAATTTGATACTATCAACATTCTCAGGTATGGTTAACTGGGTTAAGATTCAAACCATGGAGAAAAACTATGCAAGTTAATGTAAACAAAAAACTGACAAACTGTGCAAATAGATATACTTAATGTGCAACATTAATATGGTCATTGTAGGAGTAAACCATCAAAACTATTACATGAATTAACTGTCCATGAAATGCATCAAATATCAAATATTCATATGATTAAACTTATCAACTCGGAAGGCAAGAATAAACTATTAGTAAACTAAAATAGCCAATAATGTGCCCGAAAGTAACACTCCCAATATCAATATTTTTTCATCTTTATGGTTTTTGGTAAAGGAAGACAAAAATAATACAAGGATTACTATAAAACAACAATCACATTCTGCATGATTCAACCAACACTTTCTTCTTAATACTAAAACAACTGCATGCAATGGATTAATAATCTTCACATAGTCCAGAATAATGCAGATGTGATTTTACCTCTGTTAAGGTTGATTTAAACAAACACCTCACTTTGACAACTATAACTTGAGAACAAAATTTCAGGGGAAAAAACATTTAAGAAATTGTTATATTAATATAGCTTTTGTTAGATAGCATTAATTCTATATCAGAGGTGGACAACCTTTTCTAAATAGCAGGCCACGTTGGAAGTTGCCAGTGCTTCAGCAGGCTGCATTATAGTTAAATCAGAAGTTACCTAGAGATACTGAGCCACCATATAAGTGAAAATCGAGCCCAAAATAAGGTTTAGAGTTAACATTTCTATTAAATGTTTTATTATCATAATTTGAATTAAAAAATATGTTAAATTTTATTTCTTTTTCATCATAGCTTTGTGGGTTACATAAAACGCTCTCTGGGGCAGCACCTGCCCCATGGGACAGTGGTTGCACATGCCATGAATATTAGAAATCATGATGGAATTCAATCTTAGAAATACCTTTGAGAAAATATCAAAACCAACATTTAAAAAAGTAGTTCTGGAAAGAACTAAATCTGCCTACTTTCCTTTCAATACAATTTCAATATATAACAAGTAGGGGTGTACAGTCCGATTGAAAGCTTGTGGCGTTAGAGGGGAAAGCGCTTAAGGGGAAGAAATATTGAGGGGAAGAGCGATGAACTTACCAGGTTCGCAAACTTAGCCGCGTTTACATGGGTCATGTGGTGCAATGGGCTACGCTCGGGTTGTAGTATGCACAAAGCATTTAGACCAGAGGTTCCCAAATTGTGCTTCGTGATCCCCATAGGAGTTCGCGAGAAGACTCAGACAATTTGCGGAAAATAATCCTTAATGGCATTTGTAAAGCGTATTTTATTGTACGGTTTATGTTAATCATTTTCTGCAGGGATGGGACTGGTTCAATTCAAAGAGTATTTCTTTCCTTCATTTGTTTAACATAAGATTTAATGTAGAATATACTTAGTTTTCATTTTAATATTTCTTAAATTGAACAACTAAATTGAGACAGAAGCTTGTAAAAACAAAATTAAATTTATTTTTGTCGAAGAGAGAAATCGAATCCTTGACGAATGTGTGAAATTTCTTTAGACTCGGACGTAGAATTTTTCAAGTTTTTTTAAGGACGAGAACTATAACAACAAACGCATTATTATAGGGGTTTGCAGAATGAAAAAGTTTGGTAACCACTAGTTTAGACGTTTCTTGAGTAAATTGTAACCTTTATCAATAAAATCAACTTTGCGACACCAAGTAGGTTTATTATTAAGACGAGTGGGAGGAAAGAATGTTTCTTATTTGTTCCCTGAAAATAATTTGTTCATTAGTTGAGAGTAAAAGCAATTCTTACATGGCATAGTGTATTTATTAGAATTCCTTATTTAAGTGGAAGGAAAAGTTTTTAAAGAAGCAGTGAGCAAGGAATCCAGAACAATGACAGTTATAGACCAGACCTTCCTCGAATTAACCCCTACTCGTGCCTTTCTGACCCTTAAGTGCCACTCCATCCCCTACTGTTCTACCACGAATTTTGCAAATAACCTTCCTCTCCCTCGCACAACACTTTCTCCACTTCCACAACAGTCGCAAACAATTAAGGTATAGATTTTTCGGGTTTTACCCAATTTTTACCCGATATCTTAGCATGCGGCTTGTGAACCGCAATTCAGCCAAGTCGGTTCTAAACAATGCCTTTTAAAGAAATATCTCTTTTATAATTCAGTACTACTACAGACCCAAATGTTAAAGAACAATGGAAAAGAAGCAATTATTGAGAAATAAAACGAATAAAATTGATTTCTGGAAAATTTTAATTACATGAACTTTCAATTACATGAAGCACACATGATATGCTAGAAATAATTTCTGATTGAGTGCAGTCTTACCACGGTGGCCACTTGGGCTTATTCTGAAATGCAGCTGTCTTCTGACTCTGAATCAGAATTTAAATCAATAGTGATTTCGCTTACAATATTTTCCAATGCCATTTTCTTAGATATATAATCTTCCTCTACTCTCTTTGTGTGCAAACAAACATTCTCCCAATCAATTCTTCCGATATCGGAGCACCTCTCTTCTACCAACCATTTCACATCGTCGATTTTAAATGTCATATTCCTCGCCACTACCCAGTTTTTTTACATTTCCCCAGATACTTTCGATGGGATTCAACTCCGGATGATATGGTGGTAGCCTATTGTGGAGTGTCCATGGTCTGCTAGTATTTTAGCCACGATGTAAACTTTTTTTGGTTTTAGCAGCTTTATTTTTTTGGTATAACTCAATTTTAGTTTTGATTGCAGAATATTGAATACCCCTGGAGTTGAATCATGCCTTCATAATGTCCTTCTTCGAATTACTACAAGGAGGGCGATCAAGCTCCATGTTATGGTACGCCACATTATCCATCACAACAGAATTTAAAGCTAAATTCAGGATTAGACTTCCACTTCATGTAATTCATAACATACATATCCCCATGGTAATCTCCAGTTTTCTGGCCTGACTTAAAAATGAGGTCCTGCAACCTTTTTCAATATCTGACCCTTCCTTTGAAATTTGCTCTAATGTGTGATATGAGATGACTGGTGCTGCTTCGGCCCGCTCATATGCATTTGTAATAGGAATACTGATTCCTTCTGCAGCTTCCCACAGAATGCTATAAATAATTTCCCGTGCCTGGCCACGGATAACTTTCCTATTCCCTAGCTTGGAGGTGGATGGAGCGGCAATCATACAGTTCAAGTTGTTAATAACTAAGGGAACAACAAGTTCAAGAGCATAGTAACAAAAACGTGAGGAATTAAGTAACAGAAAATAACAATAACTATAACAAAACTAAAAACAAAATTAAAATAACAAACAACAAAAGGAATGGATAACACAAAAACAGACGAACAATAAAATGCGAAGTATAAAATAACAATAACTATAACAAAACTAAAAACAAAACTGTGATAACAAACAACAAAATGAATGGATAACACAAAAATGGATAAACAATCATACACGAAGTATAAAATAACAATAACTCGATAACAGATCAGCAAATGAAACTATGAAAACTGATAATGATAGCAAGAGCGAAGCAGCAGTTAGCAACCTGGACGCATGAAGCAAGCCTAATGCACTTTCTCCCACGGGGAAAATACCCTCATCCCTGTGGTTGTGATGTTTCACCAATGGACTCGCCTAGTCCTAAAATCGTCCTTTGTGCACTGCCATAAGCTTTCAACCAGACTGAACTCAGGTTTCCCGTGGTACCGAAGTGCTTTTCATCAAATTCACCGTAATATAATCATATACTAATGTATTTGCTTTGAAATCAGAAAATTATTTTTCCTTATATTGTGGCAGCCCTGCTTTTTTGATCCATTCTAAATGTATTTGCCTTGTTTTCCCATTCTATACTCCCCTGACAAATGAAATTTCTTTGAAATTCTTTCAGCCAATACCTTTAAAATTCATAGTTACAGAAAAATTCTAACCTTGATATTGTGGTAGCCCTGTTTAGTCGACCCAGTTGAAATATATTGGTAATTTACTTATATTAAGATTAAATATACTATATTTGGTTAAAATTCATGCAGTCAGTTCTCTAGAAATACATGTAAAAGAAATATTATTTTACTTTTTATTGTGGTAGCCCTGCTCTTTAGCTCCGCTTTATACATCTTGATTTAATTATGGTATGTTGTAAAAATCTTATATACAAAATTTAATTGAAATCCATTCAGCCAATTCCTTCCAAATCCTTAATTACTGAAAGAGTTTAATTTGTAATTGTGGAACCCGTCTGGATGATTCAGTTTAAATATACTAATATGGTTTTGCATATAAGTGTATATTATAAGTGTTAAATTTGGTTAAAATTGATGTAGACAGTTCAACACAAATACTTATAAAAGAATTTTTTTTATTATTGTATTATGGCAGCTCTGCTTTTTATATCTATAATAAACACCCTGATATTGTTATTTTGTTGCACGCCTACTTCATACAAAATTTTGTTGAAATAGGTTGGGTCAATTCCTTCCAAATTCATAATTACCGAAAAGTTTAACTTCGCAATTGTGAACAAACACACAAGGGAGAAGTGAAACGCAGTGCAAGCATTAGCCTACTATTTCCAAAAAGCACCAAGGGGGCCAACTGCTAAACATCCCTTCTGAAGAACGAAGCGCTGACTTGTGTGGTCTCCTCAAAGCACACAAGAAGGGGACAGGATGATCCCAGGTTGAAAAATCCTACCTCTGCCAGATTCGAACCTGGGTCCACTGCGTGGAAGGCCAATGCTTTAACCACTCCTCCACCCCCACCTAAGTCATGGATGGGGAAATAGTGTCCAGTCAGCATTACAGAGATGAAAGCCTTCATTGTAATTTTCTTAGAGATGGGTATCACGAAAATACCAACTGTATTTTCCTACTGGTCTACTAACTCTTGCTGCATCCGATGGTTTGGGATTCGAACCACCCCATGCTTGTACTGCTCTTCATGAGCCATGGATTAAAACAACTACATCAAGCTGAGCATGAAAAACAATTGAGAAACCTATCTATATATTCGTTGATCTAAATCTAAATTAGAAAGAATTAACCTACGATCTTCAGATCGGAACCATTTTAAAGAAAAAAATATAGTTTCTTATTGTTCATCTTTTTCCACCTCCAATTTCAAATCCCTCATTTTAAATATTTAATTCACATATTTTGAGGAAATCTTGCCATTTTAATGGAATGTTGCCTTGCCAACAAGTTACATTGTTAAATCTCGAAATCCTATTGTTGTTTCAATCCTTATGGGTGAAAGAGTGCTTTAAATGCTTTTAATAGAAGAGAAAGAAGGAAGGACAGGGAAATGTTTCCTTGCATTATAGGCAAGAAGGAATACATCAGAATGTACAACATTAACCATTCACAGATTAAATTTACTTAGAATCATCGTAGAAGGTTGAGACTTGAAACAATGAATGCCTAAAAGAACGAAAGTTTGTTTACCTGCCATCAATTTTTTAATACACATCAAATCAATCAACAGATGTTTTAAATGCGAGAATGTCACAATCCTAGTGATTTGCATTTTTGTCGGTTTCATGTAATTGGGTACCATTGACTTGGATAATCTCTTAATGAAATTTTAATTTAAACCATTTCCGTAGAATTTCAATTTAATCAACATATGCCGTACATCTTTTTTAAAGCAATTCATGATTATATCTAATGAAAATTTTCCCTAAGATCCAGATGGGAAAATCTTGTGTAAGGGACAAAAATATTTTAGGAGCTGTTGCTTGGCTATAAGGAAGAGAAATCCCAAAAGAAACTTGTTCTGTTATTGTCAATGACCTCTGCAGCAGAAAGCAAGACTGTGACTCGGAAAAGTCATGGAGTGTCAAAGGAAATTATCAAACTTTACAACAAATACATGGGTGGCATAGATTTATCAGATATGATGTTGTACACCTATTTAGATGAAAGACGATCCTTCATATACTGGAAGAAGGTGATGTTCAGTGTTTTCACATACATGGTGCTAAATGCATACATTATTTATGAATTTGTGTTAAGTATTATGGATCTCTTTTTAATGTTTCGTGATCCACATAAAAACGCTCTCTGGGACCACATGCAGCCTGGGGGCCATAGGTTACTCATCACTGATCTATATGCTTTTTCCGAAGTTGGTTGAATGGGCTCTTTCTCTGATGTATACGAGAAAAAGCTTGTGTGCAATATGCAGGGTGCCAAACCAAACTTGAACCGAAAACCCGCTCCGAACCACTCAATTTTGCAAACCCAAACCTGAACCATGATTTTGTTTTTACTTGGAAACCAAAACAAACCTGAACCAGTTTTAAAATGGGTTCAAGATCTTCCAGATAATCCATGTAACTATATAATCAAATGAAAAGAAAATAATTCTTACTGAAGCTTGGTGGACAAGAGAGATATTATGTCTCGAATTTTCAGATCTCACAAAAAACAACATTTCTCTTGTTTCTAGATTTGATTTGTTGCTTGACCTCCTTACACATCGTGAATCAATGCCGGTGATTAGCTTCATTATAAATTGGACCTCTGTAACAATGTTCAATGCTTGGCACAAGGCTTTACATTCAAATATACTTAAAAGAGAGGAGAATTTTCTAAATAATGATCTTTTGTTTACTTCTTTATATTTAGATCCTAAATACAGATTGAAGAGAAAGTAAAGAAAGATAAAATCCAAATTATTAAAACGCTGAAATTACTGGAAAATATGACTTGCAGACAGCTTGAAAGAAAATATGAAATATTCTGTACTGGCAGTAAGTATTTCAGGATCTGCAGCAGATGACGGCTTGCTAGAGCAGTTTCTGGAAATCTCAAACAAACACTAAAAGCCAACCTGACTATAGAAATCAAAATAATTTAGAACTTGCATTTGAAGTTTATGAGAAGATTCAAAGGCTTCCAAAGGACAGTAGAGCTCTTAACTTCTGGGAAGAAAATAAAAACCTGTATCCTATTTTCTATCATATTTCTCAGGAGTTCCAGCGACACAGGTCAATGTTGAGCTACCTTTCTCGGCATTAAAATTAGTTTTATCACCCAAGCATGCCTATTTATTGGAGACACTTGAAAATATTTTGCTGGTCCGTTTGAATAAAAATTTTTTTTTAAATAAATTGTTTATTTTCTGTTATATTTTTTAAAATTGCTTTTTTTTATTTGTCAATTGTTGTAGATGGTGCCCAACATTTTTTATACAGTTCCTAATTCTACCAACATTTGTTATTAGTATTGTAATTAATTTTGTGTTATTATAACGTATTTTTGATGTTGATTTGCATTTTTAAATGGTCATTTTATAATAAATTAATTATATATTTAAAATTAATTAAAAAAATTTTAACCCAAACCTGAACCGGACCGTTCAAAAACAGTTTTCATAAACCGAACTCGAACCCAGAAAATTTAAAACTATCGGAACCTGAACCCAAACCGAACCCATAAATTTTGCAGTTCAATACCCTGGCGATATGAAATGACTTAGTGTTCAAAATGTGACAGTGTAATTACAGTGTGTTTTAATGTAATGGGAAATGTGAAAGCATAGCTTTCAATTTGTTACAAAGACAACACCTTCCCTTGATAGATTTTAGATTAATCAGTGGATGACTGAATAATTATTTATGTCAAGATCTAGATCCCTGCCATGTTTGATAACTTAACAAATAATCAAAGAAATTTTATTAGAACCTCTAAGCTGTTGAATAATGTTATCAAAATCATGCAATTTTCCACCTTGAATAAAAAATTGTAAAGTCTCCATCAAAAATCATTTATATATAAACTCACACGTTAATTCATCTGCAGACAAATTCGCCATGGTGTCTCGCCTTCCACTAATTAACCGTGATATGACTTCGTACACGAATTTGAGACATGATTTTGAATTTGAAATTTGGAAAAAAAAAACTCATCTTGGATCCGGGTAAATACAGTATAGGACAGCCATAAAAAAACTGACTCATGGATTCAGTGCAGTTTGACTATTATAATCACGTTATAACAACTTGTGAAGGAAAAATGAGGCACCGTTGCCATCACTGCAAGTTGCAATCCATGTTTGTGCAAGGAAACTGTATTGTTCCTCTAAATGGACAGTGCTCTGAAGAGTTCCACACAAAAAAACATTGATTGGACAAAAGATCAAGTACATATATATGAACATTTTCTTTATGATTATTATTGCAGCCTACGTACACCCAACATTTTGTTATGCTATTATGGGTCACGAGTTATTTCTTTATTAATATTATTGTACTAATTGATAGTTTCCTGTAAATAAAAGATTTTCAAAAAATAACAGACTATGTCTAGGCATTAATGGGTTACATTGTTTGAAAGAAGAGTAAGAATAGAAAAGGCGACAGAGAAAAATAGAACAAGTTCATAATTTTGGAATAATTGAAAGTGCTTTGCCTGTACAAGGCCTAATCCTGTCTGACAGGGTTTGCTAGCCTATTATTTTCAAATTAATTAACTAATTTTTCATGAATTTGATATTAATTTTAAATAAAAAATCCCTTTTCATTACATAATTTATATCAATAAATAAAAGAAGTAATGTGCTTGTTTTTAAATAAACAGGATATTTTGCGTATCAGCAGTGGCAGATACGGAAATTTCTCACCCCTAGGACAAATTATTTTTATGCCCCCTTTTCGGTGTTTTTTTTAATAATCGCTCATGTATCTATTATAAATAGCTGCTTCTGATGGAGGACATATATGTGTGTGTGTGTGTGTGTGATATAAAAGCTAAGGACTTCTAGATATGTCATAGACCTGAAATTTGACAGGATGATAGGTTAGGTGATGATAGGTACAACCAAATAAAGACATAAAAAATTCCAAATTTTTTTTTTAGTGGGGTATTTTTTACCCTAATGTTCCATTTCAATACTCCATAATAAAAACATGGAAATCTGTGCAGTTTCATAAATTTGCATTTTAAAATTAGTTATAATTCAGATAGAAACTCGGGACAAAAACATTTCTATAGCTAAAAGAATGAGGTTTCTTATTTTTTAAGACTAAATTCAAATCAGTGCCGAATTGACGAAGAAATGTGTTCTTAATTGGAAAAAATCAGATGCTCAACAATAAAGAATTTCAGCTACCATAGCAACCAGGACAATGCTTTTCAATGGGAATTGGCAATCCATATTATAATAGCATCGCTTTAACGCTTTTTAATAGGGAAATTCGTATTGTCCCATTGATTCCAACCAAAGACACATACATATGATGACAATTTTAAAACGCGATATATGTTATTAAATAAAAGAACTCCTTTCAATTATGAGGGTTGATGAACTGTACATAATAATAGCTTTCATTTAGTACTTCTAACGAGAATCGATGGTTTGTATTATAATGCAGTTGATTTAAAACTACTGCGTAAACTTATAACATCAAAATTCAAAAACAGGAAATATTAGAGAATTATGAAAAAACGTAATGTTGTGTTGGAGTTGAAATTTTTAAGTTATTTAGAGTTTAGTGTGCATACCCAAATAAACATTTGAAAATCCCTGTGAATATGTCGTGGCCGTTAATTTTTTTTTAATTTAAACAAATAGATAAATATTATTTCACTTCTAGATATGCTACAACTTTAAAATTTGGCAGAAATGTGTGGCTTTAGTACTCTAAAGTGGAAAATGTATAATATTCTTAAAATTGCAAATTTTAGGGATTGTTTTACTCTATTATTGATACATAAGGAAAGAACAAAAATCAGCGCAGAGGTGAAATCTTTAGAATTAAAAAAATATTTCCAAAGATGAAATATCTCTCTGAAAAATGAATGTTTTTTCAAGGTGAGATGAAATGCTTGCAGAATGCAAGCACCTTTTACTAGTATAGTTTGTACGTCCATGGATCATAATAGTTAAATTCATTAAAAGTCTGCGTAATATCAATTTTTTTATTCTGCTCTGAAATCCTATTTTTATTGCCACCCCTAGGCCATTGCCTACTTTGGCCATATTTCAAATCCACTATTGCATGTCAGTATAATGACATCATCATCTGTTTGCTTGCAGTAGAGGTCAAGGTGTTAATGCAGTTAAGATGCTCAGCATTAAGACTGTGATTTGTAATCTAGCTCATGCATGGACCGATGTAATAACTGCAACATTGAAAAATCCTTGGCATAGGTCAGTCTGAAAGTGTATTTTAGGAAGACGATGAATTGCCACCAGATTATATAGGTTTCCGTGTTAATAATCAAAAGAGATTGGTTTCTGAACTTCTGAAATTTGCTAAGGGAATGACATAAGGTTGTTACAAAAAGATTGTAAGATGAGATCGAGAAATGGATGGAAATCAATTACAATGGAACCTGTCGTACATCAGCTAACTGATGCCAAAATAACCAAAGCATAAGAAAGGTGAAAGAAGTGAAAGTGACTTTGATCATGAGATAATAAAGGCAAACCTTCAGTACAGCACTATATGCAAATTGGTCACAGATGAAATTTCTGTTTTAGAATAATGATCATGCAAGGGTGGATCCAGAAGCTTTCCAAGGCGACCACCCCAATTGCCCCTTCTCCCTCTTGATTCTGCCTCTGACAATGACATACATTTTGAAAATCCCTAACCCCATTAGAATCTATCTATCCCTTGTCATACAGTCTTAATTTCCGATGTAGAAACAAGGAATGCTGTACAGAATGAATTTAAGAATGCACCCAGTGGAGGGCAATGACTCCCCCCTTGGGTCCACCACTGCAATCATTTATTGATTTCCGAGAGATTGTGAGTTTGTATGGAAAAACTTATAAAGAAAATGAACCATGCCTGGAGTAAGCTAAGTTGGGATATACATTTAACAAAATTTCACATAAAAATGTGCAGAAAGTTTTAGCCGATGAAAATAAAATAGGAATGGATGGAAGCGCCTTTCCATTTGATGCAAAATGAAGCCCATAGTGTTCCCATTGTTAAAAAATCATAAGAATGTTCCAGTATGGTTCCTATTGTTAAAATTTTCTCATTCGAGCACTGCTCATCCACAACCTCTCAACCTCCAATAACAACAACAACGATAAGTGGTCATATTCAGTTTGGAAGTATAAACAAGAGTCTGTCTGTGCACTAGATTAAGTTAAAACTGTGATGAAAACCTAAACGATAGAGAAACTTGGAGTGTCGATTTCTGTACTTCTGCCATTTGTTTTTCCTTATATTAATTATTAACTAAAATACCATATTTATCTGAATATAAGAAAAATGCCTACATAATTGAAATTCCTGCGAATGGGTCACCGTCTTATATTCAGGTAACTACTTTTTTCCTTCTGCAACTACCAGTTTTTGGGGGATCGTCTTAAATTTGGTTAAATACAGTAAGCTAAATTTACACATATAACAGGTGATTAAATTCTAAATTCTCCTCAGTTCATCAATTACGTTTGTGGGAGACATTCATATTGAAATAAAACAAAATATTACCGAATATAATAATTGAAGAAAAACATGCTAATTTTATGCATATTCATGGATAACACTCTTACTTGCTTAATAATAAATTTTAAAAATCTGGAAGATCATTTCTAATCATCCTGCCTAAAATTATACAATTTAATACACATAAATATGAACAATTATTCAAACAAACAATTTTTTAAATAAATAAAGTGAACTTGATGAAAATCCCAGCTAATTCTTGTATGTATATGGTTCAGAAATAAATCTAGCTTTTGACACTTTGCATCATCATGATGCAAAGAGGCAAAATGTAGATCGAGCCCCTCTAATAAAAGTATTGTAGAAATTTCACTAAGTTACTTTATTTTTGAACTAGCTGTGTGACATGGCGTTGCCCGGGTGTGATTCGGGATTGCACCTGCCCTTCTTTAACTCACCCCTCCCACCGCCCGCACTTCTTTCACTCACCCCTCCCACTGCCCGCCCTACTTTCAGCTATTATTCCTTACACATTAGACACTCATAAGTGAGGAAGGAAACTCAGTGCTGACATTGGCCTACTCTTTACGAAGAGCTCCAAGGGGGACAACCTAGCAATCATAAGGTTTTAATTTATAATGAAAATACAAGAGGTAAATATCATAGTGAAAAAATAGTACTTTTGAATGTCATTGTAGCTAACATACAACTTCTGTAACTGGTATTTTTTCAAAATCATTAAGTTTTCTTATTCTATTTTGCCTCAGGTTAAGTTCTTTCAACGAATGCAAACCTTGGTTGTGTGACTTGTCAATTGATTGCATTTGATTGCTGGCCAAGTTTAGCACTTTTAAAACATGAAGAGTAGAAAGCCCACTGACACTGCAAATTTGGTTTCCATGCAAATCTAAATCTTGACATCCATTCTGAAAGACGGAACACTGTCTCTTCAAACCATACAAGTAGGGAACAGGACGATCCCAGGCTGAAAAATCCTACCTCCACCAGATTCAAACCTGAGACCGCTGCGTGGAAGGCCAATGCTCTATCCGTTCTGCCAATGCCACCCATCTTCTCTATAAAGAATGATCCATTTGTACTAATGTGAAAGCTAAGTATCATATAGATTTGAAGTGACATCAATTCTGCACATAATACAACCATAATCAGGTTGCAAAGAGAGTCTTTTAAAGGTTGTGTTTGCTTTTAATTGTTTTATGATTAATTTTTAAACCTGTATAATATATGACTTGTTTTGTGCTACAATATTAACTATGCAACTGGTATTGTACCCTAGAGGCCTCGAGCATTTACCACTATGTGGGCAATACTTACCTCTTTATGTTTGATATATTGCAACAAGGCATTTGGATTGATTTTTCAAGCAAATAACATGTAACACAAAAGGATATTCAATTTGATGATGAAGATAACACTTGAGCAATAAAACGGTTAGGTAAATCAGATGCTACAAAGCATCTGCTTTCAGAAGTTATTCGCTGCTGATTGTTGATTCTGAAGCATCATCTTGTCTGTCAACCACAAGGTGTTATCATTCCATTTCCAATCAATGTTGCATGCAGAGTGAAAAATTTATTTAAGAATCTTAGGAAAAATTGTCCACTAACACCATCTCAAAACCACAAAAAATAACCGACTCAAATGATAATTCCCTTGCATAGAAGATCGATCGAGCAAGCCCCATGAGGCTCACCGGACAAAAAACCAGTTCAGCAGGCACTGTCTGAACAATTCAAAGTCTGTAAAATCAGGGTCCGTAGAATCGAGCTTTTACTTTATATTGTCTGTAACCACGTTTCTTTACCTGAAGATGATGTATCACATCGAAATCTGTCATGTTGAAATATTAAAACAGTGGAAAATACAATTTTTATTTTATTTGTCCACTATTTACAGATGTTGCAAAGGCAAATTGAAATTAATTGCCATAAATGTTGTAATTTTCTAGAAAGGCAAGAAAAAGCAACAAGATTTCAAGTAGTAGTAGTAAACAAGTGAAATACTGAGGGGTCACTATTTGTTTGATTATAGGTGCAGTCAACAAGAATTTGTCCTTCATAGATAATAGTATGGCATCATAGAGACAATGCAGGAGAAACATGTTACTTATCATTAGGTAGATAACAGGTCAAATATGACTTGAATATACAGGATCTTTACGAAGAGCATCAAGGGGGCCAACTGCTACACATCCGAAGGACAGAGTGCTGACTTGCACACAAAGCAAAACATTGCTATTGCAGGATTTAAACTGAGTTTCCCTTGAGGATCACAGACTGAATACTAGATAAAGGTTTCTGAAGAAATATAGTGCCAACATAATAGACAGGCATCATGGAAATAAAATTAATGAGATTTATTATAGGACCAAGGGTTAATGAGGCTAATCTTTACCCAAGGACAAAAGTAGATCATAACAGGAGTCAGAAATGTGCAAGAAAACTCTTGGATGTGTTTTAATAAATTGCACCTTCTGTCAACCACCACTTAGGTGAATTGCTCTGTACTAAGATGGCCAAATGGTTCCTTATGAGACCTCAATAACTTCTACCCATTCTGAACAACTTATCTCCCCTTCAAGAGTTTTCACTTGTGAATATGTACACACACTTAAGACAGTTGGCCACTTGAAAATTTTGATTACAGGCCCCAGCTGGTGATTTTATTGTGTCAACAAAATTCAGTGTGCTTGATCATCAAGAATTGTAAATGATGGAGAAATAGATAATCGTCCAATTGGAGGGAAATATCCTAAGAGGGATTTCCCTTCTCTTTTTATAACAGGGAAGACTTAGAAATCCTTCCGAGATTTAATCTTGTTTAAATTATGTTAAGAATTTGTAAATAATTATCCTATGAAATAATTGCTCCACAGAATTTACTGTTTTTTTCATTGAAGTATGTTTATTTGAACATTTCATCGTTTATAGTTCTAGAGAAATGTGTATTAACATGAAGATGGAGCATTAGCAAAATTCTGGACATTTAACTCTAGCCACTGCATAATACTGAGGAATTTAAATGCTGTACATCAAAGGCTAAACCATTTATTTACAATCCACTTAGCAAATCAAGGGCAGGTCAATATATTCTTGACAGAACAGATAAGACAATAATTCTTCAATACACTCTTCAAGTTCAAATCCTGGAAAATAAGCAAGGTTGATACAGTTTTCAAAGTTTGGATAATATTTTTTGGTCCTTTTAACTTCAAACTGACTAGATCACAGTGGTCTAGGAAAATCCTTTTGTTGTTAAATACTATTAATTCCCAATAAATATTGACACTAATTCTAATATCCAAAATCTATGTTCTCCACCAAATATAATACAATAAATCTACTTTAAGTCAACAAAACAACCCTGATTACATTTCTTATCCCTCCAAGTATATAATGCTACTATAACAAAAATCATTATGATATAAATTCGATAATGCATACTAAGATGCAATGATAATATGCAAAATATAACTATAATCCACACAGATGGACATCAAAGGTTTAATTTTAGAATCAAATAATTGCATTTAAGTGTAAAACAAATACAAGCCTTACCTGGTATGCAGATGAAGTGGCCGCTGATGAAGAAGAAACAGGAGGCGCTGGCACAGCTTGGCTCCCAGAATTCTGATAAGATGAAGATGAGGGCACTGAAGGCTGACTTGAAGCATAAGATCCACTGCCAGTTCCAGAACTGGAGGCCCCAGAACTACCACTCACAGCATTTCCTCCCACTACACTCTGTGCACTTGAATAACTGGGGGCAGAGTTAGAAGCTTGACTTGAGGGGTATGAAGAGTTCGTGGCCTGACTGACATAGCCTGAATTGGATTGACTTTGAGAAAAACTACTTTGGGCTTGCGAAGATGGATAAGGGGTTGAAGATGACTGCACCTGTAATAAAAAAAAACAACTCTAAGTAAAATAATTTCAAGCTCTCTTTTAACTGAGCAGGCCGCACATGATGATACTAGAAGAGATTCACACAAATTTGGAACTAAAATGAGTGTTTTCTACTACAACAAATATTCTCCTGCGACAGCATTTCTAGCTATTTATATTTTTACTAAATTAGAGTTCCCTAGAATGGGTAAATCAACATGTACATGCTCATCTGAAAAATTAGGCATTGAAATATGGTTATGAGTTTTATCAAAGGTTAGCCCTTTTATCAAATAACAAAAATCAAATATATAAAATATTTTACAATATTTCAACAAATTTCACCCGTACCTGATCAGTACAAAGATGTGGCATTGCAATATTTACATTAAAAAGATGTATTGCAATATCATAATTCTAGAAATTTTGTACAAATGCTGAGAACAGAGGCATGTCTTCAGTAATATATATATGATAAAATAACGTAGCAATGCTGTCCAAGAACCAATGCTCAGAACATAATGCTCAATGAATGTTTATTTATATTTCCATGGGTGTCTTCTTGGATGATTATGCTCAAATATTCAGGCATAAGAGAATTATTGTGATAGCTTGATCACAGATAACATTGTACATGTATAGCATCAAACTGTGAAATTGCAAATTGAGGTTACCCTAATACAGCAGTTCTCAAGCTTTTGTTTCTTATGATCTACCAACCATTTTGTCAAAAAACCCCAGGTCTCAATGATAAAAACAAAATTCCATCTTATCCAAGAAGTGAATTTTTATACTAATTGAATTTTAGTAATATATTATTAATGGAAATTTTTAAGGATACTAAATACAGTAAAACCTCACGGCGCGAATTCACAAGAACTGATTTCACTAAGATGCGGTATGCATTTCCCTACCAAACCTCGGAAGATGCAGTGGTTCACCTCGCTAAGACGGGGTTTGACAAGTCCAAGCCAAAGTTAACCTTTAAATTTCTCAAAATATAAATGATAAAAACTTCAAATTAAAATATAAAAAACTGACAAATTGATTCATATAATTATTTTACCTTATAAGGATGTAGGGTCGAGAGATTCGTATGTGTGCTTCCCACATTGTGCTGAAATGCACGAGCTCTGCAACTGGTGTGCCGCAATCAAGTCCTAGATGTGCCGCAGTATATTTTACATTATAAGCAAGGGAAGGATATTACTGTATTTTATTAACCTCCAGCTACGACCACAAAAAATACATTTTCAATAAATAGTGATACTTTACAGCCAAATTTGTACTCCAATCTTTTGCCTACTCATGTTATGTGACTCTCTCGATCTATCGCACAACACTCGAAATTTCCTTCAAGGCAATGAAAGCAATACCACATTTACTCGCATAATTCATGCATCTTTCACTCCAAATATCGTGGTCAAAGCTATTATATTACTAGTATGAAAGCCCATCAATATGACGGGAAGAAACTTATCTTTCGCAGGAAATGTACTCGAAGACCTTCAAAAATTCAGCAATTTAATCTCCACATTTAACTTCATCAAATGAATATCAATAGTAATTTTTAGTAATATTTATTTTTGTTACCGTCGCTCAAAACAGCATCAAAATTTCTTGATCATCATCAGGACCATCTAGTGGAAGAAAGCTCTACTAATGAGCATTACATAAGATGTAAATATTGCGGAAACTATATGTATAATTTTTTCTTAATTCCACATCGAGAAATAAGGTTGCGTAAATTACGTGATGACGTGGATTATGCATATAAATACAGTAATATTTTATGTACAGGTAACTCTCATTCAACAAACGTTCGTTGAACGAATGTTTGCTATAACAAATTAATTGAATTTTATAGATCTATTTTTTACAGAAAATTCTGTTCACTTTAACGAACTAAATAACATGTATCTAACTCAGATCGAAGAAACTGATGTTTACAAAAGCTCTTGGAGTCACAAAGACCATCTTGTTTACCCATGAATTCTTCTAATGTACACGCATTTTTCCTATCACCTGTATTTCTTGAGAGGCTTAATATGGTGTCACAGAACGTACTGTTTGTTACTCAAAATATATTTACAAATATCCACTTACACTTGAAGGACCTCTTGTGTACCGATAAGGAGGAAGTACACTACGCAGTCTTTCCCACAGCCATTCTATGCTTCAGTCTGTGACCTGGATATTCCGTATTTTCTAGTATATAATGCACGCATTATCTATGCAAAAAAAGTTTGAAATCTAGAAAAAAAACAGCTGTGCAATTTACACATAAGGAAACAACTACATACTTAAAAAGTGACTAAAAATTATTTATGCTGAGTATTACAAATCTTAGATTCCTACTTTCTTTAGCTTACAAATTCACAATATTTCCTCTCATTCTGTTTAAAGGCCTGAATGTACATAATTCTGCTAAATCTCATTGCTAAAAACAAAAAAATTTCAAGTCAAAACTTTTTTAAAACAATCAACAAGATGGAAAAGTACTCCATAAATGGAATACACAGAGATTTCAAAGGCATTCTTTAGGGGAAATACATTTGAAACAGTATCAAAAGATTCTCGAATTTTTATTTCCGAAACTATAACTCGTAAATATGTGGTCTCGCAAACTTCTTTGTAGTAAATGTTGTCCTCTATCTGAATTAAATTTTTAATCTATACCTTACAAATTATATAAAAGCTAGGGAGAGAAAAATATGGTATTTAACTGTGTCCTGACAGATGCCATTTAACGAGATACAGCTGTAAGTTTATTTAAGTGTTTACGTAAAGCGTAAGTTCTAGTTGATGGACATAACTCAAAATTACAAGTGAACGATAAATTTTAATAAGGATCATTCCTACTTAATTAAATTAAAATCTACCTAAAGTTAAGAAGATGAAAGTTATGACAGAAGGACGGATGAGACGTGCCCGTAAGCATTCTGCTACTACCACTTCGCTCATAAAGAATGCCTAAAAATCAGCATTTGGCAAAAGAATGTTCAATCCTTTAGGCAGCCTTTCATTTAAGTCCCAAGGAATGAAATGCTTCTATTCTCCAACCCAGTCCATTTCTGTAGACAGAAATTAACTAAAATCCTCTTTAGGTGTCAATCAATAAAGCTGAAATAATGGTTAAAATAAATTACATCGTTCTCTAGTTAATCAACATTCTTTGGGAGTTGATACATTTACATAATGGTCTTTATCAATCAACAAAATTTTCGACTGCATGTTATCTATACATTTTAATGAGTGTTAAAAATATTAATATGCGTGTTATCTACTAGGTGCGCGTTATCAATGGGAAACTATGGTACTATGTTCAGTCGCATTCATTTTCTTGTGGTTCATACATAATCTTTACATCACAAGGATTTGTTTTCAAGCCATTGCCGTGGCCACATTTAACATACTCACTCGTACTTATCTCATAACTTCAACTTTTGTTAATTATTTACCTGGAGATGTCCATTGGGGCAGGTTGATACTAGTTTGGCTAGTTCGGCCCCAACCAAGAAAACATCCGCATCCAGGAACGAGAAATTAGGTCTGCTATGATAGTTCAGTGGTAGAATATCCACCTGGCAAGTGGAAGACCCGGGTTCGATTCCCAGTAATACCAGACTTTTTTCTTGTTTCAATAAAATTTCCCAACATTAGAGCTTATGCCTGTCTGCATAGGATCCTCAGATCGATTTATTCCATCAATTTCTGTCTTGGCAATCTCACCATTTGAGAGGGAGGAGTTTTCTTCGATGTATCTCTTGGAGGACGTCCGTGGGGGCAGGTTGATACTAAGCATGGCTAGCTCGGCCCCAATTAAGAAAACATCCGCATTCAGAAACGAGAAATTAGATCTGCCACGACAGTTCAGTGGTAGAATATCCGCCCAGCAAGTGGAAGACCCGGGTTCGATTCCCAGTCAACATACTTTTTTCTTGTTTGAAAAAAAAATTTCTCAAAACATGATAGAATTTGATCTGGTGCTGCAGGAATGGGGGTGCCAATGGTAAAAACTAAAAGAGTATTGGCACAAACTCCTTCAACTAACTTTTCTTTTCATAAATCAAGTTTCAAGCTCACATTTATATTACATAATAGCCAAATAAAGGCTAAAGAAAAATGAAATCCAATTGGTAGACGATATTCTTTTGTTCTGTAAAAATGGAGTCCAATGAGATGTTTCATGTCCTTATACTATTTATGGTTTTTTCAATTGCATTATTAACTTCAAGCTAGGTTGAAAGAGTTGATTCAAGAAAACCCAGTTGCTTATTATTGCAAAACTTGATCAGCCTCAAGACAAGGTTTCATTAAATTTTTAACTCACTGCAATCTCTCTTACTTATTATGCCTATTCTTGTTCTTCTTACTAGCAATTTAACTGCTGTGCCACAGATTTAGGGATGAAGAAGCAATGTCTCATTGACAAAGTGAAAGCTGTTGCCCGAGTTCATATTACAATAAAACCTCAACCTTACGAACTCCTTTATAGCGACGACCTCAGGAGAGTGAACAATTGACGGTGGTCCCACCAAATTTATATATAAAATGCCTAGTTACAACCTCTTTACTACGAACTTCCGTACTACAAAAACTTCCGAACAACTAAGGAAAAAAGTGGTCACTTCCGCTTATATTTACCTCTTTAGAACAAAGTTCCTCACTAAACAATTTTTTTTCAGCTATGCGCAGATAAGGACTGGAAATACAGAGCCAATTAGAGCCGAACTTTCAATAATCCAATCAGAGAAGTTGCTCTATCATAATGACGTGTTTCCGGTGTTTTCGAAAAAGCATAGGCCATGTAGTTCTGCACATCAAAGGTGTTACAACGGTTTTCTGTGCAACACGTTCCTTTGAGAAGGTGTTCCTTTGCAAGAAACAAATTCAATTGCTTGTGATATTTAGAGGTGGACGATGCTTCACGACACTATCTTTAGCTGTTGTTGTGTGGGAGTTCAAAAACAATTTAAAGCAAAGAAAGATTGATTCTTTTTTAAAAAGCGGTTTTATTTTAAATAAATATGATTTTTTAAAATATTGTTTCAAATTACATTTATTCCCGATCCAGTTAACAGGATGTTTACTGCTGAGGAAGGTTTATATAATTTAATGGGAGGCTAGACAATAGATCAAACCAATGATGTATCATTATAAGAGGTGGTTCATGTGCATTTTTTTGTGCAAGGGAGTTTTTTGTTAGAGTTGGAGTGTTGGCAACAATTTTAGTGAAAAAATGAGTAATGTAATGAAATAAGAGTAGATCAAAATTCCTGCAAACGGGGTAGTGTGTCAATCCTACCAGATTTCTTGGCATATAAGATGCACCCCAGTTTTTTAGAAGATCTTTCAGGGAAAAAGTATTTTGGTTCACCAAGGCATTTATGAAGGGCCATGTCGTATATCATTTCCAGCTGTGATTAAGTCCATATCCAGCAACATTTAAAGCAAATATTCCAGTGTGATAACAGTTAAATTTAAAGTTTTAGATAAACTTCATTCGTAAAATAAATAGGGATAATATAAAATGTAAAAAATTGCTTTGAGACTTGTACAGGTAAATGTGCCGTGTGAACTCGGCAGTCATATTAATTAAAGCTGTAGGAGTGCACCGCACACGTCGCATGTATAGATAGAACCTTTTACCAATTATGCTTAAACTTAACTGCAAGATGATATTTTAATATAATGGGATAAATAATAAATGGAATGCATATGTAATAACGTTATGTATGCTCAACTAGTCCTTTTTCATCTGCAATTCTTTTTACCTCATACATAACGATTTTGATCGATGCAGCAATACCTTACTTCCTCTGTTCTACTATCTATCACTTCCTCCTCCAGTTGTGGTCATTTAAGACTAACCTTACAAAGACTATGTTTCTCTTATCCCATCAGCTTCAGTTTTTCCTCATTTTCTTCATTCATGAAACCTTTTTTATCTGTGGGAGGTGAACCGAAATGATGTGCTGCTGCTCAGTTTGTGCATTTTTGTGTATTGAATTGCCTGAAGCTTATAACTAAAAGTGTTGGCATATCATTTCACTTTTGTAGCCATTGCGATTTCAATACACGTAACTTTATTTATCCTAGATGCATAAAATATTTATGGCATCTACATGTATTATACTGTTTCGCAGCATTAATCGCGCTATTCAACAGGCTCATTAGGAACTAAAACATCGCAAACACACTGAAATTGTAATCACTGTGATCAGACCTGTATTGATGTGTAATAATAAAAATGCATCCTCGGAATTCACGTTGCATAAGGTATTACTGTATACATCAACAAATTTTTCACTATTAATTACTAATACTGTATATTTTGTTTTTGCAACGAATGACTGCCAATTATTCCATTTTGGGGATGAGCGAGTTAGTTAATGCCAGTATTGAGAACAGTAGTAATCACCTTTGGCATATAAGATGCAGGCTGATTTTGGAGATCATTTTTCTGGAAAAGTACATCTTATAGGCCGAGAAATAAAGTACTTGTTTGGCACGTACACCTTATTCCCCTAATGTCGGAAAGAAAACGGGACTTGCGCATCATGCATGAGGATTTCAGAACAGGTTATATAAATTGCAAGTATCGATAGTAAATTCACTACAACACGCTTGCGTCTACGTTTATATTCGCAGAAGATGAAGAATTCCACTAAGTATTTTGGCGATTGAGATGACGTCATATTTTTATAATATTCAAGCTGTACCTTTTAAATGAGTTTTAAGTTTATTATTGATACTCAAAATATGCAATATCAATTTCTACCTATACTTTTGCCAGAATAAGTTGGCATCTGGAATCGTGTTCCCTGAATTCATTTTGAGCCCTTGATGCTCCTTTAACATAAGAGGGATGACTACCAAGGAGGAGATTTCTGCTAGCATCGGCATAAAGAGATCACCCAATAAATTATGTCATGCAGGTAAATGTGAGATGCTTAACTTGAGGGGTCCTTGATTCAGGGAGGGGCAGACTTTTTTTTTTTAATCTCAAATGTCAACTTATTCCCACATGAATTTATTTTTTTCCCTGAACTGAACTGACCAAAAAATAGGGGTGCACATGGTACATGAATAAATATGGTAATATTTTTTAAGAAAAGGTATAAATCGCACATTATAGTAGAGGGTTTGGTTTGGTTAGATTATGCAATTTCAGCATAATAATTGTATGTGCCTTCATTCGGAAAACCCTGTTGCTTCCGTACAATCGATCAATCATCCCTGAATTTATGCAAAACCATAACCTATGAACAAAGAACTTCCAAATAACAAATAGATGAAAAAATTGGTCCCTTGAATTTCGTTAATGAGAGGTTTTACTTTATTATGAAACAGCCAATAACTACACTGGCTAATATCCTAAAGCTTCATATGCATTAAATGGTTTGATTGCACTCTTTCCATTTTCTCAAACTAAACAAAGTTATGTGCTATTTATCAACACTTCATATATTTTTACCCATTTTCTCCCATTAAATGGGAGAAAATTATTTTGAATTACATGTGAACTATTTCCACTTTCAATTAGGTTTGAGTAAGTGTCTGCACACTATGGTCTACACGAACATTTTATACAACCTACAAAGCTACAATGAAACAGCAATCTTTAATAACTTTAAATATACATAAATTTAAAAAACTACACATTAGCTCTGCCACATAAAATGGTTTGTCACTCATGGGCTAGAAAATTCATGAAGCACAAGTTAAACAAAAACAATTACATTTTCAGCACTAGTGGCTTAAAAGGGGAGATGAAATACAAGGCAATCCTTGGGAAGCAGAACTTCAATCCAAGTGAGCTCATACCAGACTTAAAATTTAATTTACTTTAATTTAATTCACTATTATCTGCTGATGATGCGAGCTTTGCCCTTGAAATATATACATTTAGAATTAGAATCCTTTCCTTATTTAAAAAAATTTAGAGATCTGTGCGACTGAGTTGAGTGCTTGTGTGTGTGTGTCTGAATTTAGTCTATTTGGGCTCTGTAGTTGTCGTGAGATGCATCAACCACCAGACGTGTTTGAGACATCAAGTCCCTGGTGTGAGAAAGATTTTTTCGTTAACTTGATATTTTGTTTCCTCTAAAAATTTATTTGAGATTCATAGGGTTTAGGAGTTTGTTGTAAATTCTTAATTTTTCACCTTAGTCTCCTTTTTCTCATATATCATATAAGCCTTGCAAGTTCACAAAGAAATATCCGACAATGAACAAACAAGGTTTTATTGTAGTAAATGAAATGTATTAGAATTACAGATAGAAGTTCAAGAAATCTGATAAAAACAACAACAGAGGGAAGTGATTTTAATTTTAGGTTCACAAAACACAAAAGCAGAGAAGGTTGTATTATTTGCCATTTCGAGACACAGCACTAACTTCATTCCTTCAAAGGAATGCCACTCTCAAAACTGGAAATTAGGAGAATGATTGAATGAAAGCAAACACATCACTCACATAATCACCATAAGCAAAGCAGCAAAGCCAATCAATGGAATTGGAACCAAAATATTCAAATACATGCAACAGTTTCAGGAAATTCCACCTATAATGTCAATCATCTCTTACTCTGAAGTGAAGCGAATTTTTATACCATTTCCTAGAAATTTTAATGTTCACGATAATAACTAGAACTGGGTAAATCATAGAACATTAACATTATGTAATGGAGTCTTAAAATTGAATTCATCCAACCTGTACTCAAAAAATTACATAAGTATTGAACTATATATTTAAAATATCTTCCAAGGGGAATTATGATGACACTAAACTACCCTGATTAGAAATACAGGACGTAAAAATGTTTATATTCAACTTAAATGCAGTGATGCATGAAGCCAATGACAATCCTTGCTATTTTCAATAATGCTTGAACATCAGGATAATTGTTCGACATCGATACAATTGCTCAGATGCGAATGAAGAATAAAACTACCATCTCAACCATCTCACTAAATACAAAGAACTTACACCTAATACCCAAGTAAATTATAATATACCTGACTGGAAGTGTACCCTGATGAAGTTGAATAACTTGAGGGAGCCTGATAAACAGTAGCACTAGCTTTTTGATTCTGATAAGAATTCTGGTATGTCACAGTGCTTGAGGCTGAATACGAAAGTCCTGCATCACTTTTTCCAATGTCCACGCCTGATGATCCAGAGCCTGAGACTCTTGGTTGAGAAAATGCAGGTTGACTTGTTTTGTGCTCAGCATTTTGGTTTGAGGGAAATGGAATATTTTCTGGCCCAGATAGCTGTTAACATTGAAAAACAAATAATTTCATTACATGCTACCAAGGGTTCAAAGCATTCGAGTAACATTCCAGCCTACTTACCTTCTGATTTTGCCCTAGAGACATGCCCGACTGGTTATGGTCTTTACTTGACTGCTGACTTGATGAGCCAGAGTAGCCATCCAATGATGTTGACTGACTTTTTGAAGTATTAGATGCATTGAGATCTATAGCTGAAGATGTCCCCGAATTGGACACAGAATCCATTGAAGTACCAGTGGCAGCACCAGAAAATTTTGACTGATCCGTGGAAAAGTCAAAGGAACTTGTTTCACTTCCAAACTCCAAACCACCAAATTGCACATCCAAGTAACAAATATTACTGTTGATTGCATCACCTGGCATTTCTACAGCAGTTGATGGAATCTGAAAAAGTATTTTTGATAGTTCTAATAAACCAGTATCTTGAACAATTATTTTAATTTGTATTAAGGGATTGTAATTAATAAACAATGGGAACAGATACTTGGAGAAAAACTAATGTTAAAAAATGAGCTAAATACATTTGGAGGTGCCTTAGCATAAGATTACAAAAGTTGTAGTTTTTTGCAATTTTTTGATGAAAGTCATGTCTTGCTAAAAGCAGTCATACTCCGCAGTGTACTCATTTTATGATGATAAATATGCATTGAAGCACTCTTCTTAATGTTAATTTTTAGCAGTTTAGCAAAATAATCATTATTTGCATTAAGTTGCCAATATTAATAAAAAGAGTCATTGCCTCTCTAATGCTGATTCTATTCTCTATACCTATGGCTTCCAACAATTTTGTAGGCACAATATCTTATCAAAGCTAACAAGATTCTATATTTATGCACAAATATCATGTTTGGATACATTCATTTATTGGAACTATGTCACTTTATTATAGGAAAAATTGCCTGAATGGCCAATAACATTTCCAAATCATTGATTTAACTAACATCTTTTTGCAGCACTCCTAACTACCAGAAGCAACATTCATGTTTTGAACTGACGTTAGAGCCTAACAGGCGAGTTATTTATTTTTTACACAAGTTATACTGGTCAGTAATGATAAGAAGTTATAACATACATCCTTATACATGATAATATCTCTCAGTGGCTTTGAAATTTGCTACTACAAGTCGCTGATATGTTAGTGTTCACAAAAATACTCTCCTCTTCCCTAGTTCAATTATGAGTGGATTCAACAGGAAGAGTATATCAACACAGGAAGAAATTGAAGCTATTTAACTAGAAGACTGTGATAGAGAATATAAGGATGAAGATGATGATTTCAATGAGGAGGAAGACGACGCCTACAAAACACCTGAGCCAATTCCATCAGCAAGCATAGATGTAAAAGTCTCCACACACAAATGGCGTAAAATTGAGAATGTCCAATATTCAATTATAGCAGATTTAGACAGCATTCCATAATTTACTGGACAACAGTGTTTGAGGTTTGACGATTTAGATCCATATGATTGTTTTGCAAAATTCTTTCCTGAATCTAATTTTGAATTTGTTGCTTAACAATCGAACAGATATGCTCAAGCAGGGACCAGGACACATGCCAGGGACACACATGAGAACATTCCTCCTAGAATCTCTTAATCAATTGAAACTAAAATGGCATTTGAACCATTTCTTACAGCAATCAGTTCATGAGAAATCCATGTGGTCAGTTCTCTAGAAATATGTATTTAAAAATATTAGTTTACCTTTTACTGTGGCAGCCCTGCTCTTTAGCTCCTCTTTAAACATCTTGATTTCATTGTGTGTGTCGTACAAATCTTATATACAAATTTAGTTGAAATCCATTAAGCTAATTCCTTCCAAACCCATAACTATTGAAAGAGTTTAATTCATAATTGATTGATCGTCCAAATATACTATTATGGTTTTGTGTATGTGTACATTATATATATTTTTAATTTTGGTTAAAATTGATGCGAACAGTTCAACACACATGTAAAAAGAAATTTTATTATTCCTTGTATTGTGGCAGCCCTGCTTTCTATACCTATACTAAATATCATGATTTTGTTTTGCTTTGTAGCACACCTTTTTCATAAAAAATTTCGTAGAAATTGGTGGTCAATTCCTACCAAATTCTTAATTACGGAAAAGTTTTATTTTGCAAATGTGGCACTCCCGCTGAGTCAATCTGCTCCAAATATGTCATTTTGGTCATTACAGTTATGCCTTGTTTGGCATGTTTGTTTAGCACAATTTCGATATATTTTAAGGATAACTCATATGACTTCGGTCGTGGAATGCCATATAAAAGGGTCTTCAGTGATGCTCGAGCGGGCAGTTCTAGAGTTGCATGTAAGCAGTCAAGTACGAAAAATAAAAAAAACATAACATCTGGTGGAGGCACCAGGTAGATTCATCGAGAGACCAGTGAGAGCAGTCACATGAGAAGCGGATGTCTGCGCAACCTACCGCCGCTTTTTGGAGCTCAACCCATCTCCAGATTCAGATGCACAGCAATGACTTGGCCACAAACTCCGATTTTCCTGCCAACATCGCAGAAAGTTCCTCCAGATTTGAATGGCATCTGATACGAAGACGCAGAAGATTGGCTCAAAGAGTATTGAGCGGGCTGCCTGCTGTAACCATTGGTCCAAGAGCCATAAACTGGTGAATGTGAGTTTTTCACTGAAGGGTATGGCTAGGACATGGTACGAAAATCACAAGCCTAACTTGAATGATTGGAGAATCTTTAAAAGGGAATTTCTTGCAACTTTTTCAGGAGTGTTTCAGGAGCAGAGAGCTAAAGCAATTCTAGCAATGCGTGTTCAAGGGGCTAACGAGGGCATAACCGAATATGCCAAAAATGGTACGTATTTGTGCAGAAAAATTAATAAGGATGTAACAATATTTCATTTGGCCATATAAAAGGGTCTCCACTGATGCTCAAGTGGGCAGTTCTCGAGTTGGATACAAGCAGTCAAGTACGAAAAATAAAGGAACAATATAACAACAGGCATCTTAGGACAAATATTTATTTTTTGAAAAAATTAAATTAAAATAAATACTCTACTGTAAATTAAAATACTACACAGTGTGAATTTTTGCAGGTTTTTTTGCTTTATGTTTTGCTTTACTTTTGCAATTGCCAATATGTTCAATTGTTATTCACCATAATCATTTTGCTTCCATTCTAGTGCTAAGTAAATATTTAACAGCAAATATGAGAAAACAATTTAAATAAACGACAGAAAAGAGAAAAGTGAGTGACAGCAATAAAAGTGGAAGAAATAATTTTAAATTAGCAAGAAAAATCCAAATTTTGAGGAAAAACTTGAGTGATTCAGTGTTTTGAAAAAGGTGAAAGTTAGAACAATATTGCATGCAACGCAACTTCTACAATTCATACATTTATGTTAAATAAAGATAAAATAAAACATTTTACTGAATCAGGCTCTCCAGTATCTGCGAAGACACGCATTCATGAAGTGATTTGTTAGAAAAATGGGGAAACTGCTAGTGATGTGGAATGTCCACTATAAGGCATGGAGTGAGGCTCAGTAGGCACTGTCTAGACATACTCAAAGCATGTTATATACGAGGGTGAATCAAAAAGTTCCCGGAATTATCATATAAAAACAATACAAACACAAAAAGAACCATTTATTTTGGAGTTATTTTTCAACATATTCACCATTTAACTCGAAACACTTTTCCATTCGATGTCGCCATCGTTCTAACCCATTTTTGTAGAAATTTTGATCGTTTGAATGAAACCAGTTCAAAACTGCTTGTTTGGCCTCACATATCAATTCCCAGCGAACTCCCTTGATGTGCTCCTTTAATCTGGGAAACAGAAAAAAGTCCGAAAAAGCCAAGTCTGGAATGTAGAGTGGGTGAGACAAGCACAGCTCTTGATACCGTAGATGAATGTGCTGGAGCACTGTCATGGTGAAACAGAATTTGCTGGTGCAGTTTCCAAGGCCTTTTTTTATAAGCGCAGCATTCAGTTTATTAAAAACTTATTCGTAATAACCTCCTGTTACTGTCCGTTGCCCCTCAAGAAAATTGACCATGATTACACCTTCATTATCCCAAAAAACAATTGCCATAACCTTCTTGATTGATTGATCAGCTTTGAACTTTATTGGTCCACCCCTTAGTAACCATTGTTTAGATTGAATTTTGCTTTCCAGATCGTACTGGTAGATCCATGTTTCATCTTCAGTCACCATTCGGCGAAAGAAATCTTCTGGGTCTGCATCAAATCGGTTGAGGAACTCTACTGCATGGTCAGCTCTCTGAGTCTTGTGCTCAGGGTGCAACGCTTTCGGTACCCATCTAGGAGAAAGCTTGCTTAATCCTAAACTATCTTTGAGGATTCATTGAGCTGAGCCATATGAGATGTCCAAACGTTTGGCTATCATTTGCACTGAAACTCGTCTATCTTCTTCCACAATTGACTGGACGGCGACCACGGTTTCTTCGTTGATCAACGTTGATGGTCTTCCACTTCGATATTCATCTTTAATGTCTTCTCATCCAAGCTTAAACCGTTTAATTCATTCATTAACTGTAGTTTTCTTAGATGCATCATCCCCGTAAACTTTCTGCAAAGCCTGAATAATGGCATTTGATTTCCATCCAAGTTTTGTCAAAAATGTTACGTTTACTCGAATCTCAAAATTTAAGTTGTCCATACTCATGAATTAATGGGTTAGAAAAACTGCTTTTATATTATAACAAATGAATGAATTATTATGAAATATTGAATTGCTATGGCTAAGATATTGCTAGTTTTAGGCAACAATGCTTTGTTATTATTTGGAATGCAGGAACATTGTTACTGAAACTTACCGGGAAGTTTTTGATTCACCCACGTGTGTGTGTGTGTGTGTGTGTGTGTGTGTATATATATATATATATATATATATATATATATATATATATATATATATATATATATATATATAGTAAAAACCTCTTATTTACACTTTTCTAGGGACCTGGGGGAAAAAATGTAAATTGGTGGTTATATTTACTATTTATTCATATAAGTCGCATTTAACCCTGTCCAGTCATATATCAGGGAAGCTCTGACATTGTATTTATTGCAATACCGTCAAAATCTGAGTATAGGACGCAGCCGTGTATAGGACACAGGGAGGTTTTCGGAGTCAAATCCTGAGATTTTTCAATGTTCCTGTGTATAGGATGCAGGAATGTTTTTTCTTAAAATTCTAGGAATAGCTATACAATAAATAACCATGAAAGATTCATATTCATTTTATTGGATGATTTCCATCGAATTTACTTTTTACTCAGTACAAGCTGACAATTTACCATAGTATTTGTACTACGATATTTAAAAATTGTACATCCTTCCTATTTCACTATGCATCGTAACATCGATTTTGAAACTACATACTCAAGGATATAATAAAACACTGGAAAGCAACATTCAAGAGAAAATGTAGCAAATTTTCATGACTTCTAATGATTCAAATTAAAAACAGTAAAAATGTCTACAATAGCCTGTGAAACTTGCAGTGAAAATAAAATGTCTTGAGATTTAAAAAATATTGATTTAAATTATTTTTATAGATTTCTCCTTAGTTCCATCCCTTAATATTGACTATAATTTTCATTACATTGACACTACTTTTGCAAAACCCAGCTAAATCGCAGATAAATTTCTTAAAGTATGACTAAATGCAAAAAATGAACTTATATTCCTACTTAAAATTGCCACCATAGATTATAAATCACTTACTAATGTATTTTATTTTTACCCTTATCTATGATAGGAAAAATGAAGGTTAAGAGACAAAGTTATGATGCTAAATTTAAATTAATAGTGAGTTAGTATGCTAAAGAACATAGTAATAGAGCAACCAAACGTGAATTTGGGCCCAGTGAATGCCTTATAAGAAAATGGAGAAATGCTGAAGAAACAATGAGAAATACTGAAGAAACAATAAAAAATATGCCGAAGACAAAAAAGGCAAACCACAGTAGAAAAGCACACCATTCTGAAATATAAAAACGCCTGATGCGGATAAGAGAGACAAGAAGGGTAGGTCTGGGCGTTAGCACATCAGCTGTTCATGTGCAAGCTTTGAGACAGTCCAAAGTATTAAACATTAATGACTTACAAGTGTCTGTGCACTGGTGTCGTCATTTCTACAACAGACAAAACTTATCAATCCGAGGATGAGCTATGATAAATCAACGTTTACCTTAGGATTATGAAGAGAAATTAACTGCATACCAGTCCTATATAATACAATTAAGAAAGGAATTCAATTTTCCACTTAGCCAAATAGGCAATGCTGACCAAATGCCATTAACATTTGATATGGGATGATACAATGGTAAATGAGAAAAGTGCAAGAACCGTCATGATGAGGGGGACTGGAAATGACAGGGAATTGGTTCACTGTCATGCTTGCATATATGGCTGATGGGATGAAACTGACTCCGTACATCGCTTGTAAAAAAAATACAATGCCAAAAGGCAAATTTCTCCGTGACATCATAGTCCGAGTGCAACAGCAAGGTTGGTTTGATGAAAACATTACTGGTGACTGGATCGAGACTGTATGGAAAAGAAGGTCTGGTAGAGTATGTGAAAGACCTTTCTTGCTCTTAGATGCATTTTGATGCCACACACGTCCCAAAGTAAAAAAAAAACTTCTTGAAATGAAGACAAATTTGGTGATAATCCAGGGGAGAAAGACATCAATACTGCAGCCTATCGACATTATTGTAGATAGGCCATTTAAATCCACAATGAAGAAGAAGTGCGCCAATTGGATGGTGAAGGACCAAAACACATTTACCAAAGGGGGACTTATTCGTAAAGTAGATATCACAAAGATGTCAGTGGATCATGGAAGCATGAAATGACCTTCCTTCAGAAATGATAATAAAGGGAATCAAAAAATGTTGCATAAGTAATGCTTTAGATGGAACTTAAGACAACGAATTATGGGAAGATGACGACAACCCCACGACGATGTAACATTAGAATCAGACGAATCTAGAAATTGAGAAACAGATGAAGATCACGACCAGTTCCATATTACCAAAGACGACTCCAATGATGGCGAATTTCATGGATTTTAGAGAAAAGTGTTTATAAAAGTTTAATTTGTTCTTGCTTGAAAATTTTTTTAACGGACAACCTTGCATGATATTATAATTATAGTTACCAGGAGTTTCAATTATCACTGAAGAATCCATACAGAAAGAACGATAAATGTTTAGTGCTCATGTATGAGGATGAGTCGGCTAATGATGGGAAATTTCTTGGATTTTTGTTTGCAAAAGTGCAATCTGTTTTCATATTAAAAAGTTTTAATGATAATCTTAATATATAAATCTGAAATTGTTTATCTGCAATACACATCCACATCTTTGAAGCTATCAGCACGAAGCTTCGCATATATATATATATATATATATATATATATATATATATATATATATATATATATATATATATATATATATATAATTTTACCCAGCAGGTAACATTAGCAATATGGTGATAAAAACATTTCGGAGGAGTTGCTTTATTATAAGTCCACTGTAAAATATGTTACAATAGATGTCAGCACCATCAGATGGTAGTCGCGTTAACTACGTTTGTGTTATCGGACGAATGCCATGTGAATTACACTTGGCTGTGCCTTTAAATGGTCCTCGGGCAATCAGACGGAGCCGGATAGCATTATCAGATTGTAAGCACATGAACAATGTTTGCATAATTAGATGGAAGCCTCATGAACTACACTTGGCGGTGGCTTTAAATGGTCCCGGGCAATCGAACAGAGCTGGGTAGCACTACTGGACAGTAACTGCAAGAACTATGTTAGCATAATTGGACAGAAGCCATGCGAACTACACTTAGCGATGGCTTTAAATGGTCTTGGGAAATGACCGGTACTCCAAACAGAAGCAGCATAACTTCACTTGTTGTTGTCTTTAAATAGACCTTTTTTTCCCATGCCTAAGATGCGCTCTTTGAAATGAGTAATCTTGCAGTTTTTCTCGTCCTCCGCCGCCGCATTTTTGGAAATCGGTTACCCAAATTTTCGCGCAACACACGTGCAATTTATTGTTTGCAAAGCGGCATCTTTTTATTACATGTCGACCGTTTTCCCATTCCCAATTCGGTTTCAGGAATTTCCTCCCTTGGCTTATTTCCCTTCCTCTCTTTTAACCAGTGCACCATCCTACACATCAGTCTTGAGCTGTTTTTCTTCGAGTGTCATTGTGTTCTCGTTGAGTTTCTAGATAGTCAGTGTGTAATTCTCTATCTAAAGTTCCTTTTTTTCTATACCATGTCTGATTCTGACATTTCAATGTCAAGTTACCTTGACTCGGAATCTTCCTACAAGCCATCAGAAGTAGAAAGTGATTTATCCTCATCAGAATCTGAAGGCATCGAAGAAGCATCATCCGAAGACATCGATGATATAGAAAATGTTCCAGACTTGTGAGGAGATTGCTCGAATGTTGGTCGTCCTTTTTCCTACACAGGTAAAGATGGTTTGCTTATTGAGAAGGATTTTGCTGATCCGACACGCTCATATGAACATTTTCTGAATGGCGATCTTTTGGATCTACTAGTAACAGAGACAAACAGATACGCAAGACAGTACTTAGCATCTGAAGTCCCTAAGAGAAGATCCATAATGAAAAAATGGAAGGAAACATCATCAAGTGAAATGAAAAATTTCATAGCGGTTCTGATGGCTATGGGTGTAAACCATCTACCTAAAATGCGTTTTTATTGGTCCTACAAACCTTTATACCGGAATGACTTCATACGAAACACTATGAAACGTGATCGGTTTGAGATGCTTCTGAAGTGCTTTCATTTCAATGATAATTGTGCTGATACAAGTGAAAGTAGATTGTCCAAAATCAAGCCATTGCTTGATTTGATTTGCAGAAAATTTCAGTCTACAATTACTCCTGGTGAAAAAATCGTCATTGATGAATCAATGGTGCCCTGGAGAGGCAGATTGATATTTCGTCAGTATCTCCCTGGAAAAGCAAATAAGTATGGTGTGAAGTGCTACAAACTGTGCACACCTGAGGCTTATACTTATAACTTGAAGATTTACACAGGCAAAAATGAAAACCCAGATGGAAGTGGTAAAGGACATGCCGAAAAAGTGGTGCTGGAGTTGACTGCGGGAATTTTGAACTAAGGTAGGACTTTGTATATAGATAATTTTTATACAAGCGTATCTCGCTGTGAAGAGTTACTAAAGAAAAAGACCTATGTCTGTGGAACACTAAGACAAAATAGACGGGGAAATCCAAAAGAGGTATGTGCAAAAAAACTGAAAAGTGGAGAGATTTTCGTGAAGGAAAAGAATGGTGTAAGAGTGATGAAATGGCAAGATAAGAGACCAGTGCTTATGATTTCTTCGGATCCAGCACATACGGACATTCTAGTTCCATCAGCGTCTAAGTCATGGAAAGGTGAAAAAAAAAATGAAGCCATCGTCTGTGATGGATTATAATTTTGCCAAAAAGGGTGTTGATGTTTCCTCTTATTATACCTGCATAAGAAGAACGATGAAGTGGTATAAAAAGGTAGCAATAGAACTTCTTCTTGGAACATGTGTGGTGAATGCATGGGTGATTTATAACAAATACGGAGGGAATGAGAAAAAAATGGACATGCTCACTTTTAGAGAAAATATTATTTATGGGCTTACTCGAGATAATGGTGAAAGCAGTGGTGCCGTTGGTGGTGATAAAGCTAGGAAGACCAAGAAGAAAGTAGTGCATAGTCTAGGAACATATCAAGGGTTAGCCAGAGATTGTAGAAAGAGATGTATCGGCTGCAGTGAAAAACATCGTAGGAATAAAGGAGTGAGTGATGCGAAAGCGAAAGCAAAAAAAGTAAAAACATTCTGCAAAGACTGCGATGGACAGCCGACGATGTGTTTAGACTGTTTCAATGAAAAACATAAGTAATGTTTGTAAATTTAACTTCCAACATTTTATTATAATAAACTATTATTTCCTACGTATTTTTCTTCAGAAATATTCAAGTTTTACATTTATATTCATAAAGATATAATATTTGTATTATTACTACTTGTAAAATATCATCTTAGATTTATCTTGAATATTAATTTTAAACTAAAGCATTTATCGATAATAAATACAATTTCAAACTAAAATGTATGATATTATTTTCCATTGCAATTCTCCGATTTTTCATGGATGGTGCAGCGAAATCAAATAAAATTATTTTTTTTTCATGGTAAAATTTCATCAACTAAAGATATTCGTATGCAGTATATATCCTCCTAAGAGCGTAAACTAAATATAGAATCCGTCAGCATATGCGTCAAAAGAAAAAAAGGTAAGATAAAGGTATGGGGAGGGACCCATCGGTGGGTCCCGGCAGTTGCGGGCGCAAATGCCGGGGACCCACCGGTGGGTCCCAACGCCTATGGGCGTGTACAGCCGGGACCCACTGGTGGGTCCCGTCGTCGCGAACGTGTTAAATATTCCCAGGCAATGCCAGGTACTCCAGCTGTTAGTTTAATATAAGAACTTGATGGTTATTAAATATTAGTTTTCAGCTGTTTAATCTTCATATTTCGACAAAAGGTTCATAGAGAAAAAGCATAAAATATTATGTGCCCGTGTACAAAACACACCCTACCTTTCAGCCCCGAAAATTTGGAAAAAAGTGTCCTATACACAGTTTTTTATGGTAATTGTAATTTTTCTTGCAAGATCTGTGAAATAATACCATATTTACTCACATATAAGGCACACTTTCCCCCCAAAATTTTCATCTCCAAAATGAGGATGCGGCTTATATGCAAGGAAACAAAATCGGAAATTCCAAAATGTGAGAAAATCTTTGAAATTCACTATGACTTCACTAAACGTCTGGGTGATTCAATGCGCAGTATGTGACATATAAAAACATAACAATCACCAAAACAAATAAAAAGAAATACTATTATTGACAATGCAGTTAAAACCAGTCTTTCAGGCGATCGCTATGGTAGCGTCAGGGGCTCCCGAAAAAAATTACGTAGTTCATGAGATATCAAGGCACCGTCACAGTTTAGTCTCACATTCCAATAATTCTATTGTAAGAAAAAATTTTGCTGTTTTTTTCGATTCGAAAGTTGTGATTTTTTGTTGCTTTCCAGGTGCAGCATGTTTGGGTAAAATGTACATTCCGAGATATTTAGTAATACAGGCAACTCTCGTTCAACAAACGACATGCGTTCCTGAAAAGCGTTTGTAAAACGGAAATTCGTTGAACGATCATGATTTTGAATTCAAATGTTTTCTCCTACAGAAATTTGATATTCAAGTCGCTGATAAAAATCTCTCTTTTACATTTAGAAATTATAAAAGCAATGGTATAAGCTGCCAAGGAAGGTAAAACACTGCCAGGAGAAACAAATTCAAAAAACACCACTTTTGCTTATAACATTTGCAAATTGAACTGTTGGAGAACCTGCAGTGATCGGAAAGAAAGAGCATACATATTTTGCTAACTCGAAGGCCCTAACATTTTGTGCGACACACACAACCCATTTTTGCACTCTTTGTTGGCCACAAAGCCCACTTCCGACCTAAGAAAAACTGAAGGGTATAGTTGAGATCCAATATTACTTTATTTGTTTTAAAGGTATGTAGCTGTTATGGGGATAAAGAGATAAAGACGAAATACAGAAAGCCCTCGATTTATGTTGAGAATGCATTCCCGGGAAATGCCACTTAAGTGAAACAATGTACAGGTATATCTCGTTTATCGCATGTTCCTTTAGCGCATTTTCGATATAGCGCGGTAGGCATCTCAGGACTAAAATTTTAATTTTTGAAATAATCTTTATATATTAATACTCAATGTCTGTCCGTTCATCCATCCCCCTTTTATCTCTTGAACAGTTTGTCATAGAGAAATGCTGTAAATGCCATTTTGTTTCCGTCAACTAGGAGACCCCGAGATAACTATTTTCGTTTACATAAGTGTCCCAGATTCGACTCCAGGAACCGATTACATTTTCTCGTATGTTTAAATAGGAGTTTCGATTTTTCAAGGTGCAAGGTTTATTTCCTTCATTCATTAAAATAAGTAAATAGGGACCAAATTTCTCAGTTTTTACTTTATTTGATGGCTAAAACTATAAAATATCTTATTCTTGCGATGTTTAGACGTTACACAGAAGAATTTGTCAGAAGCACACGTTTCTTTTCGAAATTTTATGACTTTTTCGTACTCTTTCCGGGTGTTGCCAAGGCGACCTGCATTGTTGTCTTCGATTGAATTAGCGTCTATTAAGCCTTCAAATAGACAAAAGAATTACGTTATTCGCATCATGCTTTTTATGAAGCATCGAAATTATAGTTGTATCAATGTAAAATTTAAAGTTGAAATGTTAATAATTGAAGATTATTATTACTAGGGAGATACCCGCCCTACGAATGGTTTTCATCTGGAAATAAAACAATTTATACATTATAGCTATTCTATTTGAATCATTAATAAAGTTATCAATAATTGTTAAAATTTAGCTCCCATAAATATTTGGGAGATTTGAGGTTTTCTTATGGGGAATAGAAATTATACCCTGCAGTCGAACCCTGTCTTTTATTCGGGATTTTTTTCTTCATTGCCTTTTAAGCTTGTAATATTTGTCATATACAATATTATCATCGTTGCTTATACAATCAAAACAGAAAGGAGTTACTGAAATCATGGAGAATTAGTTTTTTTTTGTGCAATCGTTGATTGTGTTATATTTCAACAGTCAGTACTCATAAAATCAAAAAAGAATTTATTTACTGAAATAACGTAAATAACTTTGATGTTCTTACAAAAATGTGTTTTAAGTTGTCTAACAATGTAATTGGTAGAAAAGGCAACATCCCATTAAAATGGCAAGATTTCCCCAAAATATGCGAATTAAACATATAACATGAGCAATTTCGAACTGTATGCGAAAAAAGATGAACAGAATAAGAAGCATAATAATTTGTTATTCAAAATGGTTCAAATCTGAAGCTCGCAGGTTAACTCTTTCTAATTTTAATCTGAAAAAGATTTAAAGCCTGCAAGTCAAAAAGTCTATTTTTACGTGTTATCTTATGGGAAATGAAAATGTCTTCCTTGGAGTTGACCCCAGGACTTTTTTTGAGATTTTTTTCATCTTCACTATATAATATGTATTATTGTAGTCTGATTTTAATCAAAATTGGATCAGTCGATAAATTTTAGTAAAACTGCCCCATACCAAATTTCATTAAAATATGTCTAGTGGTTACCGAGTTGTAAAATTTTTAATTAATATTTTTGGAATGAACAAAAGAACATCGAAAATCATATAATTTTCTTTTTCTTTAAATTTATCGTAAACCTTATGTTTTACAGGAAAAATTATGACAAAAAATGCATATTTAATTATTTTACTTAATTTTTGTTCTCAATATTTTTCTCTCAGAAGAGTATTTAATGAGACTTGCGAAGTACGTTGTAAAATACATGTAGAGTGTTCTTAATTATTGTCCGATTTTAACCAAAATTGGAATCTGTCAACAAATTTTAGTAAAACTCCCAAATACCAAATTTCATCAAAGTAAGTCTAGCGGTTCAGGAGATTAAACATGTGGATGGAAGGACTGAAACAACCTCTCCTATATGCATTCACTTCACGCAAAGAACGCATAATACCGTAAATACCCGCGTATAATGTGCACTTTTTTTTCAAAATATTTTAGTTAAAAATTGGGATGTGTGTTATGTGAGGGTACATAATCTTCCTATTTTCATTTGACCCCATATTTCCACAATTTCGGCACATTAATTACTGCCCGGGTATCCTCATAATTGTATTGGTGTTTTTTACGAAAGTAAGATAGATAATAGTTAAAATTTATTAACTAATTCTATAAACATACATTACTTAGATATGAAAAGAATGCATTCAGTATTTATTCATTTTAAAGCCAAGAAATTCTTCGTCACTGGACCATTCTCCTTCGATGTTGTTATTGGAATCATCATCTTACGCATGACGTCACCCTACACCGGTGCTCAGCCTGGTGGTGCGGTACTGGTACTACTTACAATTACAAACAATGGCAGCTGATGCCTTTGAGTACGCTGGCAGTTGATGCTTCTTGTAGAACTAAACCAAGTTATCGTTCCCTACTTTTCTCTCAGCATTCATATGTGGTTAATTCTTGATTCTTAGAGTATGTAGTTAATTATGGTTATTTGCTATCGTTTTCACATGCTCCAGAGTGTTCTAATAAGGTTAAAATTGAAGGTTGGGCGAACCCGTCCACCTCAGGCATGACAAAAACGTATGTAAAAAACTTCGACATAGGATTATCGTCATTCCTTCAATTTATTAGCTCAAACAATGTCATATGCCATACTATGAAATTAATATAATTGGATTATTGTGTATATCCTAATATCACCTTGTAAGTAACCAGAGTATGTAATGATTGAGTTAGCTGACGTTCTTTTGGAACGTTATTCAAAAATTTCATTTCGCACTTTCGTTATGTTACCAATACATAATACCAAAAGTTTGATCATTGCTTTAGACCGCGTTAGACCATATACTTTATTCTGAAACGGTAACGCTAAAGAAAATCTGTTCGCGTTATATGCGGGTATATAGAAAATCATAGATTACAAGGCTGAAAACTCCCCTGCGCGTTATACGAGGGTGCGCATTATATGCGGGTATTTACAGTAACCAGAACCGAGAACCAGAACTGGGATCACATTAATATAACCGTAACCAGGAAAAAGTGGAACCATTCCATCCCTAGTAAAAATGATAAAGGTTGTTATCTGGACTAAGCTTGTCAACTAGGGGTACCATCAGCACTACTGTATAACTAATGTCATTGTAATCTTCATTTCAGAATAAATCTCTGTGCCTAAAACATACCTCTCTCAATTTGTCTCTCCAGTGCATAATCTTTTATCTTCCCAAAATAAGAATTGGACCACCAAGATCGTTAAGAAGCAACAATCTTACAGTACATGAAATCAAATTTCTGTATGAAGAAAATATCGCAAAAACGTAGTGACCGTGTCTGTGAGACTCAGTCATTTGTTGCGTCCAGCCTAAGAGAGACCATGACAGTTCCCATACCCCCCTACCATCCCAAAGGAAAAACAGGGACATCTAGTAGATATTAATTTTAATATTTTACTGTAAATTTGTAATCCCAAAATTCCCATCTCATTTGAGGCTTTCAGGATGAAATTTTTTTTTTAAGTTGGAGCATGAAGCAGGAAAAATTTTCTTGCCCCAGCTCTGGACAAAAACCTGCTGTTTCACTGCTCCATGGTCCAGCTCTGCTCGGCGCTCCAAAGCCCTGACCATAATTATGCTGTAATACACAAAAAAAAACTAAAAAAAATGGGCAGGCCTTTGAGCTTCCTTGATGAAAAAGTGATGCCAATAAGGTGAAAAAACTCGCGGACTCAATTCATACTCGATCTGTTTGGTGCTACAATTTAGTAGATTTTGTAAGCGTCATCAAAGAAGAAATGCCTACATCGTATTTCTTCTATGATATGATGGTGCCTCTTCCATGTAATGAGAGGACCGAATTAAAATGCTAGTATGTCTAGTATGCTTGGGTTTCCACTACATTCCCCACATTACATTTGTCTGGAAAATTGTACATAGAAGTAGGTATATTTACTTCAGGAACATAATACTTTTTCGAAACTTGAATATTGTTCGTTTTTTCCGCATCTTGAGCTATGACTATTTTAAAATTTGTGATAATTTGGTCAGATTCCTCTGTAACCTGAGATTTGGAAGAATCTTTTTTCTCAACATGATCAGCATCCTTTTTGTCACCCATTGTTAAAATAATGGATGGGTAAAAACTCGCTAAGGTAGGCACAAAGAATACACTGACGCACTGATAGCTTCAATTCATTGACTAAATAATGAGGAGCTCAGCCACCAACTGAATTTGATCTATTCTCGCCTCAGACGTTTCTCAAATACATTGTAACATGTATGCCTGATGTGTCTACAATGTAACAAGTATCTTGTATCACTTAACAGACTTGCAGAATGTACGGTGATTTTTCGAAACACAATTTTACGATCTTTTAAAATCACTAGTACTCAAATATAATGCGGAGGCTACTTTTAAAATTTCATTTTTTGGAAAAAACATTGCGTTATATTCGGAACAATACGGTAATTTAAATTACAACAAATTACAAATTAACTTTAAATTTAATTACAAAATGTGGGAACCAAGGGGCAGAATTTGAGTAGAAAGGGTTAAAACATGTTAGCGCCAAACTTGAACATCTTTTCGATAGCATTCATACTTGGTTCAAAAAGTAAATGGCATAAATAGTATTTCCATATCTAGGTGTGCAGTTTATGCTCTGCTAGTGTGATTTACGTACGAGGTTTTGAAGTTTTCACCCAAAAGAGTACATAGGTATTTTCGTCAGTAAGTACACTGCTCCCAAGTAGCATCTGTTAAAGCGAGCGTTGTTTTGAAATGAAAGTTCATATTTCTTCCTCTAGGAGCACTGTTCCTACTCTGCCGCTCTTTTCGAAATCTTCGTCCAAAAGAATTCGGATTGTTAAAAACTGTTGGGAATCGCATGATAAATTGTTTTTAAAAAATTGAAAATTCTAACGTAAAATTATGTGAATTGCAGGAAAACTTAAAATGAAATAACGTGAATACAGGGTTTTACTTACATTGGAAACAGGAAAATTGATAGGACTCATGTAAAATGTTGTAAATAGCGGGAAAATGTATATTCGGTTAACGTAAATACAGGGTTTACTGTAGTTTTAATTTTTAATAAATGCAATGTAGCTCATCACGAAATGTGGCTAAAATTAATTAATTTTGACGGTTTTCAACATTAAGTTCAACCCAAAAGTTTACTTACAAGGAGAGGTTACACCCTGACTCTCAGGGATTTGGACGAAATTTGGAGAGTAGAACATATGCATGAAATAAGAGGTCCCTTGTAACGCTTCCAGACTGGTTATTACCATACCCGGTTAATCATCGACTGTTCTCACTATTCATTAACACATTCGCGACGTAAGCTATTTTTGCTCTCCATGCCCACAGGCGTAAAATGCAATAAAAATTCATTTTTGATTTTTTTGTTTAAATTAAGAAATAGAGTTTCTTTAATGTTGAAAATTATGTTTTTTTAAATTTTCAATGCTTTTGAGGCGTCTAAATAAGTTTTTATTGGTTTTACCTTAAGAGGTATGCAATCATGCAATACAAACATGTTGTTATAATTTTCTCCTAATAATTTTTTATTTATACCATTTACAAAACACAGATGATAAAATCTAGGGCTGAGATATTATAATGGGGAATATCAGAATTATATAAACGTAAAAATGTACAATAAGTAATAAATATATTCACTAATTTTCAAGGTCACTTTCACGTTATTTCTCTCGATACACCACTTCATTGGGAAGGCATTCCAGGCCCCTAAAAAATACGTTTACCCACGCCTCGGGTTTATGGCGAGGCTCTATGGCCGGACGGGGCAGGGAAAGTTTCTCAGCCAAGGCGTCCACTTACAGTTTTACTCGTCCTGTGCTGCCGCATTTTTGGAAATCCGTTACCCAAATTTTCGCGCAACACACGTGCCATTTATTGTTTGCAAAGCTGCTTCTTTTTATTACATGTCGACCTTTTTTCCCATGCCTAAGATGCGCTCTTTGAAATGAGTAATCTTGCAGGTTTTTTCGTCCTCGGCCGCCGCATTTTTGGAAATCGGTTACCCAAATATTCGCGCAACACACGTGCAATTTATTGTTTGCAAAGCGGCATCTTTTTATTACATGTCGACCATTTTCCCATTCCCAATTCGGTTTCAGGAATTTCCTCCCTTGGTTTATTTCCCTTCCTCTCTTTCTACCAGTGCACCATCCTACACATCAGTCTTGAGCTGTTTTTCATCGAGTGTCATTGTGTTCTCGTTGAGTTTCTAGATAGTCAGTGTGTAATTCTCTATCTAAAGTTCCTTTTTTTCTATACCATGTCTGATTCTGACATTTCAATGTCAAGTTACCTTGACTCGGAATCTTCCTACAAGCCATCAGAAGTAGAAAGTGATTTATCCTCATCAGAATCTGAAGGCATCGAAGAAGCATCATCCGAAGACATCGATGATATAGAAAATGTTCCAGACTTGTGAGGAGATTGCTCGAATGTTGGTCGTCCTTTTTCCTACACAGGTAAAGATGGTTTGCTTATTGAGAAGGATTTTGCTGATCCGACACGCTCATATGAACATTTTCTGAATGACGATCTTTTGGATCTACTAGTAACAGAGACAAACAGATACGCAAGACAGTACTTAGCATCTGAAGTCCCTAAGAGAAGATCCATAATGAAAAAATGGAAGGAAACATCAAGTGAAATGAAAAATTTCATAGCGGTTCTGATGGCTATGGGTGTAAACCATCTACCTAAAATGCGTTTTTATTGGTCCTACAAAACTTTATACGGGAATGACTTCATACGAAACACTATGAAACGTGATCGGTTTGAGATGCTTCTGAAGTGCTTTCATTTCAATGATAATTGTGCTGATACAAGTGAAAGTAGATTGTCCAAAATCAAGCCATTGCTTGATTTGATTTGCAGAAAATTTCAGTCTACAATTACTCCTGGTGAAAAAATCGTCATTGATGAATCAATGGTGCCCTGGAGAGGCAGATTGATATTTCGTCAGTATCTCCCTGGAAAAGCAAATAAGTATGGTGTGAAGTGTTACAAACTGTGCACACCTGAGGCTTATACTTATAACTTGAAGATTTACACAGGCAAAAATGAAAACCCAGATGGAAGTGGGAAAGGACACGCCGAAAAAGTGGTGCTGGAGTTGACTGGGGGAATTTTGAACGAAGGTAGGACTTTGTATATAGATAATTTTTATACAAGCGTATCTCTCAGTGAAGAGTTACTAAAGAAAAAGACCTATGTCCGTGGAACACTAAGACAAAATAGACGGGGAAATCCAAAAGAGGTATGCGCAAAAATCTGAAAAGTGGAGAGATTTTCGTGAAGCAAAAGAATGGTGTAAGAGTGATGAAATGGCAAGATAAGAGACCAGTGCTTATGATTTCTTCGGATCCAGCACATACGGACATTCTAGTTCCATCAGTCATGGAAAGGTGAAAGAAAAATGAAGCCATCGTCTGTGATGGATTATAATTTTGCCAAAAAGGGTGTTGATGTTTCCGACCAAATGTCCTCTTATTATACCTGCATAAGAAGAACGATGAAGTGGTATAAAAAGGTAGCAATAGAACTTCTTCTTGGAACATGTGTGGTGAATGCATGGGTGATTTATAACAAATACGGAGGGAATGAGAAAAAAATGGACATGCTCACTTTTAGAGAAAATATTATTTATGGGCTTACTCGAGATAATGGTGAAAGCAGTGGTGCCGTTGGTGGTGATAAAGCTAGGAAGACCAAGAAGAAAGTAGTGCATAGTCTAGGAACATATCAAGGGTTAGCCAGAGATTGTAGAAAGAGATGTATCGGCTGCAGTGAAAAACATCGTAGGAATAAAGGAGTGAGTGATGCGAAAGCGAAAGCAAAAAAAGTAAAAACATTCTGCAAAGACTGCGATGGACAGCCGACGATGTGTTTAGAATGTTTCAATGAAAAACATAAGTAATGTATGTAAATTTAACTTCCAACATTTTATTATAATAAACTATTATTTCCTACGTATTTTTCTTCAGAAATATTCAAGTTTTACATTTATATTCATAAAGATATAATATTTGTATTACTACTACTTGTAAAATATTATCTTAGATTTATCTTGAATAGTAATTTTAAACTAAACCATTTATCGATAATAAATACAATTTCAAACTAAAATGTATGATATTATTTTCCATTGCAATTCCCCGATTTTTCATGGATGGTGCAGCGAGATCAAATAAAATTATTTTTTTTTTCTTGGTAAAATTTCATAAACTAAAGATATTCATATGCAGTATATATCCTCCTAAGAGCGTAAACTAAATATAGAATCCGTCAGCATAGGCATCAAAAGAAAAAAAGGTAAGATAAAGGTATGGGGAGGGACCCACTGGTGGGTCCCAACACCTATGGGCGCGTACAGCCGGGACCCACCGGTGGGTCCCGTCGTCGCAAACGTGTTAACCAGGTAATTTCATCCGATTAACCGTCTTCTAGATACGAGAAAAATTCTTCCCAAAATTGCTATGAAAAATTTAAGGTAAACAAATTGTTTAAAATGAATATCGTATTTACCCAAAAGAAAGACGAACCTGAATTTAAGACGACCCCTAAAAATATTAGGTTCTTACAAAAAACTTTTACATATATATTGTTATATCCTCCTATGTAAGAAACGTCGATATATAATGATAATAGAAGGTGCTTGAATTGCATTTAATCTCACCTTGAATAAAAATTAATTTTTCAGAGATATATTTCATCATGAGAAATATTTCTTTAATTCTAAAGATTTCTACTCTGCACGGGTTTTCGTTTTTTTATTATGGAAAAGTAATAGAGGTAAACAATCACTAATTTTTGCAATTTTCGAAATAGTATACTTTTCCCACATTGAGTTAATAATGCCACACATTTCTGCCAAATTTTAAGTTTATAGTAAAATTAGAAGTGAAATAGCATTATATAATTGTTAAAATTTAAATAATTTTTAACGGCCAAAATAACAATTATATGGATAAATTGAAATGTTTAATCGTTTACACAGACTAACCTCTAAATAATTTTAAAATTTCAGCTCCCTAACTCTCGCGTAGTGTCTAAGCATCTACCTATTTGTTTAAACTTTAGGAATTTTTAACTGCCAAACAAATTAAAATATCAAAATTTGTATAATCCCTATTTCGTATTTTTACAAATTCAACCTCTAAAAAAATTTTCAGCTTCGTAGCACATTCGAAAATACATAAACCTTGAAAATTTATTTAAACAATTGCGAATTTTTAGCGGCCGTATTGTTGCACTTTTTCAAGATTATTATGTATGTTATATCCTCCTCCTCCTCTGTAAGGAACGTCTATATATAATGACTAGCAGAAGGTGCTTGCATACTGCAAGCATTTCATCTCACCTTGAAAAAACATTTATTTTTCAGAGAGATATTTAATCATGAGAAATATTTCTTTAATTCTAAAGATTTCTCCTCTGGACCGGTTTTCGTTTTTTCATTATGGGACCATAATGGAGTAAAACAATCACTAATTTTTGCAATTTTAGGAATATTATACTTTTCCCACATTGAGTTAATAATGCCACACATTTCTGCCAAATTTTAAATTTATAGCACAATTAGAAGTGAAATAACATTTATATAATTGTTTAAATTTAAATAATTTTTAACGGGCGCAATAACAATTTCATGGATGAAATGAAATGTTTATTCGTTTATATGTATTAAACTCTAAATAATTTAAAATTTCAGCTCCCTAACTTGAAGAGTAGTGCCTAAAAATTTACCTATTTGTTTAAACTTGAAGAATTTTTAACTGCCAAACAAATTAAAATATCAACATTTCTATAATCCCTATTTCATTTTTTTACAAATCCTACCTCTAAAAAAAATTTAAGCACCATAGCACATTCGAAAATACATAATGCCAAAAGCCATTCTGAATAAAATTACTTTATGTAATCCTTTAAAGGGCTTCATCGCTAAAACATCTAGCACTTGAATTTGTGATGTCATACCTCCTGGTATAACTACAAGGTCAGTATTCATACCATGAAGGGTATTTTGAACTTCCTCTGTAAGGTGGCCTTTGAACACATCTAAGACAAGCATTGCTTTCTGCCTTAAAAGTGCCCCAGGTCGCCTATTTCACACTATGTTTAGCCAGTCCTTCATAAATCAGCTGACATTCATCCTTGGCCTTGACATTTAACAATTATTCCATTGGGTAGTACTTCCTTAGGCACTGTTTTGCATTTTAAAATAACATACGGAGGCAATTTTGTTCCATCCACTAATACAGCCAGCATTACAGTAATGCGCAGTTTTTCATTCCCGGAAGTCTTTATGATGACAGTTTTTGCATCTTGGGTCTTGGGTTCTTGGGTTTTCAATTTAATGATATCCCATGTCACCGGTTTACCGTCCATTCTTTGAATACGCACCAAGTTTGCAATTTCCTCTTCTAATGCATGAAATCAGCCTCGTTTTGGTCCACTAAATGATCTCCGTGTTGAATTAGCACCTTCAAGTTTCTCTTTTGCTTGCTTCAACCTTCACACATTTGCTTCAGTCACATTGTATTTCCTCCCTGCCGCACAATTATTTGTTTCTTCAGCATAGCGCACCACCATTAACTTCAAATTTCTGTCGTAACTTCTTCTAATTCCTTTCGATACATTCCCTCTTATCTGTTCCTTTTTTCTCTATGCAATCTGCCATTTGTTTGGGGTATCTTTTTTAAAATTAATACAGTAAAACCTCTACCTTACGAACACCTTTATAGCGAAAACCTCCAGATAGCGAACTATTGACGGCGGTCCCGCCAAACTTATATACAAAATCCCTAATTACAACCTCTTTACTACGAACTTCCGTACTATGAAAACTTCCGAACAACGAAAGAAAAAGTGGTCACTTCCATTTATATTTACCTCTTTAGAACGAAATTTTGCTCGCTAAATATTTTTTTCACTTACATACGTACGGAAAACAATTGAAAACAGTTGCCAACGCGCCAATTAGCGTCAAGCTTACAACAAGCCAATCATAGCACGTTTTCTATCATGATGACGTATTTCCTGTGTTTCCGGCATTCTCGCACCATTGACAACCTCGTCCGAGAGTTGTAGTGATGTCGCTATGCATGCTTTTAGGGAAGTGGAGACTGCCGTTTCCCGAGAATTCACAAAAAATTTGAAACAGAAAAAAATAATTCGTTTTTTAAAAAATGTTGATATATTTTAAATAAATCTTTTAAAAAAGTATTGTATTTGAAATCATTCCCGATTAAATTCATCCCCTAATCCATTTAAAGGGAATTTCAACGTAATATTGCAGCAATGAGGTATGTATCGTGGTGAGGTGGTTTCTATGTGATATGTAATTTATTCGTCAGAGACGGAGCTCGAGTGTTGTTAAGAAGGTTAGTGAAAAATATTGATTGGAGTCTTGATTTGGAGTGCCAACGACAGTTAGTGCTTTCTTATGAGGAAAATGCTGCTTTCATTCATTTCGTTTTGAAATATTTGCAACCCGCGCCATAGTAGTCAAATAGTAGTTTATTAATTGGTGTTAAGAAGTGGTGTTGCTGTCAATATTTTTTATAAACTTAGCGGCTCAACAGATGCTTTAGGATAGGCTCAGTGAGTTTCACGCATTGCAACCTCGAAAAAAGTCGTATAATAAAAAATTGCCGAGGATGTTTTCGTGCAAAACCTGCCAATCGATCCTAGAAAAAATAACATTGCATTTCAGTTATTTGGTGCTTGCCACTGTCAAACATTGCAAAATGAGATGAATGAAAGTGGCCCTTTTTTCCCATAAGAAAGCATTATGTCGTCAGAGCTTCAAATCAATATGGCTGGTTATTAAACATTGAAGGCGCATTTTGAATATCGTCCACTTATGTGATACTTTTTCGTGAAAATGGGCATATTTTAGTAGAGTTACGCCGTTACGCCTTCATTTGGATAACCCCGTTGCTCCCGTATAATCTAACAGCCAATGCACCCCTGAAGTTATGCAACACCCAATAACTTCCGATCAACTAATTTCCGAATAACGAATAGACGAAAAATTGGGTCCCTTGAATTTCGTTAATCAGAGGTTTTACTGTAATAACTTGTCACTATTTCACTTTAAAACTCAGCAAAGCTTGTACTACTCAAGTGCTCTAGTAAATTTTTGCACTCTGAAACTCACGTCCACTTTGTCTGCCGTTGGCATACCAAACACAAAGCATCATGTTTAAATTGTAGTAGCTACATTTAAATTGTATCAGTCTTGTTTACATTGTATTACCGGACACCTTAATTGGTGCCTACATGACTTTGTTTCATATTACGCACGGAACCGCCCAGCTGTAGTAATTTTTTTGAACTTGTCACGCGATTACCTACCCAGCTTTAAACACTTCCCTACCACCGAGCAATTTTAAGACATTTGACCTTAAATTTTTAAGTATTGAAGTAATTAAATACAATGTATTACTTTATGCAATAATAAATATTTTAACGGACATATACTTGACATCTGGGTGTTTCATGGTGCATTTAAAATAGGGGTGTATTCTCACCTTAAATCCTCATACTCCATTCTAAGACAATACCTAATATTTTTAATGGCATTTTGTGAAAAAACCTCATCTCCCTTTCAGATAAATATGGTAACTATAAAAATCAATTCGGTTAACTAGTGCAGTGTACAGTGAAATCGTTCAATTTCCATTGGTGGTGGTTGTGGCTGGGGGAGGTAGATGAGGGAATGGAAAAAAAAGGAGTCAAGGAAGCGACATCTAATTAGCTGGAAATTATGGCTGACAAGTTTACGGAGCTATTCTCTTAACCCTTAAGAGGTCGTGCGGTAGTTTGTGACGTGGGAGGTCGTGCACGGTCTTTCTGACCATGTTGGATAAAGAGGCAAAAATACCCAAAGTTATATTTTTTACTCAACATTTTCTGTATGTTGAAATGCATTTATGTTCATAAAATGGTTTTGCATCAATAAAGACGCATTGAAATAGTTAAAATATTATATATATATAAATACAATAAATAGTGGTATCAAACACCGGACGGCATGCAGGACAGTTTTTCACAGGAAGAAAAGTAGGTGATTTCTTCATTTATCCTCGCACATTCTTGAAGGAATAACAGATGGTATCACTACAGACAGCATATGGCATGCCAGGCAGGCTCTGCTTGCTTACTCACAGGGAATACAAATGTAAACACAAATAATACTTACAACAGGAGTCTTCCACACCAAAAAACTGATTGATAGTGAACTCAAGATGAAATAAGGATGCCGAACATTAGATATTACTGATAGAGAACCCGGTCTTTTAGACTGTGCGCACCCTCTTTAGCATTCAATCAGAAAAAACTGATGGGCAGTAATGAAAACCCACAATGGAAACAAATAAAACTTAATCGGAGAGCCCTACAAATTCGTCATTTGATACATAATGGACAAGAAATAAGGTACTTAGAAGGCCAGAGATTAAATGATGCAGAAAGGTTTAAAAATTTTAATAATGCAACTCACCCGGTCTTTTTGACCGTGCGTGACCTCTTAAGGGTTAAAATATTTTTTTTTTCAATTTGACAAAACTAGTACCATGGCATCCAGTTCCGAAATATTTGAATTTTTTAGTAGCACATCCAAGTCAATATGGTACATAGTACATAAGGGGAAAAATATATTATGAATACCATATACGTGATACATCTGGCAACACTGCTGGAGAGGCATTCTACTCGCCATGTCGTCTAGGCAGTTAGGTGCCCTCCACTCTCACCCTTCCTATTCTTTAGCCCTTCGTGGCTTGCGCTATCAACGCAACATATGTTGCAATTCTAAAATCGCAGTATTTGGAAAGAACCTCATGGAATAATGTGTTTTTATTTTTACATATGCAGAAAGTAATGGAATCGTCGTCAATTCACGACTGAGATTCGCAATCGACAGTACAAAAGAGGGCTGGCCGAATATTACCATATACATAGTTTATTTTTTACCGGTTAACCGGTTAGCTGTTGGAACTTTAACCATAACCCTGGTTAGAGAAAATGCCAGTTAATTGCAAGCCCTAGTCCCTTGTATCAAAATTTTTCCATTCACCCTTAGCATCCGAGTAATAACCGTTCCAAACATCGTGGAAATACGCAAACAAGATAAAACTCCATTTGGAGTAATATAATCGAAGCATAAGCGGTGGCCGGTTTAGGTTACTTTTCTTCGTATAATTTCTGGGTTCTCGCATTCGAACCCCAACGGGAGAATATTTTTTTACATTTATTATTATTAAATGATTATTTTTATAAAAATATATCATTATACCAAAATATATTTATGATAATATTTATTTAATAATAATTTTTATAATAATATTTATAAAATATTATTATACCAAAATTATTGGTTATAATTTTGGTTTCCACGTACATTTTCTATTCATGGAAATAACTATTATTAAGGATGGGAGATCACTTTATTAATTCATACGCTTAATATATAAATAAGTGCATTTATTCATATATTAACAAATGCATATATTAGAATCCAGAATACGAAATTATAACAGCAATAATTTTGGTATAATAATATTTTATAAATATTATAAAAATTATTATTAAATAAATATTATAAACATATTTTGGTATGATATATATGTTTATAAAAATAATATGTATGTAATAATAACAAATATAAAAAGTATTCTCCCATTGGGCTTCGAATGCAAGAACCCAGAAATTATACGAAGAAAGGTAACCCCCTAAACCACCACGGCCAGTGCTTATGCTTCGATTATATTACTCCCAATGGATTTTTATCTCATTTTCGTATTTCCGCGACATTTGGAACGGTTATTACTCGAAAGCTAAGGATGAATGGAAAGAATTCTGATACAAGGGACCTCTTATTTCATGCATACGTTCTACTCTCCAAATTACGTCCGAATCCCGGAAGAACAGAGCATAACCTCTCCTTGTTAATGCTATCCAGAGCATGAATATTCAGTGCTAAACCCGAAGACTTCGAGTGAAACCCTCGGAGGTGGCAATCCTTGTCATGCACGAAGCCTAAAATACTTCAACTCCAGTCAATTATGGGAACTTCCTTACAAGAGTTTTTCCCATGGCATCTTGTGAGTAAATATTGGAAGGTCAGGAACAAAAAGTTCAAACACTTGAGATGGGTATTTCCATCTACCTTTCAATATTGATGATATTACTAGGGGATCTGTGCCTCACTCAGCCCACTTAGGGCTGGTTGGAGGAATCACATTGCACGCCTCTGGGAGGCTCCCTGTACATTTTAGAGAAATGTTAATTTGACATTTTCTTCATCATTTGATGTTTTCCATATGTATACCAAATTTCGTTTCAATTGGATAAGATTTGGAAATTAGTGCAATGCACTAATGCAAATTGCACAGAAACTATAACGGTGGTATTCTAGAAAAACTACAGGCATTCGACACTAAGTTATTTGTACATGCACACAAAGTTTGGTAAAAATCAGACAACTGAGATGGCAGTTATCGTAGAACAGACATACAGACAAAATGCACATGGACTCAACAGGAGAGACCTCGCTTCGCTCAGCCAATTAATCTGTTTATTAATTATTTAAAATACAGAAAAAAATTCAGTTTCCTTGTTTTGTTTTTTTTTCAGTTTTTTTTTACTTTCAAAATCTTAGGGATTGAGTTATATTCAAGGTGGCGTTATATTCAGGCTAATAAAGTAATTTATTTCTAAGTGTTTTGCAGTGGTTTTTCGCCCTATTTTTTATTATTGAGAATTCATTTAGCAATGTTTAAGGATATATTTAGCTACATTAAGGAAATTAAGTAGATACTTGGTGTCATTGTAGATAGATCCTGCAGCACAACGTAGTGCTGCTGGGACGGAGAGAACATTCGGCAACAACATTATATCGAAACGATGTAAATTTTATAATATCCTATTTTCATTTTGTTACATCATGTTCTGTAATTTGTAATCTCATCACAGGTTGGATGAAGACACTGTGGACTGGATGTAGCCTGTTAACCATAGTTTGGCTCTAAGGCAAGTATCTGATTAAATTTTGATTAAATTAAAATATAAACAATGCAACATATCCTAATTTCCATCTGTCAAACATAAAATTGGTTTTTCTTCCATTGAATACTACTGCTGCACAAATGCCAAAAACTCGCCAATAATTTAGAGGATTCATTGAACATATGGATTTTGAAAATAAACCTCACAATCTAATTCTCATAATTAATAACAATAAACAACCTTATTACTCTAGGAATAACTTAGACTCTGCTATCAGTGAATCACCATTCAAGTTAATCCTAAAAGCCTTAAACTTAATTATAAGGCTATAAGCCAAAATAAGAGTTTTTAAAGAGATGAAATAATGTACAGTGGAGCCCTGCTATTATGTGATAATTGGGGTCCAAAAAATTTGATCGTGATAAATCCGGGGTCGCGTTATAGTGACTATATGTATGTAGTTTGTGTACAAACAGAACAACCTTCCAGAGCATGTAGGAGCCATGTCATGATCGCGTTATATCTGAATTCGCATTATAGTGAAGCACGTTATAGAGGGGCTCCACTGTATTTAAAGAAAATGCTGTATGATTATTTTAATTACTATAAAAAGATGTAATTAAACAATAAAGAAATTTTAAAATTTATTTTGTCATATGCCTGAAACTGTTCATATAGCTAGCAAGATACAATTTATGACATACCTTAGATGGAGGAGGTACACGAGGTCTTTGAGTCTTTGTTCTAGCAGGCATTGATTGAGTGACAGAACTTTGCGAAACTGGAGGTGGAACTGAAGCTTGAACCTTCATCTGACTACTGTAACTAGCTGCTGACCCTCCAAAACTTGAGGTTGAGAAAGATGCTGACAGAGCATCTAAAATAAACAAAATTGTCACATTAAAATTGTGCAACAAGCAAAAGATATAATGCATAACAAAATATGTAAATCAATGTGAATGTAATTCATGCTAAATATAATTATAAATTACTCCCACCAGTGACCATATAAACAGATGTTAACTTTAACACTCATTCCACAAATAGCCAAAAATGTCTTTCATGATTACATTGGCCATAAGATACAATATTTTGATGTATTTTATCTTCAATTTATATTGTATATTATAGCTTCAGTGAATAAATATAAAATGAGCATATATCCAAGAATCCAAAGGGAAAAGAAAAAGTCACCTGATCTCCAAGTAATGAAAACTTAAATTAGGCGAATCAAGACAAGAAAAATATCTTCATGCAATAAAAAAATCAAACTATAGAATTTAAAATTACAGAAAAAAAATACCAACCAGATATAGAAATGGTTTAGTTGTTGAAATTTTGAAATATTACTCCAATTAATAATTTCACATTGTTGAATAATGTCCCACATTCAGTGACGATAATTTCATTCATTTCCACAAAAGGTCAAATAAAGCAATAGCAATCTCGCCAAGATAATTTTTCATCCAAGTCTATTTACAATGAAATTAGCATTTACATTGCATTATGAAATTGCATTTTTATAATTATACACATTCCATGTAAAGTTTTACCGAAATTCAAACAGTTTACCATCCAAATACATCATTGCATTTTGTGTAATCATCTGCATAGTCAATGTACACAATTTTAATACATTTCATGAATGAGGTTTTAACATGCATACAAACATTACAATGGCTATAGCAATAACTACAATAGCCAAGTAAAACTAATAGGAACTTTTTTTAATGGCTAATGAGAAACAATACAAATTGCTAATTATTCTTAGTGACACATATGCATAGCTCTGAGAAACGAAAGAAAATATCCAATAACATTTAGAAATGAAAGAACAGGTAACAACAGCAACAAAACATGGGCACTGCTAAATTAAATGTTCTAGCTTTATTATTTATCCATTAATATTCATGGTAGGTCAAATATTTATAAAAAATATAATAGGAACTATTATTTGATCGTGACGGCAATAAGAGACGTACTGCCATCTATGGGTGACTACAGGACGTAACCCTAGCCACAAATATTTTCTCGGACTTGATTTTTTCATGATCGATTTTGACAAAAAACATCAGTTTGTATTATTATTATTATTTATTAAACACAAACAGGAATATCCCAATTACATGTGTTGTAATAAAATATTAAAATAATACAATAAAATATATAAATACAATAAAATTCAAAGCACATATACCTAAGCAGTCATACACAAATAAGCGTTCAATACATATAAATAAGCAACTCGTAACATTATAATTCACGTGCGCTCGTCAAAGTTATACTTTTTCTATTTTTCTTTTAAATACAGGACGTGAGTCGTTAAAAATATCTATTGTATTGCACTTTGGACCTTCAACATTGAAGAGCCGAACAATTCTAGGTATTATTGAGTCCCTGTAAATATTTACTCTCGAATATGGTTCATAAAGGAGTGGGGTGTGGCGAGACCTACGCAGCGGGACATTTAAGCCCACTAGTGAGTATTCGGGCAGATACAGTATGCCATCTTTCTAGCAAAAATAAATTCAATCCCTTGGCTTACATCTAATTTCAATAATTTCAAATACAATGAAATCCAATCACTCAACCATGAATCATCCTATCATTTTTCAAGAGGTTCAGAGAAAGTTTTGATTTTATGCAAGTGCTTAAACACTCGAATAAAAAGCCCATAAGCAGAGAAATATTACTCCTATATATAAAAGCATATTTTACTACAAATATTTTAATTCATTCTCTGTGTCCAGATTATAAGAAATTTGATTTGTTAAAACTGCTGGTACTTATTAAAATGAGAAGAGGTAAAATTGGAATAACTACATTTTTAACCAAGTTCTTCAATTTCTGCATTTTAATAATTTATATAGGCCACTGTTTTCATTTCTTAACTTTATTTGAATAACACTAACTCTTTCTGAAACAAATGCCAGGTCATCTGAAGGATCTTGTAATACAATACAATGCGACGATTTTTTAAGAGCAAAAATTTGTTTTTGATCACAAATTTTGGGTTTTCTACTATTAACCTTGATCTGCCTAAACACCCCAATCGAAGTGGTAAAATGTGCTCGCTCACTTCTGCATCACTCTCCCTTGTTCATAGACTGCTTACAGACGTTTTCTTTGACATGGAATAGAGGGAGTGAGAAAAGAGCACTTCAAAAGAAAGATGTCAACACAGGCCCAAGCATACATGCTGAAGTTTTAAGGGTAAGAACATAGTGAAGGAGGTCAAGGTGGAGGCCACAATTGAGGTTTACATTGCGGTCTAGCTCAAGTGGAGGTGTGAAAACATAGCAAAGAGGTCGCCGTTTACATCATGGTCAATGTATTAAATCTGCACTCTTTCGTCCTCATGCTCAGTTCATTGTGAAGCCAAGCTTCTATTGTAATAAAAGTCTGCAAAGACATCATGAACGTATATAAATGGTTAAAAAATGTACAAAAGTAGCGATGAGAGTGATGATGAAATTTCAACAGCGGGAATATGGAACGTTGTGCACTAACTCAATTATAATTTCTTTATAACTCATTGTGCTATGAAAATGAGAGCTACTATAAATGAATAATATAAATGAACACTGAAAGAATGCAGGGCTAATGTCTCTGGGAAGGGAGGGCTAGGTAGGGATGCGTAACCTTGAACAGACCAATCAGATTGCAGCAGCAGCAGGGAAAGACGCGATGTGAAACAAATAAATTTCCTTCTAAATTTCTTTCCTTCTAAATCGCAATGTAAACCTCGACATTGACCTCCAGCTGAATTACCCTAACGCGCACATTATACAAGTTTTTTTGTAAAATTTTCGGAATTTCTTGGTGCGCGTCATGTATAAGGAATGCCACTTTTTAAGAAAAAATAAGGTACAAGATAACCTTAAAGCAAGCAAACTATTCCATCTTGTGTTCACTAAATTGCTGTCAGTTATTGAAACCTACGTAGAGCTTCTCCAAAGATGCGTTAACTCTGCAGATTTCACGGAAAAAATTCGAGGTTTTCAATGTATGTACAATGCAAACTTTAAGTTTGAAAAGACTTTTTCGACTTAAACACGCATTAAAACTTTAATGCAATATAATCAAGCAACATAAACATGGTTGGTTGGATAAACAAAACAAATTTCTCTCTGATTATAAAAACAAATCTCCATAACAAATGCATACACTTTCCTTAATAAAAAATTAGCAAGTTGTTTACAAATTTTGGTCATTAATTCATTATGAATCAAAACCATCAAAATCTTCTAATTCGGTCTCACAATTCAAATGAAAATATTGATTTCATTTACAAATGAATCAGTTAAATTTTTAATTGACATATCTTCACTTTTATCTGATGAAGAACCACTGTTCTCCCCATCAACACTTTGAGAATGAATTCCAGCGGTAGAAAGAAGACTTATGTTCTTAACAATCTATACAAAGAACAACTCGTTTTGGTTATGAAAGAAATATCTTTTTCAGGAGAAACTTGAGAAATACAGTAGTATGAATAAAAAACTTTTTAAATGATTCACTATTCAATCAGTGCTGCGCATTATACATGGGTGTGTTATACTAGAGACTTTGGAAACCTGTGGAAAACAGGCTAAGATCGACCTGCGCGTTATGCATGAGTGCACGTTACACATGGGAATTTAGGGTAAACCTCAATCTCGACCTCCTCGCTATGATCTTACCCGTAAGGATTAGGGGAGCATAGACCTCAAACAGAGAGCAAACAAGAACTTTATGGAGATTGTGATGCCAGATCTACAGTCGAGCCGGCGAAAGAAGTCCGATGACAGCTCCGTGAATGAGGGGGTGAGTGAAGTGCTTCCATGAGTTTCAACCAATGACAGTGGCCGAACGGTAACCCCTTCCCTTGCAAACCCGTCCAGTGTTGTCGGGTTGCCTCTCATTTTCCAGTCTCTATCTGAGTTTCCGTGTGTTCGTCCTCCGTGTATGGTGTTAGAAGTTTTCAGGTTTTTTAGGAAGTTTTCGTCTTTCATCTTTGCGAAGTTTGTGCCAGAGCATACCAAGTACTCTCCGAGTCTGGTTTACGCAGTTATCGCGTGTGATCTAGTCCATAATTTTGAGATAATTTTTTCGAAGTTTGTCAGGAGGGCTCCAAGGGAGAAAGGGACCGGGATGAGTGAGGAAAAACGTGGTCGTGGATCGACATTGCGCTCACAAACTCGTGAAACTATTGTGAGTATTTATGAATACTTTGAGGAAGAAAAAATCAGCGGTGGCCCATCCATTCCTATAACAAGAGCGATGGAGAGAACAGTTTGATTGATTTTATTGCATGCTGGGACTTGGGAAGGTTTTGTGCCAAACTGCTCTCATCTTTTTAAAGCAAGCAAGAATTCGGGGGACTACCATCAAGAGATGATGAATGAGACTTTCAGGAAGTGGCTCATTGACCAACTACTGCCCAAAATCAAGCCTAACAGCACAATTATAATGGACAACACCCCCTACCACAGCATCAGAATTAATAAAGCTCCCACGTGCAAATGGCTGAAAGGGGATATCATTGAGTGGTTAAAAAGAAAAAATGTCCCAGAATTGGAACCGGGAATGAACAAAATGGAGCTATTAACAATAGCCAAACTCTATCAGCCCCGTTTCCCTATGTATGAAATTGACGAGATAGCAAAGGAACATGGTCACAAAGTTTTACGAATCCCACCATATCACTGCCTCTTCAATGTTATTGAAATGATTTAGGCACAAGTCAAAGGTTTTGTTGCCGAACGCAACTAAACCTTCAAAATTAGCGATGTGATGAAGCTGACTCAAGAAGCCATCTCAAATGTGACCCCAATAAATTGGAAAAGTGTCGTCCATCATTGATGAGGCAATTAAAATCAATGGCATAGTGGAAACCCGTGTGGAGAAATTGATCATAGATCTGAACAGCGGCAGTGGCAGCAGCTCGGACATGGGAAACACGGACAATGAATCCGGCTTGTCAGACGATTCAGATGTATCCCTTCCGATCAAAAGGTATGAAATTTTAAAAGTAACTTTTAAATATATACTAAATTTAATGTTACGTTAGTTTAATAACTTATTATTCTGCATTTCAGATCGTTAGAAGAATCCTCTGCTTCAAGACGGCTAGAAGGAATATATCCTCTGGAATAATTAATCATTTTTAAAATGTTAATTCTGATAATATTATTTTAAAGAATGTCTACTAAAATTGATTTATATACGTTTATTATTTTTTGGTAAAGAGAAAATAAATATCAATTATGCGTGCTTATTGGTTCTTTGAAGCAGCAATAATAACAAGTTTTGAGTTAGGCTTGAACTCGTCCTCTCATGTTTTTAGGGGATAAGAGGTTTGGCAGGTAAACTCTGCTAATAATAGAAATCGCGGTCACTCTATGATCTGGCAACAATGCCCCCTCCTCCTCCCTCGACCCTTCTAGCTGTCATCGGACTTCTTTAAACGGCTCGAGTGTAGGTCGAGGTCTCAAACTCACTTTCACAACTCAAGGAGAAACAATAAAAGAAATCCTGTGAGGATGCTCCAATCTGTAAAGATATCCCAGTATTTCGCCTTACTTTCTTTTGGGCATCTGAATTTTGTGAGCCATCTTATTCAGTCATTTGCGAATCACAGAGATGTAGTAGGCTTATGTGAATGAAATTTTCATAATATTGTCCTCATAATATTCTTTTACATCATCTTTGCTATATTTTTTATATTATTATCTTTACTAATAGAATAGGATCTTGATTTTGTATTCACCTCTCCATCATCATATTTTATTTGGTAGTTACGTTTATGAGAAGCAATGCAGTATAATTTTCATTCGCATTATAATATTTACTTACAAGGGAAGGTTCCAAACTCGCACTAACAGATAATTATAACTTTTCTTCCATAGAAAGTGTATGCAAAAAAACTTCAAAATTCATTAACGCTAGCTGCTGAGAGCAAAGAGGTAAAAAGTTATGGGTTCATATATATATTACTTGCAGGAGATTAAAGCAAAAAAGTTTGCATTTAATGCATTACTGAAAGACTTAAACATAGTTAATGGTAATGAAAGAAATTGTCATTAAAAAAGTGGTTAATACATCAAGTTTCATCACAATGTGCACAACGAATGAAGCAATAATTCTCACACATTACACATAGCACTCCAATCAACTACAACAATATACTTTTTGATTGTAGTGATATTGTTATCAATAACAATAATATTGACTGATATCATTACAATCAAAAAGTATATTGTTGTAATTGGAGTGCTGTGTGTAATATAATATATATAATGTGGGGGCTACTTTTAAAATGTCATTTTTTGGAAAAAACCACGTTGTATTCAGGACAATACAGTAATTTGAATTACAACAAATTACAAATTAATTTAAATTTAATTATAAACTGTGGGAACCAAGGGGCAGAATTTGAGTAGCATTCAATAGTATTCACACTTGGATGAAAGAGTAAATAGCATAAATAGTATTTACATATCTAGGTGCGCTGTTTATGCTCTGCCAGTGTGATTTACGTATAAGGTTTTGAAGTTATCCCACAAAAGAGGTCATAGGTTTTTCCATACGCTATTCCTGAGTACCATCTGTTAAAGCGAGTGCCACAAGTGCTGTTTTGAAAAGAATGAGATCATGTTTCTGCCTCTAGAGCGCTGTTCCTACTCTACAGCCATTTTCAAAATCTTGGCCCAAAAGAGTTTGGATTTTTTTACAAAGCTAAGTCAAAAAAGGTTTAAAACTGTTGGGAATTGTATGCTAAATTGTTTTTAAAAAAATTGGAAATTCTAATGTAAAATGACGCAAATAGCGGGAAAACTTAAATTGAAATAACTTAAACACAGGATTTTACTTAAATTGGAATCATAGGAAAATTGATGGAACCCATATAAAATGATGTAAATAACGGGAAAACATATATTCCGATAATGTAAATACGGGGTTTTACTGTATATAGGAAAAGAAATATTCTACATTACTATTTGTACAAGACTATTTGAAAATTACTTTAACTTCACCAAACATTTAAGAGATATAGTGGAAAGTTCATTTCTTGTCACCAGTAAAGTTGTACCCCTGAATGGCTTACATGATTTATTTTTGTGATTTTCTCATTTTCTTTGACTGTAAGTCCTTAATATCAAATTTCATAAAAATCCATTAGGTAGAAGCCGAGAACGAACATCTCTGTATCTATTATGCAATGTTCATTTATGACATCCTATTTATCTGTGATGCTGGCCTAGGTCAAATAAAAATATTATTATAATTTAGGCAATCCAAGTTTTCCCACGATTTCATTTTTTTCACCAGAAAATTTTTGAGTGCACAGTATCTATACATTTTAACAGGCATTAAAAATATTAAAATGCACTTTATCCACTAGGTGCACCATATCGATGCAAAAGTACAGTATTACCGAATGGCCCCGAACATAGTGGTTTTTTTCCTGAAATGACATTGGAAAAGTAACACTTGCGTTATATTTAAGGCCTAAGATATAGCCTGAATAAAATGTTTTTTTCATGACATTGTAAAAGTAGCACTCACGTTATACAGGCGACACTCGATTTATGCCAATCCGAATTACACGCTTTCATTTTAACGCCACTTATAATAAACGTACAAATAACATCTTATTTGCGCCACCTTGCTCATTTCCACGCCTCCTCTACCTTTGAATGTTATATTGTGAAGTCTAACGCGCATCCTATCACTCGCCGAGAAAGTATACAATGTATACTATACATACTGTTACTTTGTGAAGTCTCACGTTCATTTTCTTTTACCGCAAAAGTATATGTACATAGGCACACGTATACAGTTGGCAGTTTAGCTGTCGTCTTTCGTAGTGCAAACGTTTTCCATTTAGATGTCGTTTACCTCTGTGATTTTAATTCTTAATATTCTTTAATACAGTGGTTCTCAACGGGGGCCACAGCCTATTTCTGAGGGGCCATGAGTAAAATACCTAAATTGGGGGGCAACCAAAACTTCTTTGTGGGCCACGAAAAGTTTGACTCTGTGTGAAAGTTGTCTTAAGTCAATGCTAATAACGCGTACTAATAACAATATTAATAACGCGTACTATTCATTGTATTCTGATTCAAATGTGCATGTTTAGACTGACATAACAACTGGAATTGAAATGCCATGAAAATAGACGAATGTATTACAATATACATAAATACTTTCTTATCTTCATTATAGTTAGGAAATAACCACATTGTACTTCAACTGTTAACCCACAATTGCGTGACTGAGAAAATTCTCCCCTACCTCTTCCTTTCCTCTCCTCCACGCCGTAGCTACAAAATGTTATTTTTATGCTTTCATTCAGCGGATGTCACCTGAATACGACAGCTATTAATTTGAAATACGCTTTCCTAATATAAGACAGAACACGTTCATCAACGTTGTAAACAGGGAGAGAGAATGCCGATAGATTGAAGAAACAGAGTGGAATGCACTTGATTTATATATATTCTATACATCAGTCATTAACTGCTGATACATTCCGATAACCAGCAATTTTATTTTTGTCAAAATTAACGGGGTTTTACAGAAAACAAAAACATCAGTTCTGGAAATTCACCATAGCATACCAAAGCAATTGTTTGTTTGAAATAAAATAAGTAGCGCAATGAATTTAGTTATTATAAATAATAAGTTAAGTCAAGTGTTCATTTTACACTTTCCGAACCATTTTCAAATTTGTTTTCAATGGCGAACCAAGGAAATATTATGATGCATTTGTTAATTCTTATTACGATTTTAATTAAATATTGCTTACCTCGTACGCAGCCATTTATTTCCCGGTTTCATCTACTTAAATTCTATTTATAAGTCGATAGTAATAAATTTGTATTGCTGTTAAATATTTCTTCATTTTGATTTGTATTTAATTTTTTAATATCAGATTACCCATGGCTAATATAGCGAAGAAAAAATGCAGGCAATATTCCATTGAGTACCTTGCCAATGGTTTTATTCCATCACCACAGGACAGAACAATGCCACTGTGTCTAATATGCATGACTACACTTTCAAATGAAAGCATGCGGCCGTGCAAGCTATGGAAGCACTTGGAGACAATGCACAAAGACAAAAAAGACAAATCACTAGATTATTTCAAAAAAACTGCGTGATAATTTCCAAACAAGGGCAACATTAAAACAAATATTTAGTGCAAGAGCAGCTAAAGTAGACAAAGGTTTACTTGCATCCTCTGAGATTTCCAAGTTAATTGCAAAATCTGGCAAGCCACATAATATTGGCGAATCATTGATTTTGCCTGCAGTGTCTGTTGTGATTTCAACTGTTATGAATCAGAGCGCACATGAAATTACTCAGGCCATCCCTTTGAGCAACTCATCAGTATCGAGACATATTGATGAAATGGCAGATGATGTGGAAAAACAACTAGTTGCACAACTGCAAGTTAAGAAGTTTGCCCTGCAAATCGATGAATCCACTTTAATGGGTAATGAAGCCCTTCTAATGACTAGGGTTAGGTTTTTGAATGATGATCAGCTCAGTGAGGAAATGCTTTTTGCCCGAAATCTTAAGACAGACACCAAAGGTGATACAATTTTTGAAGAAGTTAAGAGTTATTTCAAGGAAAACAACATTCCACTAGAAAATATAATAGCTTGTGCAACTGATGGTGCTGCTTTGATGGTAGGTAGATACAGAGGATTCATTGCTCATTTTAAAAAATGCTGTGCCTGAAGTTTTTTGCATACACTGCGTGGTTCACCATCAACATTTGGTTGGAAAAAGCTTGGGAGGACGTTTGCATGATGCCCTTGCTATTGTAATAAAGGCTGTCAACTTTATCAAAACAAGTGCACTTCAAGATCGTCTTTTCCGACAACTTTGTGAGGAAAATGAAGAAGATTTTGAACGCCTACTAATGCATACAGAGGTCCGATGGTTATCAAAAGGTAATTAATTGTCTTCGGCGTTTTGCTGAACTTTGGGAGAGTGTTGTATCATTTCTAAGTGATAAGCAGCTTGGAGAACAGATCGTTGCTGCTAAATGTTACATATTTTATCTATCTGATATATTTGAAAAGCTGAATTTGTTGAACAAACAGTTACAAGGAAAGAACTGTAATCTTATATTTTGCAAAAAAGGCCATTACTGCTTTCCTTGGAAAACTCAAGTCATTTTGGAGTAATATTGGACGTCGTGAGTTCATACAATTTCCATCACTAGCCACTCTTGGCATAGAAATTCAAGATTATGATACAGTAAAACCTCTACCTTACGAACCCCTTTATAGCGAAGACCTCCGAATAACGAACAATTGACGGGGTCCCGCCAAACTTGTATACAAAATCCCTAATTATAACCTCTTTACTACGAACTTCCGTACTACGAAAACTTATGCACAACGAAAGAAAAAGACGTCACTTCCGTTTATATTTACCTCTTTAGAACGAAATTTTGCTCGCTAAACATTTTTTTACGTACGGAAAACGATTGAAAACAGTCGCCAACGCGCCAATTAGCATTAAGCTTACAACAAGCCAATCATAGCACGTTTTCTATCATGATGACGTATTTCCTGTGTTTCCGGCATTCTCGCGCCAGTGACAATCTCGTCCGAGAGTTGTAGTGATGCCGCTATGCATGCTTTTAGGGAAGTGGAGTCTGCCGTTTCCCGAGAATTCACAAAGAATTTGAAACAAAAAAATAGATTCGTTTATTATAAAATGTTGATGTATTTTAAATAGATCTTTTAAAAAAGTGTTGTATTTGAAATCATTCCCGATTAAATTCATCCCCTAATCCATTTAAAGGGAATTTTAACGAAAGATCGTAGCAATGAGGTATGTATCGTGGTGAGGTGGTTCCTATACACTTTTTTGTGATAGTTAATTTATTCGTCAGAGACGGAGCTGGAGTGTTGTTAAGAAGGTTAGTGAAAAATATTGATTGGAGTCTTAATTTGGAGTGCCAATGACAGTTAGTGCTTTCTTATGAGGAAAATGCTGCTTTCATTCATTTCGTTTTGAAATATTTGCAACCCGCGCCATAGTAGTCAAATAGTAGTTTATTAATTGGTGTTAAGAAGTGGTGTTGCTGTCAATATTTTTTATAAACTTAGCGGCTCAACAGATGCTTTAGGATAGGCTCAGCGAGTTTCACGCATTGCAACCTCGAAAAAAGTCGTATAATAAAAAATTGCCGAGGATGTTTTCGTGCAAAACCTGCCAATCGATCCTAGAAAAAATAACATTGCATTTCAGTTATTTGGTGCTTGCCACTGTCAAACATTGCAAAATGAGATGAATGAAAGTGGCCCTTTTTTCCCATAAGAAAGCATTATGTCGTCAGAGCTTCAAATCAATATGGCTGGTTATTAAACATTGAAGGCGCATTTTGAATATCGTCCACTTATGTGATACTTTTTCGTGAAAATGGGCATATTTTAGTAGAGTTACGCCTTCATTTGGATAACCCCGTTGCTCCCGTATAATCTAACAGGCAATGCACCCCTGAAGTTATGCAACACCCAATAACTTCCGATCAACTAATTTCCGAATAACGAATAGACGAAAAATTGGGTCCCTTGATATTCGTTAATGAGAGGTTTTACTGTATTGCTGTATATGTTGAGCATTTGAAGAATTTGTACAGTGATATGCAATGTCGGTTCAGCGACCAGCTAGAGATGAATATTCCAGATTGGGTGGTGAATCCGTTTGGTGTAAATGCATTGATGTTGACATCACATTACAAGAATGTCTGGTTGAGTTTCAGAGTGATATAACAGCTCAAGCTAGATACATAAACAACAAATAGAATTTCTGGATAAGTAGTGAAATTGCAAATAAGTTTCCACAACTCTGGGAGAAGGCAAAGTTGTTTTTTATCGGATTTCCCACTTCTTATTTGGTTGAATCTGCATTTAATTGAGTTCTTCGCCTGCAATCCAAAACTCGTAACCGTCTTGATATTGTAAAGAGAGGTGATCTTCGATTATCTCTAACATCGCTGCAACCAGAAATTCAAAAGTTTGCTAGTTTTCATCAGCCGCAAGGATCTCACTAAATAAAGTGACAATAATATTATGGAAATATCTTTTGTTAGGAGCATATTTCATATGTATATTATAAATAAACAATATGTATATTATAAACAGGGATTATTTTTTATAAATAAACAGTGTGGTTGATAAAGTATCTTTTTTTACCAACTAACGGCGACTATGAGGGGTGGGGGCCACAGAGGTAAATGAAAATCTGAAGTGGGCCACGAGCAAGAAAAGGTTGAGAAACACTGCTTTAATATATCCCCTTGTGTTAAAATGAGCTTCATAAGAGTTAGGAGCAGTGATTCTAACATGGGAAGGAAGAACATGATAAAAGCTAGAAAGTCTTTCCTTAGAAATTAAAATAGAGGTTCTTAAAAGGTTTTAACATGGTGAGAGAAACATTGACATTCGGAAAGAAAGGTACTTCGTAATTCTACAATAAGAACAATTCGTGACTTTAAGTTTGAGAACGGTACTCTCTTAATATATATGATTAGCACCAGCTCGTATGCCTTTTACCTGGTGAGGATTTTTTGTCATAATTTTGTGTACGCACGTGAGCGTAATTTTGGAACCCCTAGATTACTATTTCGAATATTTTCACAAGACAATCAATGTATAGAAAAGTTTTACAATATCGCTTGCATGATAAATTTTAAACGCGTTATTAGCATTGATAATATTTAAGGAATATTATTAAATAAAGGAATAAATTAATTACTGAATTTACATCACCATAAAAAAAGATGTTACTGAGGTTTAAAATGGTTTGGTAGGAATGAATATCACGATCCCTTATGGTAGGATTCGCCACTGTACATGATCAAATACTGCCGGAAGATAACTTTTGATTTACGCCAATTTCGATTTACACCATAATCCTCAGGACGTATCTATGGCGTAAATTGAGTGTCGCCTGTATTTGAGGACACGATTTTTTATTAATAGTAAAAACAATTTCTCTGCCCATTTGTATAGGAGGTACATGGGCATAACTACAATTTTGAGGCACGAAGCCCAGTCATTTACGGGAACTTCCCTACAAGATTGGGGAGTTTTCCCAATAGCGTCTCATGAGTAAATATTGGAAGATTAGGAACAAACTAGTCCAAACACTTGAGATGGGGGCTTCCATCTTCCTTTCAAACGATGGAATCTTTCATTAACAAAAATTTCACTACTCCATACCTTGAAGCGGATGAGGGAAAAGGAATAAACTTGCACCTATCTATTCTCCAGCCAGAAAACTCTCAGTAGTCATTGAACTATAGCTAACAGTAAGTCTGCATATTCTTTCTGCTTACTTTTGCAAGTTTTTGTCCATCCGATTTTTTATTATGGAAAACGATTAAGGCAGAAGTGCTGCTTACCATGTTGAGAAGAAATGTTTTCGGGTTAATGAAGAAGACTCCGGAGATGTAGGTGAAATGGTGGGGAGAGCCTAATTATAAACATGGAATTACCCTAAATATAGCACATGATATTATTGTTCATTAATTATTTAAAATACAGAAAAATTCATGGTTTCCTTGTTTTGTATTTTTTAGTCTTTTCTTGATAAACTTCCAAAATCTCAGGGGTCGCATTATATTCGGGCTAATACGGTATGTAGCAGGATTTATGAGAGAAGGATAAAGATGCAATTGTGACATCAATTTTAAGAAAATAGGTATAATTAGCTTTCATTTGTAAAAAAGTGTACAATGATTTGAGAAACAACTCCTTGTATTCTTAACTTTTAATGCATCTTTAAAAAGTATATATTAAGCTAAGGACCCAAAATCCAGAAAATTCCCAAATCCGCAAAACTTATGGTCCTGATCTTGCCAGATAAGGGGTCCTATACTGTAATATCATATTATAAAATTTCACTACCTAAAGCAGTAATTAAATAACAAAAGTAAATGTTACCAGGCAATTTGAAACTACTGTATATACCCGATTCTAAGTGGGCCTTGATAGTAAGCCAATCCCAGTTTTTATCGACCCCAAAAAATCAACATCACCAATTGACTACTTATTCAATTAGATCAGGAGTTGCCAAACTTTTTATCTCAACGACCCCTTTGATGATGCCATAAAAATCCGGAGACCCCCAGTGAAAGTTTTGATATTAAACACTTTTTAAATCTATTTTAGGAAAGGTTTTTGAATAGTAATAATTACGATAGTGTATAATAGACTGTATTTTAAAAAAAAACATTTACCATTAATCAAGTAACATGATATTTTTATACTGAACTAAAATTTATTTTTATTGTGAAGGGTGGGCTTAGTGCTTTTTTACTAGACCATATACATTGGGCTCATGATTTGTAAGCTTTAATCTTAAGTCTCCTCTTTCTTCCAAGTTCAACATGTTTCACTGCCTAATTATAAGTTTGTTAGCATGGCTAAATCCAACTTCAACCATATATGAAGTGGGGAATGCTAAAATAAAAGGTAGTACTGTTGCACAAATTTTAGGATATCTAGTATTAATTATTACTCATTAAATTTTGAATATAGGTCAGCCAGATAAAACAAATGAACTTTACATATCTGCAGCTCGCCACACAAAAACTCTATGGTTGATCTGTACAGATCTACAAGTCTTTGAAGACAGTGACCCCTTGAGAGCCACCTGACTTCGGTGTGCAATAGTAGGTGATTAGCTGTCTCGTCATTTTCTTCGCATAACCTGGCAAACAAACGTGAATGTAATGGATTTGCATTGATTTTATTAATTGCTTTTACACGTACTGTTAAGGAATTATGCAATTCAGGACTCAATTGTTTTGCCACAAGATGTTGTCTATGAAGGAAACAATGAATAGTGCGTATATTGGGAATTTTTTGTTTCAGAAGGGAAGCAAATCCTCGATACCGACCTGACATGGCAGGTGCTCCATCGGTAGCAACTGCACAAATATTTACATACATTGTAAAATAAAGCACAACCGAAACTTAAAAACAAAATAACGAAAGAACCAATTAAATTCAGAATATGATTTTTCAAATTCATAAAAAAATTTACATGAAATATCTTAAAGTGTAATTAATCAAAAAATCTGTCATACAAAACTTTAGTAAACTTATGTTTCGACAAACAACATCACGTGACTTAAAGGTTTTCAACGGTCATCCGAGATAATTGTTAATTAAAATATATCAAAGAAAGTGCAAGAAATATGTTTTTAACAACAATTATTGGCGAAATTTTAGATTGTTATTTTCTATTGAATATAAAAATTTCTAAAAAGCCTCCTAAAGACCAATTTATTTCTCACCGACCCCCTAACGACCCTTTAACTCTCATCAACCCCCTGAGAGTAGGTATTGACCACAGGGGGTCGGTACCGACCACTTTGGCAAGCCCTGAATTAGATCAACGACCCTACTGCCTGGGATACATGGGTAAATAATGCAATTAGACACAAACATTTCTCGCATAATAACATTGATTAATTCCATAGAAAAGCATGGTCTTTCAAAAATCAAAGCAGAAAGCTGAGACTACACATCGCGAATAAAATGCATAATGATTGGCCTCAGCTTCGCCACCATAAATTGAGCATGCCGCTAGAGCAGAAAAGTCACAATATTGTGACATCATAGCCATAGTTGTTGAGTGACTGTCATTATATTAGGGATGCCTATAAATCAAATAACAGTGCAGGGAATCAATTATCTGTCATGAGTGTCGGCACAAGCTCAGAAATTGTGGGGTGCAAAAATGAAAAATTATTAAAAGTTAGAATTCACATTATGTATTTGTATTCTTGAAAAATTATGAAATTTGTGCTGTACAAATAAGACAACTGCAAATTTTAAGTAAAGAATAGTTATCCTTAGAGCAGATTTAAATAACATGCATATATAACGTACAAATTATATTACATACTTGAAAAAATTGGCAGTCAGAAACGTTAGTCATAAAACCACATCATTAACTTACCAGTAGTAGATGTAAATGCAGTAGGACTGGGTGTATGATAGGCTGCTGACGAAGTTACTGGATAATTATTTGTAGATGTAGAGGATACTGGCCCATAGGTTTGTGATGAATTGCTTACTGGTGTAGAGTTGCTGCCAATTCCAACAGCTGATTTAAGACTTTCAGTAGCTTGTGTTAGTTGGCTAAGGTACTGTGATTGTGCAGGGGTCATGACTCCTACTCCTATGGTATTTGGAGTCTGAAAATAAATGCATTCACAGTAACTTAACAATTCCTGCCCAATAATAGGAGAAAAAATGGCATATTTAATAAATGCAAATTGCATTTCCCGTGAGCTAAGAAAACAAAACAACACCATATTTATGCATGTAATTGCCTCACACGAATTAAGAGGAAGAAATAAAAGATTATTTTTTTAACCACATTATTTTCTGTTTAATTATACAAGGTGTCTATTTTTGCAGTACATACACCTCCAAATGTTGAATGTGTCCTATTTTAAAAAATTTAAAAATGATAACCTCATTTGCCCCGCAGGAAGAGCATTTAAGTCACCCTCTAACAACTTTGCCCTACTATATTTAGACACAATGGTTATCATTGTTTACGCTGCATGGCTCACCTGAAGACATTGTCACATTAAAATAAAATCTTTTATAAACCAGATTGTACAGGGTCAAAATACCACTAAATGCTTCAAATTTCATTATCAGTAAACTTACGAGGGGTGTTCAAATTTGACCTGGACTTATTTTTTTAACGACTACACAAGCTATTTTTTTAACGACTACACAAGCTGCACAAATCTCAAACCTTGCTTATTTTTCAACAACATCCCTGCTTCTCAACACATTTTTTCCATTGTTCGGGTCTTTCGGTTGCCTGTGCAACCAGGTTTGCACCACTTCCATCACTTCCTCATTTGAACAGAAGTGCTGGCCTCCCAGGTCTGCTTTGAGTGGTCCAAACAGGTGAAAGTTGCACAGGGCCAAGTCTGGTCTGTAAGGAGAATGCAGCAGTACTTCTCAGCCTAAATCAGTGAGAGCAGCAGTTGTCACCTGTGTGGAATGATGGGAGTTGTCATGGAGGAGAACGACCCCTTTGAACAGTTGACCGTGTCTTTTGGACCTGATGGCTGGCTTGACTTTGTTTGTGAGCAGATCGCTGTAATAAGCCGCATTCACTGTTCTTTGCTCTACCAAAAAAATCAATGAAAACAGGTCCTTCCACATTCCAAAAGTCAGTGGCCATTACTTTCCCACAGAGCGCCGAGTCTTCAACTTATTTCGAAGTGGCGAGGTTTAATGTCTCCATTCCACGCTGGCCAGCTTGCTTTCCGGGGTGTAATGGTGAAACCAAGTCTCGTCGGAGGTCACAATCAATGACAGAAACTCTTTGCCATCCCCTTTGTAGTGCTGAAGAAGTTCTATGCAAACCTCAACACATCTTTCTTGCTGCTCATCTGAAAGTTGCTTCGGCACCCATCTGGAACACACTTTCGTAAATTTAAGCTTGTTGTGGATAATGTTTTCAACACTTCCGACACTGATGTTCACTAATTCAGCTAAATCACATACCAATATGTGCCTATCACTGTGAATGAGCTCATCAACTCAATGAATGTTGTGTGGGTTTACTGCCATGACAGGATGCGCAGCATAAAGCAAATTTGACACCAACTCACGACCATCGTTCAACGATTTGCACCATTCAAACACCGAAGAATGTGAAAGACACTCATCTTTAAACTGTGCTTTAAGTCTGTAATGAATCTCAGCCGCCTTTACACCTTCCTTGCATAAAAACTTGATAATAATGCACTGCACAAGAGTTCAGTGAATCATTGGCTTCCATGTTGAATACGCTTGTTATTTGTTGCTGCAAGCAAAGGAAGATTGCTGGTGCGGGTAGCCAACATACATAAAAACCTTACACAGCTGCCAAATGTTGCTCTTCAATTACATTCAGAAAAAAATCCAGGTCCAGGTCAAATTTGAACATCCCTCGTAATTCTGAAAAGACCACTTTCTTACTATAGGAAAACCTTGTCAAGTTGATATCAGATAATTCAATGTATCTGTTAATTCAAAGTCAATACTATTCAACTGCTTACAGAATAGGGTTTTGTGAGGTTTTTATTATGTTTATTCTGAAATACGGTCAATTTTTAATTTGAATACAATAATCAAAATATCCAAAAAAAATTGCAATATCCAAACAATGATAAAATCCAACAAAACTAGATAAAATATAAAGTACTGCATCTAATTACATTGGGCGATTTTAAAACTACCTAACATCCTCAAAACACAAATTCAGAAAAAGTTTTTTGACTTGAGGCTATTAGCACCTAATATTTTTCCAACTGTACTTCATTTTAAAAATGTGGAAATGTGAATCAGTGACAACAATAGTAACGATTAACCAAGATAACTATAGTAATTGTTTAGTTTTCTAGTTGTGGATAATAGCAATTGATATGAACAGTTGTCAATTATTAAAACTAATCTAGGACAGCTGTAGTTGGAATTTGCATCTTATTCATTTAATCATGCACAGCTGGTACCAAATAATAGAAAATTCATGACAATGTATTTACACAAATGTTTGCATTATCAATAAGTTTTCTTTGTGAAATTAACTATTCATCTCTACTAATAGAATATAATTTCATTTTGTCTGAATTTCGGTTACTATGCCATGTCTATGGAGTTAAATGGGAGAATGAGAAAACCACTTATAACTCCAAAACTTTCAAATCAAACTTGTAGGGATTACCAAATTTTTTGGCATATAAGACGCTTTTTCCAGAAAAATGACCCCCAAAATCAGTCTTTGTCTTATACACCGAAGGTAAGATTATTAATGTCCCAAAATGGAATAATTGCTAGTCATTCATCACAAGAAACATTAAAATATACATTATTAATAATTAATAGTGAAAAATTTGTTAATATATACAGTAATAATGCAAAGCGAATTCCGAGAATGCTTTTTCATTACTGCTGTTTATTACATGTCCGCTTGCAGTAATTACAATTTTGGTGCGTTTTTGCCATTAGTCATATGTTCTAGTTCCTAATGGGCCTGTTGAATAGCACAATTAATGCCACGGGACATTATAATTGTGATAAAAACTTTGTAAATACCTAGGATAACATTACATGCATTGAGATCGCGATGGCTACCAAGGTAAAAAGATACACCTACACTATCAAGGACATACCCAGGGGGAGGGGGGGAGGGTCCGGACCCCCCCCTCTGGTGTATAGACATTTGTGGAATCCGCAATAACCACGGTAAAAACTTGCTATGTTGCCTCTTGATACGCTGCCAGTTGCTGCATTGAGTTATGAGAACTAAAAACGTTATAAAATTTTATATTATTTGAATAGAACTATTTAATCAATTGCTGGAAATTGGTTTTCAGCCTCAGACCCCCCAAAATAAATTTCTGGGTACGTGCATTTACACTATTACCTATAAGCTTCAGATGATTCAATATGCAAAAACACATAGAAACCAAGCAGCAGAACGCCATTTCGGTCCACCTCCCACAAAAAAATTATCCGTGAATGGAGAAAATGATGAAAAACCGAAGCTGATGGAAAAAAGAAAGTCCTCGTAATGTTGGTCCTAAATGGCCACAACTAGAGGCGGAAGTGATAGAGAGTAGAACAAAGGAAGTTATATTTGGTTATTGAGATATCTTCAAAAAACCAAAATTTGGACAAACCGTTCCATGGGGACCCCTCAACCCTGTGGGACGATTTAAATTATATTTGGCACTGCAGCTCTCATGATCAACCTGAAGCTGCATAATAGTTCTGGAGATAATCTGGAAGATCTATTCAGAATGTTAGGAACTCGTAAATAAAATTATGAAAAAAGGATCAACTTCTAATTACCACTAGATGGTTTGGCTCAAAAATGTGTCTCATCAAAACATTGATATTGGAGGAGCATTCATTAAAATTGCTCAATTGATTACTGAGATATTTTCAAAAAAATTTGGACCCCGACAATGTGACCCACAGGCGCAAGAAGCACAAGAAGCAATTTGCACAAGAAGCAATTTGCACATGCAGCAATGGAAAATCTTAGGCACATCAATTTTCAAAGTTGGAGATTATTAAAAATAAGAACTCAGGCACACCTTTTTAAATGTTCAAAAACTCTTCTGATGAAACAGTGGATTTGATTAAATCTTCAAAATCTGAGGACTAACAAAAATGTTAGAATATGAAATCTCTACGATTTCCATTGTTGACAACTTAAGGGAATAAAAACATGTACATCTCCTCACAATGCTTCAAATAATTCCCAATACTATCCGTAAGGAAACCAGATAGGAACATGAATTTCTGAGAATTTTCTTGGATAAAATGGGTTGGGAAAATTACGAAGAAATTACAATACTTTGTAGATGGAAATGAAACAAGCACAAGAAAAACAACATAAATGCATGTGCAAAAATGCAAGGAGCTGAGGAGCAATAAACCTCATGCAGCAGTTATGTCCTGTGATGGGTCCAAATTTAGGGGTGAAATATCCCCCTCCCCCCCAAGGGTGGCACTTCAGAGGAGCAAGAGGAGTGTGTATTTAAAGAAAAGCCATTATTTCAGTTTCAATCAGATTTCCACCTAAAATCCAATCACGAGTGCAGGATATGACCACCTACAGCTGGTGGGTCATAACAGATGCAAAGGTAACTGGTTCACAAGTTACAAGATGTAGGTTTACTAAAGCTCACCCTGGCATCTCCATAATCCTCAACATTTTCGTATAATTATTCTCTATAAATAAATAACTTGACCATTTTAACGATTTTTAATGCGCTATCTCTTCCAGTGTTTCAAAAATGTCCCTATACTTCATAAACATGAAAAAATTCAAGTGGAAGTAATTGTGCATACAAATGGATGGACAGAGGATTGGAAAGATAGGGGGAGAGAAATATAACATCCATAAATGCTATGATCTACAGAAATAAAGTTTCAAAAATGTTATTATACATGAATTAAAAAATAGAATTTATGCGCCTGGGTAAGGACATTAAAAATGTCATACATCGCGATTATGTTAACAAACACCTTTAATATTTCTTTGTCACTGCACTTTTGTATTCCCAAAACTTACTTTCTGTAAGTCAATTATGTAAATTATATATTTGTTTACTTTTTATTGCATATAAAAGTTGGTTTCATTAATTTTTTATTTAAATTTTTAACTTGATACTTAATTCACATATACCTCGCATTTTAAGGGAAATTACACTTCTAATCACAGAATAAAAAGTATTTCTTAGCAAAACCACACTATTCTTACAGATACTGACAAACATAACCAATGTTTTTGAGTAAAACAAGTGAAGGTATGTATTCAGAAGAAAAGGTCCCAATTACTTTAAGATTTTGATCATTATTGCCATAAGGCAAAGTAACAGTTGTGAGAGTAATGACAGTTGTGAGAGTAATGACAGTTGAGAGTGATTGTAAGAAAATTTCTTAAATAAGAGTATTTTTTGATTTAATTACTGAAGATTGTAACAATATTAATAATTCTAATTCACTTTATTGTCATTATATTCTTAACCTCTATTATACTAAAGAATAATCACTTTCTATTTTGCTGATTTTGTCTGATGCTATTTCTTGAGTGAGAGTGCTTTCAGAATGAGCACATGGGTCCTTACACTCAGGTCGTAGGAGAAATAGTCACAGGCCACTCTAAAGAAGTTAATCTGAAGGAAACTTCCATAATGTGCACAGGCAATTCCATTTGTGTTTTATAGTGATAATTTTTAGGAAATAATAATCATGGCAATGTCATTCATTATCACATCGATTTATCTCCGAGACATGTGGTCTTTCACATCTCACAAGGAGACACTATGAGATTGATGTCACAGGTTCAGTGGAGGATTTTTGTGGCAAAACTAGAGTCAAAATAAGGAAACACGTGCCTTGACTTTCTATCTTATAGGCCCAGGTTCACGAGAAAAAAATAACTTCCAGTGCAGTATAAGCTAGCAGTGTTAATACTCGGTCACAAATCTTGGTAGCAGAGTTGTTTAAATGCTTGGATATGGAAGTAGGCCAACATAGATTTCACCTATGCACATATAGAGTTATGTTAAAAACACATTAACTCCAAAAGGTGAGAAAACTCTGCAGGTTGCGATTGGGGGCATGAATAAAGTTAGCCACTCATATGGCACAATATGCAATCACTGCATCAGGAAAACTGTTGCTGCAGGTATTTTTGTGCTTGCAGGAACCCGCAGGTAAATTTGGTCTCAGAGTAAGTGAAACCATCCGTAACTTGAATGTGAGTTTACGAATTTTTTATCACATGCTCAAAATCCGGGAAACTAACACCAGTTTTGTTCCAATTATCTCTTGAGAATGTTGTGAAACCGTATGTGAAAAGAGAAGTTTTTGTTGTTACTCATTCTTGAGGCAGACAAACGAATGAAGTGATGTACAATGAGAAATTCATCGACATTAAAATATAACGACGTGCGCAATAAAAATCATTCCACCAAAATGCATGCCATTGTGCCAACCGTGCAATGTCTATTTTTATAGACAGGTAAAGAAGTTCATTGCACAGCTGCAGAACTGTAGGTATCTACTGCAACAAAAAAGAGAGATCACCTCTCGAGAGTATGGTATTAAAATACATTCCTTGGTACATAACCGTCTGCACCTGCCTTCCAAGGCATGATTCAATGCACTTGGTATGCTGCGAAATTGGTAGAAAAAAAGAAGTGTTCCGGAATGTACGTGAATGTTTTCCTTCCAATTATTTATATTTATTAGATGTGCTTGGTGTGGCCAAAACCTAGGCTTCCCTTGCTTTTATGATGATTACTATCCAAGGAAGAGTATGCAATCAGACAGGGATGAATAATTGTACCCAACCGTGACAAATGTGATCGGAATATATATTGTATGCAAAATGACAGATTTATTTCCTTACTTTTCTCCTTCCCAATAATCTCATATTCATTAATAAATTACGAATTATTTCATATTTTATTTACTACACCTATATTAGCATGCTTATTGTACTATACTTGTCACTCGGAAATATAGGTAAAACGTCTTGTATATAATAATTATTAAAATATTCGCAAAACACTATTTTCAATCATGCAATTAAAAGAATGTAAGACTTGAACTAGAGCTCTATGTTGGCCCGATTCCATATCCAAGCGTTTAAACAACTCATCTATCAAGATTTGTGCCCAAGTATTAATGCTGCTAGCTTATACTATGCTGGAAATTCTTTTTTTCTTGCAAACCTGAACCTATGGTAGAGAAAGCCGAGGCACGTGTCTCCTTATTTTAGCTCTAGTTTCACCACAAAAATCCCCCACCAGATGAGTGACATTGATCTCATAATGCCTCCTTGTCAGATGTTTTTGGGAGCATTATATTGAGAGAAAGAGAGAAACGAGAGTTACCCCAAGAATAAACATCAGCCGAAAAGAATTAAGTCTTGCATATTTACCGTATTTTTCGGGATATAAAATGCATCGAACTATAAGACCCTGTTTTTTGCAAGATTTTTCTGAAAAAAGTTATTTTGTTCACATTGTGCAACATTTCTAGCTGTGATGAAGTCCATACACTTACAGAAAATATTATGGTGTGATAATAGTTAAATAAAACATTTACATAAACTTCATTCTAAAAAGTAAATATAGATGATCTAAAACATAATTCCTTCTAAATCTGTATAGCTAAATGTGCACTCGGCTGTCAGAATGCGCCGCACACATCACACATAGAGATAGCCCTTATCGATAGTACTTCCTTAAACTTAAGTGCAAGATGAGACTTTAATTCCTAATAAATGGAATTCACATGTAATAACAATACGTATGCTTAACTAGTCCTTTTTCTTCTGCAACCCTTTTTGCCTTGTACTTAACAATTTTGATCGATACAGCAACACCTAACTTCCTCTGTTCTACTATCCATTTTTAGCCTACTTTCCAGAATGGAAATAGGCTTATAGTTTCATCATTGTGTCTGTCTGTCTGCCCCCTATTAACTTTTGCACCAATAGACCTATTTTCATTACAGAAATAGCTTGCTACTGGGGCCGAGCTCCCGAGGATAGTTTTTGTTGTGAAGATTGAAAGTTTCGGGTTTGATTCCAGGAACTATCCTTCACATTTGATTTACATGAGAAATCTGAAAATCATCGTGCAGGATAACTTTCTCTTGCCCATTGAAATATCTTAGAATAGTTATATCAGAGCAGGATTTGTACTATTCTCTGAGCAAAGAAAAGGAGATTCTAATTTTTATCATAGAATTTTGCTTTTCAATCATATTTCTTTGAATTTTGCATAAATACTGGAATTTTTGCAGTTGTTATCACTCATTACAAGTTTTGCCATTGCAACGACTATTGTTGGACTCTGATTCAGTGTAATAGTTTAATATATACATTATTTTTGCCACACAAATACGCGTGATTAATTTAGTTTCCCATTCGAATGTATTTGTAATATTTTATAATGCTAAATTATGAAATTTGGGAAGACAAAAAGCAACTCATCCATGGTGATTTTAAAGCTATTAAAGCCAATAAAAGTATTAAATAAATAATTATGTGGAAAGTAGGCATCATAAGTTCCATTTGGATCATCTTGTTTCATTTTCTTCTCTAGTTGCGACTATTTAGGACCAATTCGATTAAGACTTTCTTTTTTCCCAACACCTTCAGTTTTTCCTCCCGTATTTTCCATTCACATCATTTTTTCTGTAGGACATGGACTGAAATGCTTCCCAGTTTCAGAACATTATTGCATATTGAATCACCTGAAACTTATAGCTAATAATGTAGCTATATCTTTTTACTATTGTAGCCATTGCGATCTCAATGCACCTAACAGTATTTATCCTAGATAATAATAAAAGTTTATTGACATTCATCAGAATTCTAATGTTAACTGGCATACATTGTGCTATTCAGCAGGCTCATTAGGAATTAAAATATTCAAACATCGCAAACGTACCGAAATTGTAATTACTGTGAGTAGACAGTAATATAGCACAATAACGAAAATGTTGTCGGAATTCAAGTTGCATAAGGTTATACTCTATATATTTACAGTTTTTCATTATTAATCACTAATAATATATATTTTAATGATTTTGCCGCAAATGAATACGTTATTTCATTTTGGGGATCAGTGGGTTTCTGAATGTCAATACTGAATACAGTAATAATTTTACCTTCAGTCTATAAGGTGCAGGCTGATTTTGGGCATCATTATTTTTAAAGTGCGTCTTATACCCTTAAAAAATATGGTATGTACTTGCCTTTCATAACTATATTTTGTGTTCAAGTTAACAAGGTTTTTCATTGTGACTACACAAGTTGTAACATAGCACTGCAAACAGGAATGAACAAGGTTCTTAAACATTATCCAAAACTACAACTTATGTTATCTAGCATGAAATATGCTGCTATATCTCCAACTCTAAAGCTAGAATTGTTTAGATCAGAGCCGTCTCCAAGACCTGCTGGGCCCCGGGCGAGAGGGTTGCCACGGGGCTCCCTATTTATACAAATCAAATTTCTCATTTAATTAGACGTGCCATCTGAAGATAAACATGTGTACTTGAATTTGGAGATTTGGCAGAAAGTGTTGTTTTGGCAGTTTTGGTGAAGGTTCCGAATTTAAAAGGTAAGTATATCTAGGAAATGGAAATTATATATTACATATTTATTTTTCTATATTTAGTAATTGGAAATTAATGAGAAAAGTATACGAGTATATATAAACAGTATACGAGTAAACGAGTACATATCTCCTCTTCTCGAGACAATTTCTCGAATACAATTTCTACTATAGCTCCTCATAGATGCTGGGCCCTCATAGGCGCGGGGCCCTGGGCGACTGCCCACCCAGCCTCCCCCCTCCAGACAGCTCTGATTTAGATAAAATTGTCATTTCCAATATTGTATCTGCCCGAATAGAAGCCAACCCCGGATTTAACCAGTCATCTGGGGATTTAATTTTGCCTGGACACACAGCTGGTGGGAACTTTTTCTTTGATTGTGATTTTTAAAATCATGACAATAATTAAGGGTGTTTTACTAGATATTTATTAATATATTGAAATAAATAATAAGTAATGATGAACTGCATGTCAAAATTATAAACATTACGGAAAAATAATTTTTCTTTATAAATTAACAAAAATATCCGGATAAAATATTCTAGTCATGAAATATGTTTTACTGCTATAAATCATATTAAAATTAATGAAATAAACTATTTCAAAAGGCTAAAAATCAAACAAATTTATAAAAACAATATAAACATTTGTTGTTCAATAAAATAAAATGATAAAATCCTAAATAAATGTAAAATATATATTCACTGGAGCAACATATTGCACCCTCCAAAAAATCAGTCTCAACCACTATATTACTAGGTAAAATGAAATTCACCCTTTGTGATAACTGTGCCACACATGCTTCAAGTAAAACTGAGCCTCTCAATATTCAACAGAACACTGATTAGATTGCCATACTAAGGCTGATTCTACTTTTCTTTTAACATCTGTTTTTCAAATTATAATGTTCACTGATACTTGGAGAGGGTTTTATAACTTTCAGGACCCCACAGGAGATAAACGGAATGCGAACATGACTGTAAACATGTACGCGCAAAACATATGCATAGCCCTGAGAAACAAAAGAACACATCACAACCGTAACAAAACACAGGTACTGCTAAATTCAATATTCTAGCTTTATTATTTATTCAGTAATATTCATCGTTGGTTAAATATTTACTTTACGAAAAATATAGTATGTACATACTATCATTTGAACGCAATGGCAATGATATATGACGTGCTGCCATCTATGGGTGACTACGAGACTTAACCCTAACCCCAAATGTTTTATCAAACTCATTTAAGCCAAGGGGTGATTTTTTCATGATAGATTTTGATGAAAAACATCGGCTTGTATTCAGGCAGATACGGTAATTGATGTTTGGATAACCATAGATCTACTAATTACTTCAAATTCTGTAAGATATATTTATCCCCCAGAGCTGTACAGAGACTACAGACAGAAGTCATAATACTAATGTTTATAACATGGGCACCTAAAACATACAAATTCTTTCATGATCATGATACTTTTCAATAAATTTCATAATGGGAAAATAAAAATTAAATTCTTTCATTCATAGCAGAGAAAATAATGCTCACTGTCCCTCAGTAAGGTTTTCATTGCTGCATTTGTGTACAATTCACCTTTAATAGTTGATATCTGCAGCATAAAATCCTCCATACAAAATGTTCAACTGCATTAAAAATAGCACTACATTAAAAATAGCTCTACATTAAAACTTACAACAGTCGAAGTCTGATTATTTTGTTGTAAGGTTGATGCCAGATCCAAATTTTGAGACATTTGATCTGAATTTGGAGACAAACTGCTGGAAATGTTCTGAGGCACAGGAGAAGCTATATCTTGATTGGTAGAATCCTGAAGGGGCTCTGGGTTCAAGCTAGCTTGTTGTACTGAATTACTTGGAGTGAACACTTTGGTATCAGCTAGAGATCCTGTATATTCTTCATTGTCCCAATCTTCTGGAGAAGGAAAGTCATCAGCCCAATTTTCTGAAAATTATAGTATTCCATTACACTCCGGCACGATATATAGAAACCTCAATAGTTCTTGCAAATTGTGCTACTTTTAATGCTGAATAAATTATGACATTACTTCTGTGACAACATCAAATCAATCATTTCTAATAAAACTGTTAAGAAGAAATTAACTGAAATGTATAATGACTTTCTATCGTTTCATGGATCAAATAAATTTTTAATAACAAGTGGTTTGAATATTTTTAATAAGAATAATTGATAATTTTAGGCAATAAAAGCATTATTTCTCTTCTTGAAGACTATGAAAAAAAAGAACTATTTACACTTAACATTTTATATATAAAATAATTCTAAAGTACTGAAACTAACCAAGCAAAGAATTCGGTGTCATAGAGACTCCCAACTGACCCATTTTAATCGGATCCGCAGTGCTGTCTTCTGCTTGAGGGTTGTTCCACGTGTCAATGGAGCGAGGGAAACCGCCCCTCTCTCTGTTCTGGAAAGTACGTGGACCTAAACGGCCCCCTCGACCACCACGGCCTGAGCGCCCACCTGGACCATTCATCATACGCCCTCCTCTACGAGGAATATCTCCCCGAGAGTCTTCTAAATTCTTCTCATTTTCCTTATTTTCTCTCCCTCTCCCTAAGAAAATATGATTACAAAGATAATAGGAAAAATATGATTTTCACTACTTCATCAAATTTAAAACAAATAATTAGCATGAGAAACCCTACAAACCAGAAATTAAATATTTCTCATATAATTATCTAAATCTTGCTTTTAAAAAATATAATACTTACATCCTCGACTGTCAAGGGAGCCCCTACCTCGCATTCTGGGAGGTCCACCTCCCCGAACACGAGATCTTTCCCTCTCAACACCACCACTGCCTCCACCACCACCCTCCCTCTCTCGACTCCAATCTCCGCCTGGGTCCTCACGGTTATTTACGGGTCCTTCAGGTTTAGCATTAGTTCCAGGCTGGCGATTCTTCTTTTTCTTTCCCGACATTTCCCATTCACCCTGTGATAAAAGATTTCCAGTATGAGGCACATCCAGCAATGTATACAAGATCAAAAATATAAAAATTACATAACATCTTATTAAATTTCATGGGATAAATTTGGGATATTGAGTAATAAATTGCAAATATTAATATTTTTATATTGAAGCAATTAAAGATAAAAGATACTTAATGATAAGAAACATTTAATAATTCAATCAAAAAATAGACCAGTAAGAGAAAAAGTTTGATACTTGCCCTTTAACTACCTGCATAATTCACCATAGGTGACAAGAAATGGAACTAGGTCGAGGTTGCATTTGCTGGTTATTCAAAATTCTTTTGTTTAGTGTTACTGTAGCACCAATATTGAAGCTAGTTAATAAAAGCAAATAAGTAATTAATAGCGAAAAATATGAATCTGAAAGAACTATTTAAATGTTGTTCTATGATGAAGTGTTCATCGTATTAAAAATCAAAACAACGGCACTATTTTACAAAATAGTCGAAGGTGAACAGTCACTTAATGAGTACTCGTTAATAAGTTGGGTGTAATTTCAGAGATTAAAGTCGTGCTGAAGATTGAAGCCGCGCAGGAGCCTGCAGCATCCAGCTTTAACCATTCTCACCCTCTCCATGCCAGCGAAGATTGGAGGCGCAAAGCAAACGCCGACAAACACAAAGTACGCAATTCCATTTCTTGTACACTACGTAGTTCCATTTCTCACCATCTACGACGTCACTCCGAACGAGAAAATTGTGCGGCTAGGTAAAGGTCAAGTACCGTAAGTTTAAATGCCCAATCCTTGAACAACTAGGTAACAAAAGTATCTATACAACTTGGCATAATTGCAGTCTATTACCCCTAATACAGAAAGCTATTTGTTTAAATAATTGTATGTTGGTTGTAACAATGTCCAAGGTATGTGCTATGCTACACTGCAATCCAAACAGCCACACCACATCTTCAGCTCACTTGTTATTTCATGGTTAGATTTTGCTGTTACGAATTTTGGGCTGTCACCAATACATGTGCGTTTACTGTTCTTCCAGTGACCAAGGAATGTTTTATCTACCGATATAGACAAGAGATAATGTAAAGATGTTAAGATCCTATTTGCCCTGAGCTGACATGCAGTAACACACTGCAGCGAATCTCATGAAGATAAACCCATAAGGCCACAAGACATTGAAATATTTTCCTAGGCATATCCTTGCCACAGAAAAAAAGAACCCAGCTAGTTTGTAATGCCTGTGTAGCACATAAGAAGAGGTGAGAGACTACTTGGAAGAGCGAGTATTGTCATTCGACTTTATAATTGTTCCGAGTGCCTAAGACTTGAAGGCTATTAAAATACAAAAGGAAAACATCCACCATGAACTAGTAACCAATCCTAGATTAAGAGTGTGAAAAAATTAACATTTAAACCATTATATTTGCATAAGTATTCTCATTGTCTCATTATTGACAACTAAATGGGTATTCTAGGCTGTGCAAGAGGTCATTTAAATCAGTACCAATAATTAATTAAATAATTAAGCATATTTATAGGTATACCAATAATATTTTGATTTATACGACTTTAACACTTGAATATTATAATAATTGCTTCATCAGTATAAATTTTTCATCTAGTAAAACTCCCTACCTACTTAGATATAATAAGCCACATTAAATGCAGCAGATAATTGGATTTAACAAATCTTGGCTAAACCTGACAAAAAAACTTCACACAGTCGCACTTCTAAATAAGACCACTTGTAAAAAATGTATAATACCACTAGCAACAAAAAACTGATGCGCTAGTGGTGATAGTGACTTAATAAAAGAAAACAAAAATTTTAAATGAGAAAATTATTTAAAAGTGTTGACAATTCTTCTATTAAATAGTTCTTAATATAAATGAGGCTAAGGTCATACAATTGCAAAAAGTACTTCACTACACCTGCAACACTGTTCAAGACTATGAATGTAAAATTTAAAAAATGCGTTTCAATTAAAAAAACAAGAATTAAATTACAGGAAAGTCAACTATTTCAGTCAATAACTTTTCCCAGAATGCAAACAGCTCAAATCTATTCAATATTTGTTAACCACATTCATAAGAAGTGATATTAATTATGTGAAAAACGTTTGATGCACTGCATTAAAATGGCATTTGAAAACAGGGTCACTGAAAATGTTCCATCTATGATCACTGCCACAAACGTAGAAGCTTTCGGAATTATTCCTTCATCAGTTACAGAGAGAGAACTCCTGTTGCCATCTATATATCCATTTTACCTTTCCTTTTCCGTAAGCTGTTATATATATATATATATATATATATATATATATATATATATATATATATATATATATATATATATATATTAACTAAAGGAAAAGAAAAGGTAGTGATGAGGGTGGCAACAAGGTGTTGAGGAAAGCCCAGCGGACACTCACCAAGTTGAGGACCAAGCTGGCAGGCTGCTGGGGGCGTCGAAGAGACACGTAAAACACACGAACACAAAAACACACGAAAGCTTATCGGGCCTAAGCCCTTCTTCAGCGAAAGAGTAACGTAAAGTGACACACTGGGCGGGGAATGACAGGGTGATGTGGGAAGGTTGATGATTGGAGGAGGTGGGGAGTAGGAGGGGTGGATAGCCAATAAAGAGGGAGTGTGATGAGGTAGAGTCCGAATAGTTACAAAGTAACAAGGAAACATTGTAATATAATATATATATATATATATATATATATATATATATATATATATATATATATATATATATATACACAGGTATTATGTATAGTGTTTGGACACATCTATTGCTGCTGCATTGTCCGCAACTTATTTTAGAGAAGAGTATTGCCCTAATGGTCTATCAATCTTTCAAAATCATCAATTTAGTTAATTTAAGAACATTTTCCACATCATCCCTAACAATTAAATGCAGCACCCCAGTGTGTAACAAAACTCAGTTTGAGAAGCACTGTCCTAGCCACATTGCATTCGTTTCAATTATCAGGCATCATCCTATAAATTACCAATAATAGGGTTTATCATATGGATCTAAGTATAAAGTGAAGATCACATACGCAATATGCTTTAACTGAACTAAAACATCATAACTCAATATCATATTTTGCCAAAACAAAACATTTTTAATATAATAATCCAAATTCCTCTATGGATACGAACAGGATATATAGAATCCAATCTGGAAATCATTCCAAACTACCTAAGTTTTCACCCCAATATATAATTTAATCTTACTTTTTCAGATATTTAAAAACTATTTAAGAACAGCTATTTTTCTGATTGCCTTCTTGATAATACAGTAATTAAACTTCAAAATCCATAAGCTGTAGTAGAATAATATTTAATAACCACTGACTTAGGAAATGCACCTAATATCATAGATACATAAATTTACAGCAAAATAACATTTGCATAAGGTATCAAGTAATCACAACTGACTTGGAGAAGAATTTATCATAATGCTGAACTCGTATTTCAAAAAATGGGTTGTTTAGAATTAGATACCAAAGGTCATGAATGTAGCAAGCGGAATTATCCAAAGATTTTCAACCATATATTGAAGTATTTATAGCAGCAGCCACGACCAAATATGAAGTTTTTTAACTCTATAGAATTTTATATCATAAATATCCAAGTATTAATATCAACTCCATCTTAGTTTCAAATATATTAACCCAAGAGTGACACTTTGAAATTTTGATTTTTTTCAAATAGTACTATCCAGTTTCTAAAACCTTACGTGTTACTTAAATAATCACAACTAAGTCAAAACTAAAAAATAATACGAAAATATTCTCCTAGAAGGGAATAAATTACTTTCCCACAAAACAAACTATTAAAATATAATGACAAAGCACGAACTAAAACAACATATAATTGCCAGAAATAAGAATACCATTTTACCAGAAAAATCTAGACCAACATCCATACCATTAATCCAGTTTTTTCTATTAATTCGTGAGGCAGATGAGACTGTCATTTGATTTTAATGAAACTTGAAAACTATCCTTAAGCATTATTACTATAATAAATATGAACTAAATAATGTGAAAAATAAAAGTAACATTACTGTTCCCATTCCTTCAAGTAACATATTGACTGCTCTATCTGGGTCGTTATCACAGTCATGTAAAGCTGTGCAGACTTCATCTTCAGTTTTTCTGGTTGCATCCATCACCTGCAAGCAAGTAGATGTTACTCATATGTTGCCGACAAAAATCAAAATATCATACGAAATAACGACATTTCACACCTGCTTTATCTTGTCCTTCAAATCGGGGTCTTCTGTCCGTGTATCAATTATTTGTGCAATTCTCATTTGCTCGGCAGTTGGCTATCAAAACATATTAAGATTTACAATTCAAAATATAAATCAAAATTTCTTTCAGATGATATCAAACGTACATGAAAATAAAAAAATGCTATACCTGAATTTTAGGATTGAGGTCTAGTGCTTTAGGAGAATCTGACTTGGCATCTGATTTCTGTGATTTTCCACCAACAGTTGTTTCGGGCTTTCCACCCTTCCCACCACGAGTGGTGGTCCGGCTTGCCGAACTCATCTTTACAAACACTATGTACACTCACTATTTACAATTAGATTCTGAAAAAAAATCATGTCAAAACTATATAAACTATGAACAAATTACATTTAATAAAACTTATGCGCATAAGATTAAAATATTTTCATTTCACAGAGGCCACTAAAATTTAAAAACCACCATACTAAAATAACGTCGTAAGACACGAAAATGCTTAAAAACACTTCTCCGATAACTAAAACAACTTTTACCCAAATAGTCTTCGAAACACTTAGTTCTTTTTAAAAACCAAGAAATTAAGAATGGTATGACGAATGCCCTTACGAAAATCTCCACTATGAATCATTATATCGTCACTAGATAAACGGTACTAAGCATTTTATTAGTAAACAACAGCTATAAATGGCACAATAAAACGCCACTTCCAACCGATATAGCGTAACATTTTGATAAAATCTGTAGCACTGTTTAAACAAATTTAAATGACGATAATAACTGATGCAACAATTTAAGCAATAGTTAATTGAAACAAGCTTCACTATCACACCGAAACATAGGGCATGACCCAGAAAATCTAAAAATAATAGCAACTGCAGAAGTGGAATTATATCATTTCTATACACAATTTGAGTTAATAACAATTTCAACGCGAAAATGGAGCATTTCGACCTTGTAACCATAAAATAACACCGAGCTTCCGTGTACCAATCTACGACCGTTCTCAAGCAAAATTCACATTTTTTGCATCAAAATCGGCCATGACTCAAATTACTACTCGAGGAGATAGTTTACATCCACCAAAAGCGATTTACACAAAGAGAAAATCGAAACAAAGCCGGGTTCGGCCATGTGGGAGCGACGCCATTTCAATCCCTTGTTAGTCTAAACTTATGACAACCAGAGAAATTTAACGAGGTGTTTAAAAGAAATCTTGAAGTTTACGGCAAAGAAAAAAAATGTTTCGAATAGAGGGATATTTAAAGAAGTCATACGTCGTTATTATAGGTCCAGAGTGATGTCGAATAACATAATATCGAATGAAACCCATCCACAATATTCGTACCTGGAAAATGCGCTCAAAAAGACTCAGGTCACGTGATATACAATCGTTCGCGCAGACTCAGTGAGCACTTTTACGTCATACAAAAGAACAAACGAGAGTCACAAGCAAACTAAGCGGATTTTCTTGCTTCTAAACATACTGGTAAGAAGTAAATGACCGTAAACCCGTAAACTGAGCTGATACACGCTGTGAGGGATTGCGGAAGGTGACGCTGTTACGTGTTACGTAAAAACAATGTTTTTCGCGCATAGGAAATGTTTGTATCGTGTAAATATTATTGTGTGCTATGAAATTTGTTCATGAAAATTTCTTAGTTTAATGTATATTATGAAATGATTACTTCAGATCAGTTGAATACGCTTACTTTTTAGTGGAAATTTACAAGTTTCTTTTTTCATTTAAATGGAATCTTTTCACAAAGTAGAACCTTCCCAAGTGGACTTTGTGAATACGCTATATTGGATATTTTCACTCAAATTTTAATTGCTGTTCCTGAATAAAAAATCTTGATTGTGGAATTAACTCGCATATGTGAAATTTACTTTTAAACTAATAGTTAGCCATAAAAATGCTCATTAGTCGTAATTATTATTGCCGCGGAGTGCTGAAACAAGCAGTTTGTAAATTAATGTACCCTAAATATTATTAATGCGAAGTCTATGCATGTCTTAAGCACCTCAACTTGCTGCCACAAAAAAGGTTATGGTGCTGATTTCTGTTGATAACTGAAGTAATATTTATCAGAATAGTATTTCTAGAAAGAGCGTTACTTTACAAACATTTTCAAGCAAAAATAGCTTGTGACAGTGGATCCTTCTCTCAAATGCAGAAATATAACGGAATTCCTCGGCCTAGCGTTTCCGGGAATAATGCTAGTTATCAGTTTTGCGAGTACGGTTTCATTCCAGCCGGCAAAGATGATGAAAAGTTTTAGTAAAAAATTTCTAAAAATTATTGATAGCAAATAAATTACTTTCACTCAGTGTTAACTGTACAAGCCTGGACTGCAGAATTAAAACTAAATAAATCAGTTTTCATTTTCTAGTTTACACAGTTTTAACTGTGCAGTTAAAACCGTGTAAATCCACCTTAAATGTAAGTGCTCCGTAAGATAAGTATTGTTGTTGAAATATATTAATAAGCTCCTGTGACGGTAAAGACACATTTTAGTGTCCCATATTATTTTCGTAGTAAACCTACCGTATTATAGTGTCCCTAATTTTTTGTGTTATTATTCCGAAAATATATTAGTTGCTTCAAAATACCATTGTTTATTTTTATTATTCGGAAAATATATTAGTTTTCCAGTTACTATGTTGTTGTTTACCTTTTTATTTCATTTGTTAGTTTAACAATTGATGACAATTTACATTTTGCGCGACTTCACCGGGTTGGGTAAGTTGGTTGAAGTGTTTTGGTTCTTCCTTAAAGAGAGATTTTGTGCGACCAAAAATCATTTCAGAAAAAATATATTTTGGCTAACATAAGCTCTCGAATTACCCGTCACACTTCCCCGATGAGGTTCCCCATCACAAATTTGAGATGCTAAATTAGTAATAAAAAATTAAACCATCTCCTAACCCAATCTTTTTTACACAACCCGATGTTGAGGTGCATATAATTGCAGAATTCAGAAGGTTATATCATTGAATTTTTCCTATAAATAATTTGGGACATTATAATATGGTAGGTTTACGACGAAAATAATATGGGACACTAAAATATGTATTTACCCCATGACGATGTAGTAAAAATGATCTTACTCAACTCATGTTTTATAAGTGAAATAAAAAAAAATTAAACCGTGGTTAACAAATGAATTGTCCAAACTAATACCTTCTATTAAATGATAAAAAATATGCGAAAATGGAAAAATAGATAAGTAGACTTGGCAGAGATGCCATGTTCAAGTACCAATGTAGTACCATGACATTTACAAAACTTGACACGTTTTTAAAATAGCCATGTGATTTTATAAAATTAATATTATTCACTCTTGAACTATTAAATTTGTTGAGTCTAATTTTGCAATGAACTGCTAAACAGATATCAAAGAAGGGCAATAATAGACCTAAGATCTGTAGATTTTTGTTGACAGTAATTTTTTCTTTTTTTAGAGATCACTATTGTTCATGACAATATAGTGACTTCCTGTTAGCTGCCATTGATGCCTTCCTGAGGGTCACAACAAAAAATAGGTCCAACTAAGCCATAGACTTACGAGCAATAAATGGAACAAAATGTTTCTATAAGAAATTATTTTTCATAATTTTTCTTATTATACACGAGTCAAGCACCACATTATCAAATTTATCATATTCAATAGAGAATAATCAAGGTCTTTCTTATGGCTGAATTATCAAAGTGACACTCTCTTCAATAGCAATAAAAAAGCTAGAAAATCAAATATGAATTTAACTACAAAGCCGTGATTGTTATTGAGGAAAAATTGTTTCACCTTGATCACTATTTTATTGTTATTGTACACTTGTTGTAGGTACTTGAAAACATTTTTCCTTTTCTGAGGCAATATTTTTTTTAATTTCACAGATCTTAATTATTTTTAACGAAAAATTAACAAAATGATGAACTCTGCAATGAAAAATGAAAAGAATAATGAATTCTGATTTGGGAAACTCATATTGACTCTCTCTGGTTGTTATGCTAAGAAAACATTACCATGGGCAACCGCTGGAACTTTTACAGAGGGTACAAGGTTATAGGCAAGAACTCCCAGTCAGGTTTGGCAGGTTTAATATTTTACTGGTTTGTTTCAAGCACATTGCAGGGGGTCCCAACTCCTTGCCTGACCTAAAAAAAATGGCTGCGTTAATCCTCTCACCTAACCAGATATCAATGGTTGTTTTCCCTTGACAAAGCCCTGCTGCAGAGGGAAGTGACTGCCCCATCCCTTCCAGTGGATGCCCATGCTTATTACCCTCACAGATTTAATTACCTCTTTGCCAGTCTATTATGTGTTTATCTATAGTAGACTGAAATATGGCATTGTTGCCTGGGGCCATTTGCATCACACAGCATGTTTATTTAAGCTGCAAAAATGGTCAATCAGAATATTTTTTAAAGTCAACAAATATTCTAGTTGTAGAAATCATTTTTAAACTCTTAATATAGTTACACTACCCTCAATCTACTTGTATTACACTATTCTCTGAATTTATAATTCAATGGGGATTTCCATTGTTGCAACACAAGAAGAAAGAATGGTTTTAGAAAGAATACTACTGACAGAAAACAAATGCCAGAGTATTTTAGAACATCTTCCTGAAATTGTGAAAATTCAAAAATAGATAATTTGTACTATATCTAGTGCTTACAGAGCATCTTTTCAATCTAGTTTTTTACTTTCTCCATACGTAGTATAGGGGAAAGTATTGTTTTCATGAAAAAAATCTATTTCGAGATTTCAACGGAAATACACATTTTGAGGTCCCCTGAACAAGTTTTGACCATTTTCTCTGTGTGTATGTGACAGCTTTATTGTGGGTGCTCTAACTCAACAACTATTAATCATGTCAATGCAAAATTTTATATTTAACATTTTTATGAAAGTCACAAAAACTGATAGTTTTTGGTAAAAATCGGTCAACCAGAAGTGGGTGTTTACTATTGTCACTTAACCGTTATTTTGAAATATTTGCTTCAATATTTGATATATGTAAAAATGTACTGAGATAAAAATTGTAGGAAATTTAATTTTCTACAACCTTTGTTTGAAACATTTTCCCATATATTGTTTAAGAGATACTTTACATTTTTAGCTGCCACCATCACACCACCTACCGACTATTGTTAACAATTCATGCTTAGTTACATCGTAGTAACGCTCCTTTTTATTTTCTTAATTGTTGGAGCTTTGTGGCTATATCTAATATCAGAAGGATATGATTTGAGTTTATTTCTGTTCTTTGTTAAGTCGAAAATTTTCTAACACTTTCTTAAAATATTTATTATTATGTAACCTGATGGAATAAAGTGATCCAAAGATCCTATGCCGACAGGCATAAGCTGTAAAGTTGGGAATAATTTTGAAATGAGAAAAAAGTCTGCTATGACCGGGAATCGAACCCGGGTCTTCCACTTGCTGGGCGGATATTCTACCACTGAACTATTGTAGCCAGGCCCGGACATAGAGACCCAGGGTCCCTAGGCAGTTAACAGAGTCGGGACCCCCTTTTTGGTAATTTAGCAAAAAACAAACTTTACTTTTATTTTTTATTTATTTAACGTACTTTGACTTTAGAAAATAGACAACCAGACTTAGAAATGAAATAGACAAGTACCAACTATACTTTTTTACACAATAATTTTTACATTTACATATAATTACATGATTACATTGCCACGCGACGAACTTTCTTCTCTGCAAAGGAACGGATGACCTCACTATAGTCCACAGACTGCATTATTTCTGATTCTATGTACAGCACAGAGAGTGAATTAAGCCTGTTCTCTTCTGTGGTAGATCTTAAATAATTCTTTACTCTCTTTAGCGCTGAAAACGACCGTTCTGCCGAACAGTTTGACCCTGGTGGACACAACAGTATCCAGAGCGCTGTTCCCATGTTTGAATAAATGTCCAAAAAGCCTTTTTCCGGGATGTACTTGTATAGCTCCAGTGACGATAACCCTTTTCCCCCTGTAGCCTCAGCGGACAACAAATGAGCTCGCAGGTGCAGACACTTGTTTTCCAAATTACCGTCCAAATCCCCCGGATAGAAGGCTTCCAGGTTCCGTGCTCCGTCACGGACGTCTTGAGATTCCAAACCATGTAGCTTCGTGAGAAAGTCCAACTTTTTACTTAACTTCTCGTAAGCAGAGTCACGTCTCGGTAGTTCTGCAACCAACCTGTCAATAATGACGCTGAAGACGGTAACTCTGAAACTGTCCTTGCTGGAGAGTTCGACCTCGTTTTCCTTTACTTCGTCAAACTGGACCTTTCGCTTATGTTTCCTCTTCATATCGTATGCATAGTTCAGTTCACCGCTTGTTTCCACAGCTTTCGACTCATAATGATCAAAGGTACCGACTTTCCTTATATCTTCTAGGTATGTTACCAAGGACTGATAAAGTACAGCGATCATACCCAGTTCGATGTTCACAGATTGCAGAGATTTGCTCTTTTTGTTAAATCTTTCCAGGATATCATTCCACAGCAGGGTCAGGAAGCACATTTCCAGGGAATTGAATTAAAAAGACCTGAAGCCTCAGAACGCATAGAGGGTTTTTCACCATGACATTCTAGAACATTCTTGAATGTTCCATAGTCTTCCACAGAGTTCTAGAACATTCGATACTTTTCCAGAGTTTTCCAGGACTTTCGAGAACTTTCTATATGCATACAATATCAAAATATCTAGAACCTTCGAGAATGTTCCTGTACTACCATTCACTAATCATTTCTGGAATATTCTATCTTACGGGATTATTCTATAAAAACTTAAGACACTATACACTAGAAAATTCTATCACATTCTTTAGCTTCCGTCACCAACACTACTCGTATCGTAACCTTATCTAACCTCAGCAAATTCGCGTGGAAGATAAAACCTTTGAGCCGCAAAATTGAAATCGATACAACTTTCTAACACACACTTTCAACGCGAACTGACAAGTAGTGACAAGTTATAGAATGAAGTCAGGTGCGATGCAAAACAAACAAAGAACACAAACACAGTGTTGCCACTTGACTTGTCAAAAAATTAACTATGGTCAATTATTTTCTATTTCGTTCGGAAAAATTGACATATTATTTTCCGTGTCCTGTGTCCTCAATGTGTACCATTTCAGCCCCTGGTCGGGGCCCCCGCTGAGGTTGGGGCCCTAGGCAGCTGCCTAGTTTGCCTAGGCAGAAGTTCACCGCTGATCGTAGCAGATCAATTTTCTCATTTCTGAACGTAGATGTTTTCTTGGCTGGGACAGAACTAGCCAAGCTAGTATCAAACTGCCCCAACGGATGTCCTTGAAGAGATACATTGAAGAAAACTCCTCCATCTCAAATGGTGAGATTGCCAAGCAAGAAATTGATGGAATAAAGTGATCCGAAGATCCTATGCAGACAGGCATAAGCTGTAAAGTTGGGAATAATTTTGAAACGTCTGCGTTCAGAAACGAGAAAATTGATCTGCTATGATAGTTCAGTGGTAGAATATCTGCCTGGCAAGTGGAAGACCTGGGTTTGATTCCCGGTCATAGCAGACTTTTTTCTCGTTTCGTCATTATGTAACCTATTTGGAATTTTTAGAAATATTACAGATATGGAGAAAGTCATGTGGTGGCCACATCAGATTTTTTAAAAATAAGGACTCTTTGATTGATCCATGAGTATACACAGGACCGGCCAAGCACTGGAGGGGGCCCTTCTGATATGTGACATCTGAATGATGAATTTTATTGCAGTTTTTCTACAAAGCAATGTTTGATAAAAATATTTTTAAGCTCTAAGCATACAAAAACATTTCAGTATACAGTAAACAATTCTGCGATTTATGGAGCTTCCAGTTTTAAAATCACAACTTTTTCAAAGTGTTTTGTTGGAAATCAACTTAGGAAGTGATTTTAGTAAATGTTTATGCAAAATGTACACCTGATACTTTAGTGGTTGAGATTTAGAAACTTCAGGGGCCCCCAATACTCAGAAGGCCCGGATGCCTTCCATCCGCCACATCCCCCCTTTTGCTGGCCCTGAGTATATGTATATACTTTTGGTAGAGGGTGGCTAGCATCTGCCTTCCAAGATGCAGAATAAAAATGAAATGAAAAACTTGGTACTTTTTCCACAATATAATTCAAGGTGCTTAATAACTTTCATGATTACGGTTTTGCTACTCAGTAGCATCATCAGATGACAAGAATGAAATTGCATCATAAATATATAAAGAAGGAAATTTAGGGATGGCAGAAATGAGGAGAGGCAATGGGGAGAGGGAAGGGAGAGAGAGAGAGAGGTGGAGGTTAGTGGTGGTTAACCCAATGGGAGGAAGGGGGTTGATGGGAGAAAGGTTGGGAGTAAGGGTAGCTGACACAACGAGGATGGGGAAATTCCTGGAGTATATTGGGGAAGACAGAGGGTAAAGTGGAAAGGGAATACCTAATGGAGGAAGAAATAAGTAGAAAGACCAGGGAACAAGGGATTATTCCAATGAGTGGAGTAATTCCAGGAGTGGGGAGTGGTTTACAAAAGCATTGGTTAGTTAACATGGCATTCCTTTTCTTATGGCAGATTATTTCCATGACTTCCAAGGCATCCAATTTGTATCCCTTTTCAGAGAGGTGCAAGATGGTTGGGCACAAGAAACTACACCCATCCCTCCATATTCGTGAGGGATACGTTCCTGATATAATCGTGAATAAGCAGTGGCATAGCGGAAAATTTAGGGGCCCCCTGCAGCAAATAATACAGAGCCCCCCTATGGATATCTTAAATGTTTTCCAAGCTGAATTACTTATCATTGTCTGTATATTAATGAAGAATTCCCCCTGCCCTCACACAAATGCTACTACTATTTTGAAAAGTATGAAATTATAAAATAATTATAGTAATGTCTTTTCTTTTATTAACTTTAATCCATTTGAAGAAATGGGTTCAAAATATTATATTATGCATAACAATTCTTATAATGCCATAGAGACACAAGAAAAATAAGATGCATTCATTAGTCTATGACATTGAGTATGTTTATAGATTGCTATAAGAAGGAATTGGAAAGTATTGCCATGTATAAGCATGCATTTTCTAATTTTTAGGCTGGTTTCCAAAGGAAACATAGCCTTATGAAATGGTCCTGTGTGTGTGTCCCCTCCTATCAACTTTTGCACCAATGGACCGACAAAAACTTACTTCATGATGATACTGTAGGCCTCAAGTAGTGACTACCGGGCCAACCGGTAATTGAAGTCAAGTCATCCTCCTTTAGAGCATGAATAGTGTATGCAGAACTCATGTTTCACTTAACAAGTAAATACAATATACACAAATATCTTCCCTAGCTATGTAACACTCAAGAAGTGTTGACACATGAGAAAATACATTGGCCTAACAGCGAGAGGTCTGAATCTTAGCCTGTATCTTGCACTGGTTTTCATGCTGAGAAATGCCTTTTCTCAGCATTATAAAGCCATATTCTAGAAGTCGCTATTACATTTTTTGCGTTTTTAAAGTGGACCTCAGTCACCTTCGTCAGTAGGGTTTGAATGATTGGGGGACCCCTAAATCTCGGGTCCCACCTGCATTGCGGGGTTGCAGGGCCTTTCAGTACACCCCTGGAAATAAGGTCATGGACACTAATAAATATATCCTTTTAATTAAGGCATCCAGTGAAGTCGTTCACTGCTTCATTCCACAGCTTCTACCAAAATGCATTCACTGTTGTAGTTTTCAGCTCATCAAGTGATTCCTTGATGTTGATGATGTATTCTGTAATGTTGCTATCTTTCCAACATTGCTGAACATCCAGGTTGAGGTCTGCATCCGTTGCCTTGTGAATCCTGCTAAAAGTGCAGCATATATAATACACTTTAAAGGTGGCAATCATGCTCTGATCAAGTGCCTGAATGAGAGAAGTGGTGTTGGAGGGTAAGAACACCACTTCAACATTGGGATGGGCAAATTCCAGACTCTTTGGGTGGCTGGGAGTATTGTCAAGGATAAGGAAAATTCCTCACTCTTTTCATGAAGATATTTCTCCACCACTCATAAAAAGCAATTATGGAACCAATCCAAGAACACTGCTGCAGTTACCCATGCTTTATTATTGGACTTGTACATAGTAGATGGGCAACAAGTGCCTGTTTTTGCCCTTTAGTGCCTGAGGGTTCATGGAACAGTAAAGCATCATGGGCTTCACGGTGAAGCCTGTAGCATTACCACAAAGGAGAAGGGTTACCAGGTCTTTTGCAGACAAATCTGGATTACCTCTTTTCTTCTTTAGAAATGTATGTCCACGTCGGCATCCTTTTCCACCATAATGCTGTCTCATACTTGTTCAGGCTTGTAACCCTTCTTCTTTATCTATTCAAGGAATTCTGCCAGATGTAGTCATCGGTCTAGGGACACTATTTACGTTTACCCTTATGCTCAAGGTGACCTTTTTTCACTGCAATGCTCTTAGTTGTTCCCTAACCATCGCAGAGGAAGCAGCCATTTCATTGCCAGCCGATTTTTTGGATATCATATATAACTATGATAATTATAGCCCCTTAACATCTATACTAGCGAAATTAGAAAAAAATACCGTCACCGGGAATGGCAAACAAATTTGCCCCCCCATGGAATGTGTTAAATGTTTCAAACCAGCACTTACTGGCATTAAATGTTTGCTGGCCTCCCTCACTGCTAGATCCCTCAGCACCTACAGTCGAGTGAAAGCATTCGTAAAGGCTAATGGCCTTTTCACAAATCACATTCTGACCAACAGGCACATTCTTTTGGTTCATGTCCTCTATCCATATACTTAGGACTTTTTCCATTTTCACAAGGACTCTGTCACGTACAACATGTGACACTTTGGCACTTACTGGGACGCTTTGTGCAACACTTTCCCTAATTTGTTTCTCATTTTTCTTGATACATAACACACTGTGGATTCATTCACTCCAAAAAGCCTAGCCATGCCTGAAGCTTCACAGCTTCACCGTTGCGAGTTCATCAAGAACTTATACCTTTTGCACAAGAGTCATCACCATTTCTTTCTTCACAGCTTTTTCACTTCCACTTACATTGCTATCATTACTTAACTTTCTTTTGGGAGCCATGGGTATGTGTAAAATATCCAAAAATAAAATGCTAAACTTTGCAAGATGTTGCCATTTCAACAGCGAGGTGCAGACTGAAGTGATGCAGCATGTGATGGTTAGATGATAGGCTGCATGAAGACGGCACCACAGGAAATCCTTTCAAAGAAAATTCGTGATACTATGTATTGTTGGGTACTCAACCGCAAATAAGTGAAAATGCTAAAATGGAGGGATGGGTATACTGTGATTCCAATAGATGTTTTGTGAAATTGGACAATGGGTTCCTCTTTACGTAGCACTTTCGATGTTCTTCCGGCCATACTATGAAATTTTGTCCTGTTGTATGTTGCACTACAATAATCACATTTTAGAAGATATGCACTAGATTTCTTGAAACTGTCTATTCAAGAACTTTTAGACATGAGAAAACATTCCTGGCTGCATATTTTGTTCAAAGAATTCTAAGATATTCCATTGAATCAGAATTTGAAAGCATTTAAGAATTAACACTATAGGATAGAATTACTAGTTTGTGGCATTTCTGACTCTTGCAGCCAAATACCCTTCAACAAAAATTTTATAAACCTTTTTTCTGTGTGACATTAAAAAATACCTTCCATATCAGAAAGAATGACTACTCTCTCTGAGATCAGTTACATATGGAATCTTGATAGCTAAATCCAAATATCGATACCTTTTCCATAAATACACAGGTTCAAAAGCAACACTATGCATGTATGGTCATGTCTGTTTAGTTTTAAGGTTGAGTCTTTGATTAATTGAATAATTAAGACTTATAATCAGAGCCGGCCCTACTGTATTGGCATGCTAGGCAATTTCCTAGAGCACCATATTGTTAGAGGTGCCTCTATTACATTGCAATATATATTTTTTATTTTCTTAATTTATATTACATAAAAATGTAAATTTAATTTATTGTTACAATCAGAATCTAATTGTAATATTTTCTGTGAATTTTGCAAGTGTTTTGTTTTTTGAAGGGCATCATTATACCCCTATGGCACCAGCATATCTTGAGTCAGCCATGCTTATAATACAGGCACATCCGCTTAATGTGCAGGTCATGTTCCTGAAAATGCATATTTTAAGCAGATGTATATTAAGTGGATGGCAATTAACAATATAGTAATCACATTATAAATATAGATGCATTCCTGTACAAGTCCATGAATTTTTTTACACCCAAAATTTAGCTGGACTATTACACCAATGCATTTATAAAGTAACAAACATAAAATTTAAGCATGTAAACAAATTAACACAAAGAAACATCATAGGTATGAATAAATATTCATTTAAAAATAATTTCTTGTATAAAATCATATTTAATGCTTGCTATAGTTAATGAATTGTATAGGGTAAAAGAAAAATTAATTGCAGGAGGGAGGGGGGCTGAATTTTGAAAGGAATTTAGCTGGAGATTCAAGGGGAGACTTGGGAGTTGATTTTGCTGGTAATTTTGGAGCTGTTAAAGAAGTTTTTGGATATTAAGCTTAAAAATTTAATTCAAATTGTTTAAATATAAAAGCATAAGTAAGGTCCAAGAAGTCAAGATGGTTGACTGTACATCGTGCAGCAACAGTGTAAATGTGGCAACATGCCAAACAATATATAGGAGGTCCCTGAGTTACGAACAAGTTGGGTTCTGAAAGTTCATTTGTAAATCCTTGGTTCAGAACTCGGAACCATAGACAAAATTTTATAAATGGTGGTTAATTTCCCAAGGCAGTCACAAAAGCCAATTTAACCCACAATTAAGCTGAAATATCGTACATTTGCAATGAATAATAGTAGAATACAATACTGCTGTAAATTTCAGTTTTGTCTTTGACTATTCTTAAGATAATTGATAGTAGCTCAATAACTTTGGCCAAAACTAACAAAGGTGAAATACTCCTTTAGCCAAAACAACTCGAGGGCTACAAAACCCAATGCATTTCGCCCACAAGGTGGGCATCGTCAGGGGTAAAACCTGTTTCAACAGTGACTGAAAGCCAACTGCCAGGTTTGAAACGGAAAGTATTAAGAAGACGACCGAGAAACAAGGGAAACACGGAAAGATTTTTCGGCGTGTGTGTCGTTTAAATCTGTCAATTTGTATAGGGTCTTGTTGAAATCTGTGTCCGTGTTCATAAGTGTATCGCGGTTTTTGTAAATGTGAAGGTTTTCTAACCAGTTTAGTGAGTTATTGGCTGAAGTTATCAATGTTAAATCATTTACGTGTATACTATGACCTGTTTCAAAGATGTGGTTGGCAACGCTTGATTTTTCAAAACGATTATATTTATAGTGAGCCATGTGTTCCTTGAAGCATGTTATTAGTTTCCTTCTTGTTTGTCCTATGTACTTTTTGTCGCAGTGTGAGCATTGTATTTTATAAATACCGGACTTGTTCAAGGATTCTGTTCTGTCTTTTGTACTGCCCAGTAAATTTTTCAAATTATAAGGATTTGTATATGTTATGGTATAATTCTTATGTTTAAAAATTTTGTTCAAGCCTCTGTTTAATGGTGGAAAATAAGGCAATTTTACATATTTGTCCTCATTTTTGTTGTCTAATTTAAGGGAAGTGGCATTGGACAAGGTTTTATTAAAGTTATGTTTCCTCACTAATTTATTAATTAAATTATTATCGTATCCAAGTTTAGCGGCAATTTGTTTTATGTGTTTAAGTTCCTTTGCATATCTGATTTTATTGAGGGGGATGCTACATAATCTGTGTCTTAAAAATTGAAACACAGCTATTTTTTGGTTCATAGGGTGAAAGGAGTTGTTAGGAATAAAGTTATCAGTATGTGTAGGTTTTCTAAAAATGTCAAACTCAATGTGTTGTCTATTATTTATGATAAGCAAGTCCAAAAATGGCAAGGTGTTGTTTTCTTGAAGTTCATAAGAGAACTTAATTGAAGGATATATGTTGTTTAACTGATTAACAAATTCATCTACATTTTGTTTCTTTAAATCAAAGATTGTGAATATGTCATCCACGTACCTCAACCATATATCTGGAAAGTAATGAAATGCTCTAAAATTTCCCTCATTTTTTTCAGGGGTTTCTTCAACATTTAAGGGACCATAATCTAAATGTCTTCGTAAGGGGATCCCCTGCTTCCCACAAAATAGGACAGTTTTTATTATTGAGCCAAGTATTTCCCTGTTTTTTCTACTTCCGCTGCTTTGTTTTTATCTAAAATCAAATCAATCGTGAGCACTTTTTTCTCATCAATTTTCTTTAAATTGTAAAATATTTCCAAGCTTCGTGCATGATATGACAATTTGCCATGGTTCTCAAAATATTTTAAGGCATGGTTCCATTTGTTGAAAGCTTCTGAAACAAATCTACCCGGATTTTGCTCCCTATGCACTCCTACTCTAAATGGAGAAAATAGCACACAATATTTGCAGAAGAGACCATCCATTAATTCCGAATAACATGCCCAATGCCATCTTTCAAGCCAATGTGTTTGGCACCTTAAATTTTTGCCTTTAATATTCTTGACAGGAAATTTATATTTAGCATCTGGTGACCATAAACTATTAAAAACTTCCAGGAGTTTATTACCAGAACAATACTCTTTCAATTTCAAAAAGTTTGCTATATCATTAGGGTTACCTTTATTGTCTGCATCTGTCTCCGTAGTACATCCAGTAACCAGTGCGAACGACGAACACGGCTCTTTTTCTTGCAATGATGCACTATCGATGAGGTCACTATGTTCGCTGATATTAATTTTCTCACCATCTTTTTGTTCACTATGCACATTTCCACGCGACTTCTTCACAAATGATAATATTGATATTTGTTTTCTTTTACTACTCATATTTATCTATGTAAGGGGTAAACCAAAGAGTTTTAAAAGGACAGTTTCTCACTTTTTCATTTGCACTAGAATGCGAGTAGCCTATCTTACGTCTATAAGCAGTGCTTTACTTGGATAAAAATAAGTGCCGGTACTCTCCGTAACAGCAGCAAACTATCTAATTAGAAATGAAATAATGTAGTATAACATATTTAAAGGCCACTACTATACGGCTATTTACTACATATCACTAATGTAATTTCACGGACAACACTTATCAAAGCAGTCTACTTTGTTTTATATATTCGAATTTCACCGACCACGAGGCCAACGAGATGAAATAAATGCTCGTGTGATTCGAGGAAAACAGCTTATCTGCATGGAATCCGCACTCACAATTTCTCCAACTTATCCAATTTCAATGGTGAGTTTAGACTTCCCAGTGGAAACTCCACAGGGTTACCGAAATTCAGGATGTGCAAAAAATGTGAAAAAAAGGCTGCGGAGAGCTTTCTGGAAAAGTACCTGATTTTTTGATGTTCGAGATCTGTAGCCTCAATATTGCTCGGATGCTTCCATTCTTCCTAAAAATGCACTTTTCCACAGTAAGAGATACACTCATCACTACACTTCCTCACTCATCGAGACTTCTTTTCCAACTAACCAACTTCTCCATATTGGAGACTCCAATTGTATTCCTTTGAGAGTCTCAGCTGCAGTTTTTTGTTCCCCTTTTAGTGGAAATAGGATATTTTACAAAAACGGCCATTCTCCTGGTCGTCTGAACCTCCTCCCACACAGCAGGGATCCAGGAAGTCTCCAAAAGACAAAAACGGAGAACATAAGTCCCAGAAAGGGATGAACGTTTCTCAACTGAAACCCCTTCTCATGGAAATAGGATATTTTCAGCAAAAAGATTTTGTCTTGACCAACGGTCACTTTAAACACCGATATTTTCTTGGAAAAGGAACTTTCCCTTCTCCCTTCCTTCCCTCTTTCCGTCTTCCCCATATTCACGCACTCATTCCTGGAGCAAAAGCATTCCTGAGAGCACTTTAAACGTCTTGCCTTCACCCTCGTCTCAGGATAAAATATGCCCCTATGGGGGGGGGGGGTCCAGACCCGGTGGACCCCCCCTATGTGTGCGCCCCTGTTACCTTAAGGAGTTTTGTTCATAAGTATTGGTCTTCATAAGTATGGGTTCAACTTACAATATATATAGTACTATATTGATTAGGTTTTGGCAACAATCACTCAACCAGAAGTGGGTATTTACTCTAGTCATGTTTTGGTTTTTGGCAAATAACTTCTCAATCTTCATAAATGTAAATATTTATTATAAACTTCATAGATAATATTATTCTGTATAACTTTTGTTTGAAACATTTTTTCATAAAATTAAGGAGATATTCCATTTATTTAATATTTGATGAATGTAAAACAGTACTGGAATATAAGTCATAGGAAATTTAATTTTCTATAACCTCTGTTCAAAATATTTTACCATATAATGCATTGTTGGAAGAGATTTTAAAAACTAAATTTTTTAGCTGTCACAACCACACTACCTATCAGCGACTATTTTAAACACTTTACACTCCTTTTTATTTTCTTAATCGTTGGAGCTTCAGGGCTATATCCAATATCAGAAGGCATATGTTTTAGTTTATTTCTGTTTTGTATAGTCTTTAAATTTTTCTCGCAGTTCCTTAAAATATTTATAATCAGTTAACCTATTTGAAATTTTTAGAAACATTCCAGGTATGGAGAAAGTCATGTGGTGGCCACATCAGATTTTTTAAATAAAGTAAGACAATCTTAGCAAGAAAAATATGCATTTGAATCATCTGCCCATTCTTAGTGAGTGAGGTTGGGGAAATGCTTCATCTCTTAAGTCCCTGCTTTGCTGTTGCACCAAAATATAAATTTCTGGCACCTAAATGTAAATATAATATGGTATGCATTCAATAAAATAAAATAATCTTTAGAAACAAAAACTGTATTAAAGAATTGTACAATGTAACGTGCATCACTAGCAATCGGTGAATGCCAATTACTCATTTTTGGGAACTCCATGATACAAACGGGATTTTTTAAATATTATAACATAATTTGATTTGAGTAGCTACGGTATTTATCTGAATCAAAGAAAAGGTTTTTATTTCCAAATTTGGGCTTGTGAAAACCGAGCGGTCTTAAATTTGAGTAGTGGTACACTGTAAATACATCATTTCGTCGCCTCAATTTGTCACACGACAAACTTGTCACGTGTCTATACATCGCACAACCAACTCATCGCGCATCATTTCATCACTCGACACATTTGTCATGAAACACATTGGATTCGGGTAAATACAGTAATTTTTAATATCCTGACTTGAACTCAGCTATGTAAATGCTTGTTGCTGCACAATAATATCCTTCGCAGATAGCACTATCTCATGCAAAAAATAACTTCTTTATATGAAACTTGCAGATGTGCTATGAATATTAACAAATTAGCTTTATTTACTCTATTGTTATCTAAAATCTTAGTTGATTGGGATGCTGTTTTTGAGTTTATCTTCAACCTCCCTACTAAAAATTAAATATTGAGCTGACTTTATTGCTGAAATTCATTTGATGATGACCACAACTCCTAGAGTCACAAAAAGGGTTGGTTTTTAGAACCTCCTTCAAATATTTCAAGACAATACTTGACTTTTTAATTTTCCAAGCAGCGTAAACTTGTTTTCTTTTATTCTGAATTGTGCCATTCAATATAGCTATTTAGCTATGCCGTTCTTGCATTACTTGGTAACTTGTTATTATGTAGAAGTAAAATCCAAAATGAAATCATTCTCATACAAGAAAATATATCCTGTTGAGTGAATTTTGTAGCAAGCCAAGAAAAAAATCATATTGATGATTATATATTTATTTACATTAAAAACCGCAATGGCCAAGAATGATATCACAGTCATAATAACTAGTACAAAAAGAACAGTACCTAACACATTAAGCATCAACAAAGTATCATAATTAAACAAAATTCAATTTAATATATAGTTCTTAATTTGTGCTCTTTTATACTACATGCTTTCATATTTTATTGCAACTATTAACTAAGCTGTCTTTTAGAAAAATACCCAATTTTTTTTTGCAAAAAAGCATTCAGCTTTTAATTATGTACGATCTTTTAAACCCAAAATATTGCCATTATTTTAACAACTTAGTTGTAATCCTATAAGTAAATGTTTGGTTTATAATAAACTAGTAACATGTCACCAACCTACTTCTTGTAGAATGTTACATTTCTTTTAACATGTACCACAATTAGGCATACAGTCATTATCATAACTTTCAGTGCACCTTAATGTTAAAATCTTGTATGTAGTTATAAGATGTCGGCATCATATGTGAAATAAATATTATAATTTGTTTGATCTGAAAATGGATCTCTTGAAAGAAAAACAACCCTTAAATAATTTTTTAATTAAAATAGTGCTTTAGAGATATGACGACTCCCAATCCTTTTTAGAACTCTCTATATTTTCATTGGTAATTATGATGCAAAATATATTTGTGACATTCATAAAAGCAAACTAACTAGAGCCATGCGTTTCATTATCGAGATACAATTTTAGCTTTTCATTTATTAACCTAAAAATTCAACTTTTATTGCATTAATCTTTAAGCTGTGACTGCCACAGAATTTATACAAGCAGATTAAAATACAAAATAAATTTAATTGGCTAACAAGGGAAAGGGCATTTAAATTCTGCAGTTAAAAGATTAACTACACCAATAAAATCACAGCCTAAAAACATACCAATATCTCAGCAAAAAATAATCTCTTCATTTCTTCAGAAAAGTATCTATTTGCAGAACAATAAATAATATCCATAAAACAATGCCCTGAGATACACCAAAGTTACTTCTTATCTTACTGAAGTTGTCGATCATATTTGGTTCCAAAACTGAAACATTTATCTTCATCATTACTACTTATATCAAATAGATAAATAGTTATTGTACTATTTAAGACTACTCCATCATATTTATATCTATAAATGATCTTTAACAACCTTCAGTTACACATTAGACATAACAATAATGCCTCTAAGCTTGGGTTCCTCCAGGGACATCCCAATATTAGGTGCAGGGCACCCAGACAACAACTTGTTGGGAGTGGTAGAAATCAGTAAGGAATTGTTTTTCTTTATGTAAACATAAGCATCAAACATTCTTGGCATGATCCTGATCCCATGGAGCCGAAAAGTAAAAAAAACTTTGTGACACCTATAAGGTACAGTTTTGTTTGCTCTATGGAAATTAACATTTTAAAATATAAGAAAACAGCTAAAATCTTAACACAAAGTTGTTTTTCCATTTGATTACACAAGTCACACAAAAGTGGAGCCCCTTTAAAAAATCTTTACTGCATACCAACCATAATATTCATCAAGTTCATGTGTTGCTGATCTACAACTTCTAAAAAATTTCAATGCAAATGTAATACAAGGGCTCAAATCAGAAAAACTAATAAAACCTTCAAGTTATTGATACTATCATAGATACTTATAGTCCTCTTTGGACCACTTCATGACATACTGGAAATTTTTAAAATGCTTTCATTGACAATATGCCATGCTTCCCTCACAATTTAAGGGATTTCACTTGAAGCTGATTAGTGTCTGCTTACATTAAATATTCCACTTCATCGTAAATTTTACAGCAGTAAATTCTACAGCAATTTGAACTTATACCATTGTGTCGGACATTGCTCCTATTGCCACAAGAAGTTGATAAAGCCGTATGTTGATGAGAATCGATCATCTGTGACCTACCTTTTGAAATGCCTTTATGATATGCTCAAATGTTTTATGGCAATAGGAATTACTTTAACTAGTTATTTTGAAGTCTGTTTCAATTCTCAAAAGCAATTCTTTAATACTACGCACTCACATTATTAAATATATGTATGTATTTAATAAAAGATTTATCACTCCTTCTACTTGCAACCAGATAATTATATAAATTTCAGGTTTGTTTCTTCTATAATAATACAATCGAGTTATAATTACTAATAAAATGCAATTTTATATTTTAAAATCTCAAAACATGATCAAGAGAAATGTAAATATTTTATTTGAATTAACTTTTATTATCCTCAAAAGAAATGATGGAAGTGGCCATCATCATGCTGAATACGAATATGTTCTCCAAATAATATTCACCTGCAGACTACAGCCTTTTTAAATTGCTAATTCTAGCCTTAAGTTTACCAAGACTATGTCAAATTAGCATTTATACTACTTATAACATGTCGGGTCAAAATATAAAGAAATAACAGAACACCAAAGAGCAACCTGAGATTCTAGTTGTTGTACTATGTGGCTTATGGCACTTTATACCAGAAATCATCCTTGTTAAATTTAATTTTCAAATGTCTTACAAATTTGTGAATACTGATAAAAAATGCCATTTCCATCTGAATTTTACCTTAGTTATGCTATCTTTAAGGCCTCTTGATAATAAAAAACAATGTGTAAACTTTGATAAGCTTTATCTATTTAAACCTTAAGCCATATTTATAGCACAAACACCTTTCAGTTGATACATTTTTATTGCCTATATATTATAATGAAAACTTATCACTTCCATTCAAGGTGTTTTCATTTATCAACAGTAATATGAAAAGATTGTCACCCCAATTAATATCAATATAAGCTAGATTTATAATATTATACATTATTATTTCTAAACTTCTCTAGCAAAAATATTAGATTACTTAGACAAATTTGAAGTGCATTATATCAGTTTTATTTAGTGTTGGTAAAAAGTGGATCATCAAAAATTAAGTGATAGGATTAAAGGGATAGATTTTATCAAATTTATTTATAAAGCAAACTATAAATGTTGACATGTTAGAAGAAATTTCAATACAAAAGTCTTCTAAGAATAATCTAACAGGAGAAAAAAATGTTCATTAGAACATCTACAAGGTAGAAACTGTGGTGTTTACTACAATAGACTGTAATCTGCTGAAGTGAAGGCATAGTTGTTTTCCAAATTTATTTTTAGATTTACACTACAATTACTGACTTTCAAAATAATTCAATGACATGGTAAAAGAAAGTCAAGAAGTATATGAGAGATTTGAAATTAACAGATATATGATCTTTTTTAGGACAGGTCAGTCTTATGTTATAATGTAAAGAAGTTCTTTGTTTTTGGCAAAAATTTTTATAAACTATTTTTAGTAACAAGTTCAATGTCATGACATTTGAAATGCTTTCTAAAATTTATATGCATTCTAAATGACTATTATATGAAACACTGTTCACTTACAAGTTTTCAAAATTACGAATCTAATTTGTACAACAATGATAAATATATCCATAATTGAAGTTCTACAAAAACAACTTCAAGCATGGCAGAAAATGAAAAAAACTTAACAAATGAACATGACGTTAAACTTACACAAGAAAGGACTTACAAAACTGAGAACAATAATCCACAACCTTAAACATGTATAACCATATCATAGAAATTTTCATTTCCAGTATAAAAATTATAATTACCTTTTTCAGTTAGCATATTGAAGGCCACTTTATTATAAAATCATTTTCAACATGTTACAGGAAGATTTCCATTTCAAATTTTTCATTTTTTATACAACTTAAAATAAAAAAAACCATTGACAATCATACAAACTTATAACGATAAGCTGCAGCTGCTATTCCCACACACATTGTGGCAACACTTCCAAAAATGAGACCCCAAGACAGTTTGCTAAACTATAGGAAAAGAAATATTACATTATAAAAACATCAAAAGCAAACAAATTATCAAAATTAAAATTTCCTATTTCACATACCTTAGCAGCTGAATTATTTCCATAATTATCATCAATTTTATCCTGTCCAAGCATTTTTCTATATAGGCTTTTCTCCATCTCACTATCTTTTTTTTTCTGCTTAACAAGTCGAGACAGTTCTTGATGAATTATCTTTGACTCAGGTTCTAATTGACTTGCAAGGCGTAAAACAGGGATTGCCGATTCAGTATCACCTTTAGCTGCTAGAATCTGAAAGTTGTTGCTAGTTAAATCAATTTGAATTTTTTAAATTTATATATATATATATATATATATATATATATATATATATATATATATATATATATATATATATATATATATACAGTAAATCCCAATTATTCATCACCTCATTTTTTTCATTTGAAAATAAATTACCTGTGCAATTTTTAAAAATATTCACTCAAAAAAGATAAACCACTTCACCATAAAATAAAACCATACATTAAAGGCTCTCTACTCTCTTGCTTAAGCACCCCATACACATTGAGATTTGTCTCGAGACTTGGTATCAGAAACTTGTGTCAGATACAAATCTCAGAGTGAATGGGTCTGCCTCATGAGATTTGTCTCAGTCTTCATCTCCCATCTGGGACTGAGAACCTTGAGACCGTGAGACTGATACAGATACAAGTCTTGATGTGTATGGCATTGTCTCCCAACTAGAACCCAGTCTACCTCATAGTGTTCAGTAGTGCATTTAGCGCTGTTTTTCATTATTGTTTACTGCATTTATTTACTGTTTTAAACAATGGATCGTGAGTTTTGGGAGGAGTTCATAAACATGTACAAACTTGACGTCTCTTGCGGGGGAGTAAAATGCATGCATAAGTGCCCTTTTACTACCTACCTACTTTGTATTCAATCATACTTTGTATTCATTCAGTTCACATATTAAATCATATTTCAGTTAATAATAATTGCATGTGTCAATTAAATAAAAAAGTTTACTAATTACCTTCATATATTCACCAACTAGTTCCTCATAAATAGCATCGCATGTTTCTGGTATAATTCGACCAAGTAATTGGGGTGAGATTGTACTGGAAAATTTCAGATCTTCATAACTATTTCCTGTAGCTAAGTACCTCAAGGTTACAGTAAGCCTTTCTTCTGTAATGATAGAGTCTCTCATTGTAGTATTTTTTTCAATTCTTGGTCGAATTAACTCAAGTAAATTATAAAACATCACTATCCATATGTAGATAATTTTGAAAATCCTGCGGTTCGTTGACTTCGAGTTCTTGTGGCAAATTATTAACTGCATACTTCTTCCTGTCAATTAGCCATTTCTTTGTCCACTTTGCTCAGGACTTATTCTCTTTCTTGAAGGATACAGCCACAGCAACTCCAACAAATACAATTATTGGCGCAGACAACATTCTGTACAAACTCTTGCAGCACAATAAAACTTTTTTGTTTGGAGATGTCTCAAGGTGGTTCACAAAATTGTCTCACTGTGTGTGAGCATCTTGAGACTAAGACAAGTTCTTGAGACTGAAGGAGAGGCAAGTTCCTGATACCAAGTCTCAAGACAAATCTCAACATGTACAGGATGCTTTAGAAGACACCCAACAAAGGATTAAAAATTAAAACACTTGTTGGTCCAGAAAATCTACGAGCACTGAAGGCAAGTCTGCCTGTAACATGGCATTCATATGGTAAAGCATGGCTTACTCAAGAGTATTTTTCGAGATTGATTTGGTCGTGATTTTTGCCCAGCTGATAAGCAGTGGCATGAGAGCCACAACCTTCCAAAGAAAGCACAGTTACTCCTCCACAATGCCCCTGGTCACCCAATCAACCTCAAGTCCTTAATAATGGAAATTAAAAATTGAGTCATGTTTATTCCTCTTTCATATTGGATGTTGTGTTGAGAGTACATTAATGTTTTTTGTAAGATGTTATTGTAAAAAAATGGGTAATACTAAGTCAAATAGTTCATTGTAGAAACACTTGAGCCATGGGTACATATCTTCCATGTATTATATGTAAGTCAATCCCCTTGTTAGTCATTACCCTAAGGAACACATCCACAATGAATAGTAATGACTTCTTGTGTGTGTGTGTATATACACACACAAGAAGTCATTACTGTGTGTGTGTGTGTGTATATACACACACACAGTAAACCCTCGATATTCACAGATTTAATATTCTCAGTTTTGATTATTCGCGGGTTGTCTTTGTGCACCTATTTAAAATTTGTGGTTTCGATTTTTTGCAGGTAGTTAGTTACTCTGCAAGCCTATGTTACATTTCAAGCACATATACTTGTCTCTACATAGTTATGCCACAGAGATGTACTTCATGATTTTGTCTATATATTCACGCAAATGTGTACAGAATGTTGATATTTTTTTATTTTCTTTGTAACAGTGTTTCTTTGGAAAACCAAATTGATAATTTTTTTGAGTAAATGATCAATTTTGAAAATTGATCATCCATTAACCGATTAAAATGATTTAAAATGGAAGTGAACTTGCCACAAAAAGTAAGGATGACGTCTGCCTGGAAGAGAATGACCTCTCGCACTTTCTTGTCGAAGGAGGAGAGGTCTGCATTGGGATTTAAGGCGAGTAAGGACTGGCTAACTCTTCTCATCTGTGCAAATGCAGCAGGCAAATTCATGATGAAGCAGATGGTGATATACAAATTTTTGAACCCCAGGGCCCTCAAAGGAAAAAGCAAGGATCATCTCACAGTGTTCTGGAATGCTAACAGGAAGGCCTGGATGACTGCTAAGCTGTTTCTGGAATGGTTTCGTAAGTGCTTCGTATATGAAGTTAAAAAGTATCTTGCGGCCAAAAACCTAGCATTCAAGGTCCTTCTGATCTTAGACAATGTGCCAGGCCATTCTGCAAGTCTGCAGTTTGCCCACCAAACATGGGGATAGTCTTCCTACCAACTAATGCCACCTCTCTTCTCCAACTGATGGATCAAGGTCTCATCACAACATTTAAGTCGCATTACACCCGCCACACATTTGCAAGAATTCTCGACTAGATGGAGAGAGATTCCTCTATGTCAGTTAGCAATTGTTGAAAAAAGTATAAAATTGCTGACTGTATAACAATTATAAAGGAATCTCGAGATGGTATCAAACTATTGACTTGGAATGCATGCTGAAGGAAGCTGTTGCCTGACACTGTGCAGGATCTGAAAGGCGTCTTATTGGTAGAAGAAGATATAGTTAATGGTTTCAGGTGTCACTAGGTGTAATTTCTTCATAATGTAAAATAAAGAGACTTGTTGTAATTCCACATAAATTTATTTAAAACGACCTAGGTTTCGTTGCAATGCAACATCGTCACGTGAATAAATTCAAAGTCGGCAGCAATTTATAGTAATAGGTACAATGGGTGGGTGGGGGAGGGTGAGTTGGGATGAATAAAGAAAGGAATTGTGGAGCGAACATGATTGGAGGAAAGGAGTGAACGTATGTGCATGGGAAGGGGAGGGGGAGAAAACGGTCGAGCTTAGTTATGTCCAGTAAGTTGGATAATGAGAAGACAATGGGGATAATTGGTAGGAATAATTAGATTAGTGGGAGATCGAGAAGTGGCGAATGAAAAGGATAAAAAATATCATTTAAAACTTCACAGTATAATTTCAAATTGTTCCAGAATATCAAGCCTGGGTCCCTTTCTTTCATAATGTAGGATTTTGGGAATAAAGTCGCTGTTGTCTCCATGTTCTAAAAGATGCTTGGCGAAGAGCGAGGTTTTTTTTACTGTTTATGAAGCAGGAATGATGTTCTTTGATTCTTTCTTTGAATTTTCATCCCGTTTGTCCTATATAAACAGCAGTACAATCTCCACAATGTAATTTGTAAATTCCACTTTTATCCAAATTTTTAATTTTGTCTTTTGTATGGCATAAAAGGTTTTTTAATTTTGATCTATTGTAAGAAGCAGCTCTAATTTTATTTTTGGGAATTAATGTTAATTTTAAGGGATATATTACCAAGAAATAATAGTCTTTGTCATTGTGGTTTCAAATCGTCAACAGGGATGGTACCGTATATTTGTTTCATGGCTAGTTGGGATTGTTTCCTCTCGTATAATCTGTCAATTAATTTTGTAGGGTTTCAGCCCCAAATCACCTCCTAGCACACAAATTAAATGCAATCTTCAGGCAACATTCGAAGTTCTCCCCAAAACATGGTGTCAAAAATTCTTGTGAATTAGCAAATACCTTATCACAAAAAGTTCTCCCTCCAAAGTGCACCCTAGTATCATTTGATGTGTAATCTTTTCACCAGTGTTCCCACCAAAGAAGCTTTGGAGTTAGCTGAAATTACCCTCGTCAAGAAAGGTGTTCCCGCTCCAATAATTAGTGAATTGAGTTCCCTAATTAAAGTGTGCATTTCTCAAAACTATTTAAAGTTTAATGGAAGTTTTTATAAACAATTAGATGGCCTAGCCATGGGCCATCCTTTGTCCCCACTACTTGCAGACATTTACACGGACAATTTTGAAATTAATTTATTCTCTTCAGGGAATCCGAATCCTATTGTTAAAAACGTTTTCTGTTGGTTTCGTTATTTCGATGATATTTTTTGTGTGTGGTCTGGGTCATCGAGGCAACTGGATATCTTCCTAAACTTCTTGAATTCTTTTAATAAAGCAATAAAATTCACATGTGAAACAGAAATCAATAGGTCCCTAAACTTTCTAGACATCACCATTTCAAAGGTAAATAAAATTTAGATTTTGCCATTTTCAGGAAAGACACGTACACTGACCAAATCATTCACTTCAATTCAAGACACCATTTCTCACAAAAAATTGCCGTATTTCATTCCATGCTTCATAGGCTATTGAACATTCCTTTGTCAGATTTCAACGTCAGGAAAGAACTTCAAATTATTAAACAAATAGCAGTCAACAACGGCTACCCTAAAAAATTAATTGACAGATTATAAGAGAGGAAACAATCCCAACTAGCCATGAAATATTTTTATTTATTTATATTATTGTACTTTGAATGGACTTCTTACCAGATCATTTTCCTTTATACTTTCAACATTCCTTTGTCTAATATACCTCCGCATAATGGGTCTATTTTTAAGTATTCAGAAAAAGTCTTCGCAAAAATAATTTCAGGGATCCCTTCCATGTCATAAGCATCAATATAGGATGTAGCGTGTGCTGAGATCAATGAATATGCAATTTAATAATTTAAACTTTGTTGAAACAATCATGCGTTGAATGACCTAACAACAGAAAAAATAAAAATGTGTGTTAAATTTTAATGCGAAATATGAAAAAGGATTTGTAAAAGGAGGAGGAATGAAAGAAAAAAAAGGCTACCCAAGAGGGAATCAAACTCGTGCCATCACGTTTCGGATGCACCCACTATACACTCACAGCCAACATTTACTTGGTCAATTAGGTGTGTATTAAGAAATTTATACCAGTTGGCGTGAAATTGCAATATTTAAGCGCAATTTTCAGAAAAACTAAAAGCCGTATATGCCCAAAAGGGGGGTTTACAGTGATCCTGGAATCCATACACCTACCAAGTTTCACAAAAATCTGTGATCCCACTACCATTTCCTCTCCTTGTGAGAAGAATGAGCTGCTCAAAAAGTATGAACTTCCTCGTTCATTAAATCAGAGGCCTTGGCAACACTGGGAATCTCACAAACTTCACTTTGTAGACTTCTGCAAAATCGAGACTAACTTAAAAATTGTTGAACATCAAACATGAATTCTAATAGGAAGAGGAAATGTGAGGGCAAGAGTTCTAGTACTGAGCAGGCTCTGTTACAGTGGTTTTCCCAAGCCAGACTCTTAAAAGCTCCAATCAGTAGAGGAATATTGAAGAAAAAGCAGTGGAGTTTGCAGATCGCCTTGGTGAAAGAGACTTCAAGCCAACAGATGGGTGGTTATCCAGATGGAAGGACAGGAACAACATTGTGTACAGAAAGTGTCATGGAGAGAAGCAAGATGCTAATGAAACAGCAGCTGAAGATTGTTCTTCCTGACCTTTTGAAAGAGTACAAACCAGATGAAATTTATAATGCAGAGGAAATGGGTCTTTGTTACAGAGCGTTGCCTGATTATAGTTAAACATTTAAAAAGAATTCCAACTCAGGAGGAAAGAAACAGAAAGACCATGTAACAGTTCTTGTTACCTGTAATATGACTGGAACTGAGAAAAGGAATATTCTAGTTATAGGAAATTCAAAAACCCCATTCTGTTTTCAAGGTGCATCTTTACCAGTTGTATACAAAAACAATCAAAATGCATGGATGATCAGCCAGATATTTTCCAAGTTTTTAGCAGAGTGGGACAAGGAACTTGTGGCTAAAAGAAGGAAGATTGCATTGATTTTGGACAATTATACTGCTCATTCAAAAGTGCCGATGAACAACAGTCAACTAGTTTTCCTTCCACCGAATACAACAACAATCATTCAACCATTAGATCAAGGTATAATAAAAACACTTAAGACTCTCTATTGAAGAGATATGAGGAAAATGATCATTACAATAATTGATGAGGAAGTCGGTGAAAAAAGTGCTGGAGAAATCGCCAAAAAGATCAACTTATTGGGCACTGTTCACATGCTGAAGACTTGGGAGCAATTATCATCAACAACAATCACTAACTGCTTCAGAAGAGCAGGATTTCTTCAAAAGCAGGATGAAAAAAATTAAGAGGAGGAATTTGATGAAGAGTTGAGAAGATGGGATGCAGTCGATAACAAGATCGTTGTAGCTCCAGTACTGACAGAAGATGACATTGTTCTTTAAAATAATAAAACGAGTATTGATGAAGATGTAGAGGAAGAAGACCAAGAAGATCCTCAATTTTCTAGTATTTTTTGTGACATTTGCACGTGGTTAAAATCCCCAACGTTGAAGACTGTTTGCAACTGTTTCAGATTGTTTGTTGGAACAAACAAATTTTTTGCCATCCTAGGCGACCACCTAGTTCACCTAATGGTTAAACCAGCCCTGGCAGCAGGGAACAATATTTTGTACATTTTAAGACAAAGATGTGCTATAGAATTTGGTGTGAAACTTGGAAAATGTGGTCAAGAGACGCTAGAGATGTTACGGAATGCCTACGGGTTAGAGGCTTAGAAGCAATGAGGAGAGCAACAGTATTCAGGTGGTGGAAGCATTTTAAAGGTGGAAAAAAATTGCGCTTGACAATGCTCAAGGCAGGAGACCAAATACTGCCGTTACAGATCTGACTTTCGAGAAAGCTGATCGATTATTGAAGTAGAACAGAAAATTATCGTTATGGGATTTGTCTGTCAGTTTAAATGTGTCATTGGAAGGGGTTCACCAAATTGTTCCAGTGGGATTAAACATGAGACGAGAGTATGCAAAATGGGTTCCCCTTGATTTCAGTGATGAACAAAAATGAACGTGCGTGGAAGTCTGAGAGCAAAATTTGACTCTTGTTTAACAAAACTGATATTTTTATCATCCATAATCACCTGTGGTGAATATTGTATTAGACACTGTGACCCAGAATCGAAACAACAGTCAAGTGTTTGGAAACAAAAAAACTCGCCTCCACCGAAGAAATTTTGCATGGCACTTTCGCCTGGAAGTGATGCTGATGTTCTTTTTTGATTCCAAAGGCATTATTCTTCAGCACTGGGTATCTCAGAAGCAAATTGTGACTGGCAAATATCACGCAAAGACATTTAACACTTATTTGCTGTACAAAATTCAGAAAAAAAGACCGGAGTTCTTGACAAAAGTGGTTTATTGCTTCAAGACAATGCACAGCCGCATACAGCACGTGGCGATGGAAGTGTTGGCAGCCATTGGTGAAACCCCTGTAGAACATCTAACCTACAGTCCCGACCTCACCCTGTGTGATTTCTGGGCGTTTCTGATGCTTAAATGTGAGCTACGAGAACACAAATTTGGCTCCAAAACAGAAGTGAAGCAAACCATCCTATGAAAGATGTCTATTGCATGTGTTTGAGAAGTGGGTGGAGTGATGCAAAAAATGTATAGCATGTGAAAACGAAACCACGCCCAAACCTGAGGATACCTCGGATACCGAATAATGTGAGATTACTTTTCAAGCACTCCTCGTAGTTACGTACAAGTCAGTATGTGTATGTATGATTTCACATAGTGTTTTGCCGGGGACTACAAAAAATACGGATAAACGAGTATTACGTGTAACTAGGTTACATATAACTAGGGTAGCCAACTTTTAAATAGGGAAATGCAGGACAACCGCAAATTTTAAATAGAAAAATATAGGAAATACGGGACAACATATTTTTGGAGGGTGTGTAAGAATTTTTTTAGTTATTTCAAATTGATAACTTAAAGAAACGTACAAATATCAGAAATATAAATTTTAAAATAATAAAACCAAACATTTTTTCACATGTACTTCTTTTCTGATTTTGCTGCAGTTGAAAGTTCTAGATCATTTTATACAAACTGAAAATATCACAACATGACATATCATAATTAATAGATGAGGGTATGATCAACGCTTTCTTAGTAAAACTATACAATGTGTAGACATTTAATCCCTCTTTAGATATGCTCTTGACTCAGTTAATACAAAGTAACTTAAACTATAACAATAATATCCTTCTTTCATTAAATCATAGAATCCAATTCATTGGATCAATGAAAGCCTTTTTTATTCTAATCTACACTTATTCAATGGAAGACGTTTCAGTGTTGGTGGCAGTGTTTAATGGTGCATCAACAGCTTATCTATTAATGACTATAATATCTTTGAAGTTTCAGTATTAATATGTTTGATAGCTAAATGTGAATTTTGCCTTTGTAGAAGCGTGTAATCTGTCAGTAAATTAGTTAGGAAAATATAACGTGAGATCTTATTATTCCATCCGGGATCAATTTTTAACACATTCTTAGGCAATATAATGTGCTAGTTAAAAAAGAAAGTACAATTTAAAATGCGGGAAAAACAGAGTCCTGTATAGAGTTCATACAGGATGTGGAAAAAGAAAATAAAAATATGGGAAATCCTGTATAATACAGGACAGTTGGCAACTCTACATATAACCCAGATCCTACTGTACTACTCGCGATCGTCCCAAAACATTTTGGCATCCCCCAGTGTGCTATTGCTAAACACTTGACGCTTGGCAACTCTACATATAACCCAGATCCTACTATAATATACTGCCTTTGACGCAATTCTCTGGCGAATGCCAAATTACTCTTAACTTTCGCTGGATCGGCCAGGACCACTGGAAGTTGGAAACCAGATAATTGGTCGCTGAAGAATCAATGATCTACTGTATTGCTTTTATCATTATTTTTTATAGAAAAATATCAACTGAAATTAAATTTTTCATCAAAAATTTAAAATCTACACGACTGTTACGGGGTTTAAATCAAACTTGACTTAACACATAAATGTCAAAGAAGGGAGCAATAAGTTCCTTACCTTTCCTTTTCTGAAAAGAGCTTTTACATTTTTAGGCTGGCAACGTAAAACATTCTGCACAGATGCTAAGGCAGTATCATGAGCTTTAATTTTCATTTGGGCTGCAGCCAGATTGTTATAAACTTTTAAACGATCTTCTAGAAGGTCTTGCAGTTCATCTTCATTTGGCTGTAATGGAAAATAAACGTTCAATATTAATGGGTTCTAAAAGTCAAAATTTTCAGATGTAGAGTTTAATGAAAATGTACCTTATCATGCTCATTATCAGGTTCTATGACAATTCCACCTTCTACATCATCTAGAAAATCTAATGCACGTCGATAACACTGAATGGCAAAGTTGTGCTCATCTCGGGTGTACCACCAGTTCCCTCTTTCTCTCTTTTGGTTTCTAGAATCGATAAAAAATGAAAATTCTGAATTATAAGTGGTAGTACATAAATGGATGCTTTCTATAGGACACATTATAAGTACATTCTTATCAATACTATTCATTTCAGGATAAGGTAGCAAATGTTAACAACCAACATGCTACTTATTCAACATATAAGAATGAGCTATTTTTACAATGTCATATTTTATCTTTATTTTAGAACAATATGGCACAAAATCAAAGAAATGGATTCAAATAATATATTATTTGTAGTAATTACCCAATCTTTTTTCGATCAGATATAGGAAGGGATTCTACAGCAGGTTCAGGTTCGGAAGATAGTAAATGAACTCTGTAGGTTATTTCTGAGTTTGATGGAATATCAGGAGGTCTGCCAATTGCTCCATAGCCGAAACGAGGTCCAACTAATATGTCAGCAACTTCCCCAATATCCATCAGTGGAATAGCCAAATCTAACCCTTGAATTACCTATAGAAAATTATTCTTAGTTCATAAAAGCTGTCAAGAGAATGCAACTCAATATCACATTAAATGAATATTCTTAGGTTCTGGCTTTGACAATTCTTGGAAACCTTACCTCAGCATCCCCTAACTGAAATTTAAATCCTTCATACTTTTCAACAACAGTTCCATTCTGTAAGGTTCCTTCTAAGTTTACCACACACATGTGATACCTCTCTGGTCTTCTGTCCTTTTGGCCTGGAGTTATAACCTACGAATCAGTAGTTAATAATAAAATAAGACATTAATGTAAATAATAAGCATATTTTCTTATACATCACAAAGAAAATTGATTTGAAATTAAACCATATTGAAACTATAGATATATCCTGTAGAAGGTTGGCATGTTTCAATGCTTACAGAACATTATCAATGTTTGTAACCTCACTCATACTACAGAGATTAAATTAAAAGGCCAAAGAATGCTTTGCAAGTGATAAAACCCAGAAACCTTCAGTAGCATTATAATTCACTAGAGTCCAATACGTGGTAGACCTCTATGTTAGGGGATGGGATCATGCAGACAAATGACACACACACAAAGTTTTAACTCTTTCTATTTTCCATAACGTCTTAATAACACTACTGGTTTTGGCAAATACAGTAGACCCTCCATATCCATGTTTTAATTGTTTGCAACCTACTTAATCTTTGTAGTTTCAGTTATTCCTGGGTTGTTTCTCTGCATGCATGTTACATTCTCAGCATATTAATTTACCTATTTAAGTTTAACCCAAAGAGATATACATAATTTTCTGCTTTTTATGTGCATGAAGATGAGTTGTGAATTTTTTTCATTTAATTTTTTGTATAATCGAGTTTTCCAACTGGTTTAAGGGTGTTTATTAAAAAGATATCTTTAATGGCAGATGGTGGCCTAACAATATTGCTTTAAAAGTATGGATTTCAATAAATTCCTTTGTGGATACAGGTCTGCATCTAAACACTCCACTATGCACTGAGCACAAGCAAGCACTCAAATTAAGGAATGGGCTCACTGTCTGCCTGTAGGTGAAAGCGAGTGAAGAAATTTACAATTTCAACCATGTTTTACCACTAGCATTAGTGTTGCTCTAGCCAGTTCTTACTTCCATTTATGATTAATTCTTGCTGCCTTGGGGCCTTCTCTTACCACTCCATTGAAAACACCACGAGGCACAATGCCTCAACATTTAACAAGAGATTTGTGAAAAAATAAAATGGGGTTGAACTTCGAAAAAAAATTGTGAATTACTGTTTTATGCTCTTTCTGCCCTGCATGTCAGGTCAAAAATTTGTAAATATTACTTTCTGCATTGCCTATCTGTGGGCTTACTTGGATTGCCCCCAAGATAGTTAATCCCCTCTTGAGATATTTTCCCCATTATTACTAGTATATTGCCCATCAAAATGACGGGTTCTAATTAATAAAAAATGGAATTTAAATGTTTAACTATAAATAATTTTAACTGTCACCATTTATATTGATTTTTATTTCTCATAGCAGTCAGTTGCCAAGATAAATTTTGAGGTAGGAGAGGGGAAGGCATTTAGCCTTGGGACAAAAATATGAGCTTGAGTTACATTGCTGTCAAGGCAGTAAAACAGCAATATTTCCCCAAAATATGTGACTTAAACGTTTAATATGAGCAATTTCAAGCTATAGGTGGAAAAAGATGAATAGTATAAGAAATTCTATTAATTAAAAAAATTAGTTCAAATCATATGATTGTAGGCAGTGCTCAGAATGAGCCAGAATGCCATTCTGGTTCGTCACATGTGTCAGTAATATCGTTCTGTCCCACCAGACATTTAGTAATACCATTCTGGAAAGTTAGCTAGATTATAAATGAACTATATATTATTCAAAATTAACTGCACCAATGCAAAGAGAGCACGGAATATTGCCTTCTATAAATACTCTCTGGAAGCTGTTCGAGCCAAGCACACACAGGGATATATTTTTTATTATAATTTTCAGCTATTTTGATATGCAAATTTCATGTACAGTGCCTTCAGCTCCACTACCAGAACAAGCAGTTTCGTAATATTTTCCATTCTGAACACTGATTGTAGGTCAGTTTTTTCTAATTTAATTACCAAAGGAATAAAAGCCTGCATGTCGAAAAGTTGATTTTTACGTGTTATTTTATGGGAAATGGAAATGTCTTCCTTGGAGTTGAACCCAGGATTTTTTTCGAGATTTTTTCGTCATTACCTTAAAATATGTGAATTGAGCATTCCTGCCAAATTTCAAACATGTCTCGATCCTTTATTGAGTTATTCACAATTTTATATATATATATTATATCTGACCAGCAGGTCCCAAAGTGTGATCCACGAATCCTAGGGGATCCGTGAGGGTTTCTCAGAGGATCTGCAAACAAATTTCCTTAATGACGGATACTAGTGTATGGGGCCATAAACAAACTGACGAAAAGTTATTGCCCAAATAATGTTTTATGAATTGGTTTCCTCTAGTGCACAGAATCTCAAAATTTCAGCATTTTCTATCAAAGAGTAGTGGTTTATTTAATATTCTTTGTGAGGAATTGTGACTTTGAACATGACTCTATTGCTGTACACAGAAGTGAGGTGGCTGTCACGCATGAATGTTTCAACTCTGTATCGAAATCGGTTTTTTGTCGAATGTCCTTTTCATGTATTCGGTATCCTAACAAACATTTCATGGCTGCAGAAGCTAGGATACTTGGCAGATATTTTTAGAAAGATCTCAAATTGAACCTCCACGCAAACCATAAGTGTTACAATTTTTACTGAAAAATACAAAAATAATTCGATACCAAAAAAACTCGATTTCTGAGCTGCGTGCATGAAGGAGAACTTCAAGGGTTTTTCCACTCTCCAGCAGTTTCTAGAGGAGACAAAGTGAAAATTAGATTGCAATGTCCTGAGTGACATTGTCCAGCATCTGCATGATTTGTTGTATTTTTTTGGAGTATTTCTCCTGACCTGTCAGTTGGGGTGAAAAGCATTTTTATTGGTAAGTAAACCAGAAAGTATCTATGTGACGGCTTACGAGAGTCTCATTGACATTAAAACAGAATTTTGAACTGCAACCAAGATACAACGAAATATCGCTGATAAACATCCGGAGCAGTTTCACTCATGAATATCCAAATTTATCCAAAGCTGCGGTTTTCAAATTTCTGCCTTTCTCAACTACACACTGGAGATGCACTGCCGCCAAAAATAAGTACTGCAACCAACTAAATATTGCACCAGATGTGAGAATTCAGCTCTACCTCAACATTCAACCACTTGAGATAAGAAAAAACAGAAACACTCATCTCACTGACCATAGGTATGTAGCAATACTCGTTTTATTTTTTAATTACGTTTGCTTTTTTTTCTGAGGATCTATGAAAAGGATTCGGTGCGAAAAAGTTTGGGAAACACTGTATCAGACAGATTGCGGAAACTATATATAGAATTCTCATATTTCTTGATGTAATGGATAAGTGTATGTTCAACAAGGATTGGTTTGATCTCCAGCACGTGAAACAGAAGGGTATCTGGCAGCCAAAAATCTAGAATTCAAGGTCCTTCTAATGTTGGAAAATGTGGAGAGTGATCTTGAAGCCTGCAGTTAGTCCACCCTAACGTGGAGGCAGTTTTCATACCTCCCAACAACACGTCATTTCTACAAGCATTGGATCAAGGTATCATTGTGACATTCAAGATAATCATGGACCAGATTGAGGGCAATTCCTCTAAGACAGACAGTGAGTGCTACAACATCGCTGTGTAACAAACATGAAGGAATCTCTGGATGAAATCAAGCCAGTAACTTGAAAATGTATGCTAAAGAAAGCTGCAGAGTAATGAAGTGAAAGACTTGAAAGGCATCCAATCACTGCAAGAAGTGCAGAAGATTTTCAGTGAGGCACTAAATTTGGAAAGGAGCTTTTCCATGATCTTGAAGAAATGGTAGAGGAACTACTTGGTTCCCATGAAGAAGAGCTGGCTGAGATACACTGAGGAGCTCATATGCCCAAGTGAAGACACCAAGGATATGATATCCAAGCCTCAGCTGTCATTCAAGGTGCTGGCTGATTTTGGAGATGCCCAAGTCTCTAACTGACAAGATGTTTGAAATGGATCCTTAAATGAACAGGAGAAGCAAATTTAAAATAGGATTAAGATTTACAGCCATGTGCAAGGAGATATACAGGGACTTGTGTCAGATGAAACTAATGTCAATAATGAGTATTTTTTAAGATGTCTATCAAGACTTAACCTTCCTCCTTTGCAAATTCTAGTAAGACACTTTCTAGGAACGATCTTCAGGACTTCACACCCACCTAACTTACCACCCCATATCATTAACACTGAGCTTATCATTAAAATATCATAATCTTCAATGAGTTATGTGGCTTTTTTACATTATATTTTTTATTTATTGTTCATGAATAAAAGGTTTATAGTTATTTTAATTTACATTTATTATCATTACAATAAAAACTGGTTTATTTTTATTAATCACGAATATTTATCTTGGCTTCAATAACAATGGTTCCCATAATCCCCTAATAATATACATAACTCCAACCATTAATGTATTGAAAAATAATAAAACTAGATGTAAATAAAAAATAAACCAATAAACTTAACAAAATTTTTTGTTAAACATCGTAAAAATTAGTTGTGAAAAATTAGTTTTAAAAAATGATTGTTTACAACATCAAATCTCTAACTTTGCCTAATGAAGTTACTTCTTCTGTAACAATTGCATGCCTTTATGTGGCTATTAATGAAATACAAAATTAAGTAATACAAGTGCAGTTAATTGTACAATATGAACAATTAAAATTTCATTTCAAAGAAGAAAGAAACATTTGAGGAAACGTGTATACAGATAGTTTGGGTGTACATATTCACAAAATAATAATAAATTATTAATATCTTACTCACTCATAATTCATAGTAGTTTTAGATCAAGTCAGAGGTAAAAAAAGACAACGATAACACTGGTCAACAAAGATTTTATTAAAAGTAAAATTTCAATTGTTTCTTATATATTTTTAGGTGCTGATTTCAAAAATGAAGTCAGAGTTTTTCTATCACCCACCATTTTTGTGTAACTGACATAATAATATGTATATAGAAATTAGTGTATAAATAAATATTACTTATTGTGTTCATAGAAAGAAACAGCTAGTTTGTAAATGTTGGTTTGTTTATGTGTTGACTGCTAACATGAGGTCATTGTTTGCACATCACCATAGTCCAAAAGCTATGAGTCCTCACCTTGGATTTCTTTGCTCTCAGTTGAGTGTCAGCTTTCATTTGTGAAACATTCCTAGTGTCTGTGAGTTCTAGCTTAGTGACGAATATTTTTAGTGTGTAGTGTGTGTTTTTTAAGGGAAACATGCCTCAAAATTGTAAAAGTCACCCAAACAATTTTTGTTATATTTGTGGTGAGTTAACTTTTAAGGCACAGAGGTGAAATATTACCCCTCTAGTTAGTAAATCATATGAGCTTTATTTTGGATGCAAAGCAGATGATCAGGACAAATCTTGGGCCCCTCACATCTGTTGTGCTTCATGCGTAACACTACTGACTGGCTGGCTTCAAGGATCCCGTCACATGCCATTTGCAGTTCCCATGGTTTGGAGAGAACCATTCATCAGATTGCTATTTTTGCTTGACTAACTATCTGGAATTACATCTAAGTCTAAACATACTGTAAAACATCCAAATCTTCCATCAGCTATCAGACCTGTGTCCCACGGTCCAGAGCTTCCTGTACCTAAGCCACCTTAGATGAAGAAGATGATGGTGATGTCGAGACCTGGAGTGACTCAGGAGATGAAATACAGAATGACCCAGCATTTATGGTAAGCCTGACTTCTTCTAACCCTCACTTGATAACTCAGTCTGAACTCAATGATTTGGTTCCAGGGGGCTAAAATATGTTTTTTTCCGTAAACGTCAACAGCAATTTGAACATCTATTTTCTAAAGAGGGAGATCTAGTTTACTGCAATGATGTTGATTCTCTACTGGAGACCTTGGGACAGCAGCACAATCCTCAGGAGTGGCGTTTGTTCATAGATTCCTCAAAGGTGAGTTTAAAAGCACTACTGCTTCACAATGGTAACAAGTACCCATCTGGTCCACTAGCCCGTGCTGCTCACATGAAGGAATCGTATGAAAATATGAAACTTCTGCTAACCAATATCCAGTATGAAAAGTGTTCTTGGCATGTATGTGGAGATCTAAAAGTGATTGCTCTGTTACTTGGGTTACAGCTTGAATACACCAAATTCTGTTGCTTCTTGTGTGAGTGGGATAGTAGAGATAGACAAAACCACTACATCAAAAAGCAATGGCAAAAAAGAGAAACACTCACTCCAGGACAGAAAAATGTAGTTAGTCAGCCACTGGTTAGTTCTGAAAAAATCTATTTACCGCCATTGCACATTAAACTAGGCTTGATGAAAAATTTTGTAAAAGCGATAGACCGTAATGGACGTGGATTCATAGTCTTGAAAAATATATTTCCAAGAATTAGTGAGGCAAAAATCAAAGAAGGAATATTTGTGGGTCCTCAAATAAGGGAACTGATGAAGGATGATTTGTTTGAAAGCCAACTGAATGAAACTGAAGCAGCTGCATGGACATCTTTCAAAAAGTAGTCACCAACTTTCTGGGAAACTACAAGGCAGAAAACTACAGGCAACTTGTGAGTGAGCTTCTTGTGGCTTACAGAGCAATGGGGTGTAATACGTCTCTAAAAATACACTTTTTGGACTCCCATTTAGACTTTTTTCCGGAAAACCTCAGGGCTGTGAGCGACGAACATGGAGAATGCTTTTATCAGGACATCTCTGCTATGGAAAACCGCTACCAGGGAAAATGGAATCCAAAATTGTTGGCTGACTACTGCTGGACACTTAAAAGGGATGTTTCTCAAACAAAGATCAGCAGACAATCCACATCAACCACATTTTAGGTTAGTAAATATATACTAAATTTTTTTATAATTAATAAAAATACCTTTAATTTGAATGACATACATCTTTCAGTTACATAAAAACCCTGAGTGAAATTTGGTAAACAGGTTTGAAATCAGCACGAAAAATTCTATAAGAATCACCAAATTCTTACCATATAACAAAAAAGTTTTCTTTTGTTATCCAGTGTAATCTGAGAATGAAAAAGTTCATAGTAAATTTTTATTTTGACTCTGAACTAAAAGCTAATACAAAAATTTGACTATTAAACAGTATTAATAATGACAATAGTAATACTAAATGAATGAACATCATAAATATCCGTAATTTGAATATTTGCAAAAACCAATTGTATAAGCATAGTTATATTGAAGGGAAGGGCATGATTAACGTTTCTTTGTAAACATAATATTCCTCAAAACAGGAAATGTGTCGTAGAAGAGGCTTAAGAAGGTTTTTGAGCTACGCATCTGGCATTCTATTCAAGCGGGGAGGTGTCTTGAGTACATTAAACTCTGCACAAGTGGTCACGGATTTTGGACAGAGAGGAACACTAGGGGATTTTCAAATGTGCTAAGAGGTCATAGAGGATGAAGGGAAGGAAGTAAAATCAGCTAAAAGTTTTGTTGTCGGGTAAATCCAAATTCCGCAGCTAAGAGTAATAAATGCTTTCGGATATATCCAAATTCCACAGCCAAGGGGTTAATGTGTTTCCAGCTCGAAAATTTCAACTTAGATGTTACCTAAATAATGATATAATTGGCCATAGACTGCTAATATGCTGATGCAATGAATTTGCCTTTTCCTTAATTAAAAGAGTACTTAAAGGCATATTCCTCTGAACCTGCTCACCAATCCATATATTAAGTAACTTCTCCATCTTCAGATTCTGTTTCACAAGAGTAATCTGAAAAGACTTAAAGGCATATAAATTCTTGCACATTCTTTAATTTTGTCACTAGACTTCAATATTGGGTGCACAGTTGGTGGAAGGTTGAAAGCATAGCAATTTACGTTCCATGCTGTACTTTTTCATAGCGATTCACAACTTTTGAGTTTTATTTCAAGGGAAATAAACTGTTTTCCATTAGATTCAACTTGAACCTTCTCTTCCGAGGGTTATTATTTAATAGAAAAAATATTAATTATGACTAATTTAACAAAAAACCCATGGATGTGAACATTGCAAAAGAAAGACTGTAACAAAGTCTGCTTAAGCAGCTTATAGTCTCTCCAGCATGTGCCATATACCTTATTATAATCTTTGGGCTCAGATTTATTAGCTCTTCTGCAATTGGTTAATCAATTAATTTCTTTTCCATTATTATTATTAGTGTAGTATTAGCAAAAAAGCATATCTCGAATGAGCGTATCTCAAGGGATACCTTTACTGAGTATGTACTGTACAACTGCGTTTACCACATCTGCATAACCATGGCTGTGTAGATGCAGAAACCAAAGCATTTCTCTCTCGATCATGGGAAGGGAACTTGAAAACTGTGGATGGACTCTTGAATGTCATAAGACGAAATAGTAATTTTTTAATTTGATCTTCCCTCAGCCAAGAAAAATTGCCATCCAGGCAATCTGAGTTTCATTTTTTGCCTCTTACCATCCAGAGGAAATAAATATATTTCAGAGAACAACTACTGCTTTACCAAATGCAATTTTGATTTTCATTTTAGAATTACTTAAAATAATTGTATAAATTTGGTACACTTAAACTGAAGAACCCCTAAAACAATGAAAGCTCATTTTCCTACAGTTGACTTCCAAATATGTGACGAATTAACCCACAAATTTGTTTTGAAAGTGAACATTTTATGTTTGCCAAGGTGCAAATCTTCCATTGTCAAGAGCAACCACAGTATTGGTTTCACAAAATTAGATACATTAAATTGGATTAATGGAAAACAAAAAAGTTTCTTGAACAAGATGTCAAAAAGAATACAGGTTTCCCTCTCTTTATGTGGGTTTGCTTTATGCGACAAACTAATTGCTACCGGAATTTCTTTTCACGCATCTTTGATTCACTCTTATGTGGTTACGTGGCCAGTGCAATACAAATGCAAGAAAGTTCTCTACTACACCACAAGGCTACCATTCTCTCATCGTCTTTTATGCTTTGCATATTAGTACTACAATAAAAGATATAAGAGTGGGGAGGATACTATAGAGTGGAGATGAGACAGAGATTTCGTGTGATACTGTTTGAGCACACTTGAGAAATTTTGTCTCCTTGCCCACGGACCTTGGGTTGGGCCAAGACAGCCCTCCAGCACTCTAAAGCTCCACTATTATGTCACCCACAATAGCCACCACTTGTGCTCATCTGCTTCCTTTTATTGGCGAGTATAATTTACAGTGTTAACTGTTTTAAGTTTGTATTTAGCGTATAATAAGTCGTTATGGACCGAAATAAGTGTGCCTTGGAGGGGAGTTAGGATTGCTCGTATCCCTATCTTTTACATGTAAATATGGATTGTTTATGCGAAATCGCTTTATGCGTAACTTTATTGGAACACAACCCCACATAAAGAGAGGGAAACCTGTATCTCTAAAGAATATTTCACTTTTACATTTAGATAAATATAGTTGAGATTATGAATAGGAGAGAGAACCAACAAAAAAATAGATAAATTCAATATCTAGTCATTTCTGGCATGCATTTACACTAGTAGATAAATAGTTTGCGGTACTTAAGTATTAACCCCAGGACCCTTATGTGGCACCGTGACTTATGAGAAATGGAACTAAGTGGAGTTTGCTCTGCTTCAAGTATCCAATCTCTGCTGGCATGGAGAGTTCATTTAGGCAGGGCACCTGTGGTGCCCTGCACCACTTCAATCTCCAGCTAACCCAACTCGAGTGAAGGAAATAGAATGAACCCACCAATCAACTTTACTCAACCCAGTTGGAGAAAAATCAACCTCCACGGGTGCCTGAACCAGAGTCCAAGTACCTAGTTCGATTTTCCATCACTCGCGATGCCACATAAGGGTCTTGGAATTAATATGTAAGTACCTAGTTTGAATATAAACTAATCAAAATCATTTATAGACCTCTTGGTGTAATTGTAAATCAGAATACATATAATTAAATACAGAGCAGCCTCTATATTTCCTGTATTCCAGGTCTAGAATACTTTGCGGGTTCCCCCATTGAATGATACTACTGGTTATCTTAGCAAATCTTAACCAAGCTTGGATTAAGAAATAGTATCTGGTGAATGTGGCGATTTTATAATCAAGAAAAGTTGCTAATTAATAGGTTAGAAGGTGAAAGAATGACTAATATTGCAAATTAGTCATGTTTTAGTTGATAAATATCAGTCAAAACTCAAATCCAGAAACATTTATTGTATTGATTAAATCCCATGATGAGGGAGAGAGCTTAGTGCAATTTTTAGAAGAAATGTGTATGAAATGCCTTGTAGTTTTTATACATTATCTGCACTCTCTTAATCGAAAAGTTCTTCTTTTTAACATTTTGTTCAAATGTAACATTTATATATCATTCAATAATAACCAAAACGTATTTACTAAGCAATCTATTAAAGAAAAGGCTTTCTAATTATTGTTTTGACAATGCCAAGCAAGTATTTCTCAATGCAATATTAATCACTTTGCAATAAAAAATACACGATCAGGAAGCATCCTTAAGATAAAGAAAAAACACCTACAACTTAAATGCTAGACTTAATTGTTGTTTCTCAAAACTAATTTCTTAATAAAAGATCCTAAACTCAAGTTTCCTTAAAAGCTATGACAATGTACAACCATTGTCTGGTCTACAAGCATTTGCTATTAAATTCTGAAGGAGATTACTACTAAGTGAATGGTGTTTGTATTTTTGGCTTGGATTATTATAGCCAACTAACTGTTCTTTTTGTCATGTTTTAAGGAGGGTCCTGATTAAATATTTTAAATCAGACACACAGAAACTATGGTCACTATAACAAAAAAATCTTAAATTAGGAATTACGACAGCAGCCAGGAGAAACTGCTAGATTTATAAAAATATGCACATAAAATAAAACTGATAATTTTGATTGGTTATAGTGTATTCATCGATCAGACGGCAATTCTTCGTAATAGAAAATCTATCCATAAATTTATGATATAATAATTTGGACAACTTGCTAAATTTAAGTAGAAACACGAAATATGGAAATGAACTCTATAAATTAATGCTTACTTCCATTAATCACAACTTATAGAAGGATTTACAGCACTTAACATTAAATATTTATTAATAAATTTCGGTAAATTTAATGACTCTTGTCATTGCATATTCTTCAATTTTATTGGACTGACCTTTTTCTTAAGCTGTCCAGAACCTAATATATCTAACCATTCTTCATCTTTATTATCAGGATCATCACATGAAGGAACTTCATCATCAGTTTTTGCTTTGGACCCTAGCTTACCACTGTCATTATCAGGGGACACATTTTCTTCCTCTAAATCATTTGAAATTTTTCTTTCACTTTTTTCAATAGTTGCATTTGCATTTTCAATTATTTCTTCTGCCTTCTGTTTAACAAAAGCAACAGCACCTCCACCACCTTGTCCAACAGAATCCTCAATAACATCCATGTTCCTTTTACTCTTCCCGGTTTATGCTTCAACTTTCGAAGAAAACCGATCCACAAAAACTACAACAAAGTAATGTATAACATGAAAACATTATTTATAAATAGGTACACGACTATCAATAAATGACATTACATCATAAAAATCTAGTATCAACTTACTCATTTCAGCAGTCAGGCACTCCAGAATGTTTTTGCCAAGTAAACATCGATGTAATCACAAAATACAACTCATTTCCTGATATTCTCTATTTTACTACCATCCACATAATTATGCCGAAAAGATGACAATCGTTATTTAAACCGGATACAAGATTAAGTCCTAACTGTCCTAATAAAAAATATTTAAATCGGCAATAAAATATCTATTTAAAAAATAATTATAATATTTTTGTTGGTTTTAAATAATTAGGTACAGACTACTAAATAAGAAATCACTAAATATTGGTCAACCAACATATGAAATATTGAATTGGCGTTTTAGGTAATTCTTTATTTAAATTCCTAGAATTGAAATGTATTCTAATCCGGTGTTTTTTCGTAAATACCGTATTTTACCAGCAATTTCGGATAAGTTTTCTTTCATCTGAATTTACTTTATTAAAATGCGTATGTTTACTCGAGTGGTTTGGTACACATGACGAACCTTTCTCGTCGTGCATTCAGCCATACTGCAAAGAGGGGTTGTGCAAGAAATCGTCCAAGATGTTGAGAACTGTTGCCTGCCGATTTCATGCTGTTGCGAAGGATGCGTTATTACCAGCAGCTACTCGGTTGCCTGCAGGTAAGTTAATATTTTACGGAATTACTTTGGTAGATGCCTTGATAAATTATGAAGGTTATTCCTGATAGTGCTCCAGGGATGGACCGGTTAGCCCATTCATATCATAGTTTTCATTATTCGTCAGCATTCATTCAGCAGATTTACATATTTTAATTATATTTGCACGAAATTTCTATTTCCTGACGGCAGTCGTGTCCAGCCGTCTCATGTCCCATGCAGCACCCGAGTCGGATGAGGAATTCGATGAACGATTTGTGAAGTACTTCAATCGGTCAGACATTGATGGCTGGGAAATCAGGAAAGTATGTAGTCTTTAATTGTCATCACGGTGAATTTTTTTACTTTATGTATATAACAATTATTTTTGTTACTACTTAGGCAATGAACGACTTATGTGGAATGGATTTGGTGCCGGAACCAAAAATCATTATTGCTGCTCTTGGTGCTTGTCGAAGGGTTAATGATTACGCATTGGCCGTAAGATTTATTGAAGCAGTCAAAGATAAATGCGGTTCTCGTGTCAAAGAAATATACCCTTATGTTATACAAGTGAGCATTTTTTAAATGTAAAGTTGTAGCTCATTAATTGAAATTTTATCTAACCAAACCGTTTTAAATTTTAGGAAATTAAACCAACCCTTGAAGAACTTGGCGTTGACACTCCAGAGAAGCTGGGCTATGATAAGCCAGAACTTGCCCTTAAGAGTGTATTTGACTGAAGAAATGGTCTAGTAGACATGGAATTTAGAAATGCATTCATTGTGAAATTTCAAATTTAAAGAATTTTTTTGGCACTATAATTTGTTAATTTAACATTTAGTTTAACGTTGATATAGTACAAAGAGATGTACATGTTATTAACTAAACCCCTGTTCCAGTGTAATATATACATGGAAATTGTGTGTGGATAAAGTACTTGTACAGAATTTCATAGAAATAAATTAATGATTTTTCTGTTATCAGACCATTTTCGTTATTTAATTGGTTCATTGTTTGGCACGATGTAATACAAAACGTATATATGACCAATATTGGGTCTAAATGCTGTATGATTGATGAATAAAACGGGTTAATTTTGTTGCTAAATTTACAATCAATAAGTTAAAATTAAAAATACCTCAAAATAGTTCAATATAACAACCTGCTAGTAAGATTGAAGCATTTTTCTTTGAATTATGCACAAGGTTATTACAATTCCTTAGTAGAAAAAATCAATTGGAGCTTACAGTGTGAACAACTATGTAATAAAAAGCATATTTTGTGTTACTTCTAGTATAAGTAGTGTAATTTTATGATTCAATGCTGAAAATTTGTAGGAATTACATAGCAAATTTTAGACTTATTAAAGAAGTATATTTTCAAGGTACGGTAGTGCAGCTTGTTATTATCACTAGTTATTGTAATCAAACGTGAAACTTCAAAACAAGACCTGGCTTAAGAAAGTTTAGTTTATTGTTATCAGCTGCTTAATGTAATCACTTAAATGCGATCATATTAAGCAGAACCTACGGTATTCATAAACATTGTGAATGTCCTTTGTTTCTCTACATTACCTAATAGTGTCAATGTATGTGTATGCAGGATTTTGCAGCTGATTTACCTAGATGGACTATGCCAGACTTGTATGAGAGGTAATCATTTGCACTAACTTCTGCATCAGCTTCATTGACTGAAAAGGCATTCAATCTTAATTCATGCGTTAAAAGCATTGACGGAACAAGGACTAGAAGAGAGATAACTTGAATCAATAATGTCTAAAAAAATGACATTGACTGTTCAACTGCACAAAGAAACAAGTGTATTTAGTATAAATAAAAACATATATTGTAAATTTCCACTAGTCTAGTGGAAATTTATATTTGTTTTTATTTATATTATGGAATCTTTCAACAAAGTTGAACCTTCCCAAGTGGAATTTTTTAAGTGTATTTAACTCAAGAATAGAGAAATATATATGTAAAAATCTGAGTCATCTGCACTTTGCTGATTACATACTGCTTTCCAAGAAACTATGAGAGGAAAGGGAGCTGGGAAGCAGAAATGAAGCTATTGTCAAACAAAGATCATGTACAACTCCTTCACAGATCCTCAAAAGATATATTGCAGTGGAGCAGAATTATAGGAAGTGATAGACATTTACTTGAGTCAATTTTCTTTATGGAAAGATGTTTTTGGAGAAAGGAGGGTAAAGATGGCATGGAGTAAGTTCAAACAATTCATGTCTTCAAATGTCTTTTTCTCCAGGTGGTTTTCCTAGTGTTCTGCCTCTTCTGAATTGTGTATGAAAAATGAACCTTGAAAGCTAGATAAGTCCAGCACTTACAAAACAACATATGGAGAGAGGCATCAATCATCTGGGTAAGAAAGAAAGAGCAGCCTGCAACATAAACAGGAGTGAAGGAAATTAAATAGTGGACAATGTCACATTTTAAGAAGGAATGAACAACAATGGGTATCTAATACCATCGAATGGATCTAAAAAAATATCGAGACAAAGACATGGTTAAGATAGATTCTGAAGCTCTTAGGGCCAAATTGGAGGGAGGCAGATGAATAGCTAAAGATTCATGATACGATCTTCTTTCATCAATGAATCGAAAATGGCCAATTTATATAAAGCAAGAGAGAAAGTTTTTATTAGAACCCAACTACAAACAATGAGGGAAATATTTTATTTAGGACACTTAACGACTTACCAAACTTACATTTTTTACCACATATTCTTAATTGAATTATACCGAGGTTTGAATTGAAATATCAGAAAGTAGTTTTGTCACACTTCTAATTAAGGTAGTCTGCAAGTATCAAATAGCATTCTAATGCTTATACCAATGTTTTGGTAGAATTATACATTACGTAATAACTCTTGATTAGGAAATAGGTATGTTCTTTATTTTGAGTATATTATTTTCCCAAAATAATATGTAGTAATTTGCATGCACCACAATGGCTTAAACATAAGAGTACCAAGTCACTATGATTAAATTTTTACAATGAAATTGAAATGACATAAAGGAAATATATTTACAAGAAAAAATGATCGATAGCCTTATTTTTTCTGCTTACTGTCAAGTAAATTTGCAAAAAAATCTTATCTAAATAATTTATTTTAAAAATGTTTTTGAAAATCTAACTCATTCTGATTTATTTTCTTTTGGATCTTCTTTTAATCTGTTTCTCCAAGCATTCATAACAGTTCTTGGATGTAATGGTAGAAACCCTGCTAGTCCTGTTGCAAATAAAAATTACAGTCAACGTAATTTTAAATTTACAGGTTTTAAGTAATTTAGGCAACATGGTGATGCAATCACAAATATACTTTACCTAATAATTCTGCTACCGGCGTAGAAAATACTGCACCACGTAACATCCAGAAGCGAATTCTATCAAAGTTAAATGAAACGAGTTTTTCGTTATGCACGTTAGGTAAAGGGTCGTACGTTCCCACTTGCTCAATAGGTTCTTGATGTTGTCCACTTTTTACCTGTTAATCACAACATGCCAACTAATTTTCA